>MNCI01029890.1:145810-168495 GCA_015680685.1 Gnetum montanum | reverse complement strand
TTGGGATGCCCTATCAAGGCTGGAAAACTTAATAGAACTTGATTTGTCTGGCAAACGTTCACAGCAGGGATTTTTGGATTGGTGGTAGAATTCAAGAAAATTCAAAAAAATTCTTTAGGAAACAAGTAGTTGGAAGGCAGAATACTAGCTGAAATTGGGTGGCTTAGCTCTGCTCTATCTAAGCTTTCAATACCCAATAACTACTTGTTAGGCAGAATTATGCAAATGGTAACCTGAAAAATCTAAGATGTTTAGTCTTGGATCATAATAATTTGTTAGGTACCATTCTTTCCAACTTAGGAGAATTTTACATATTAGAGCTTCTAGACCTTTCTTCAAATAAGTTTGAAGGCTCCATCCCATCGGAGGTGGAAAATCTATACAACATTCAATTATACTGGAATTTGTCATGCAACGCTTTGCATGGGAGATTGCCAACAGAAATTGGTCACATGATTCATGCTCTAGCAATAGATGTTTTAGCAAAGAATAAACAGCACAGTTTCGGCTTGTCTTGAAGGTTGCAAAAACCTGGAATATCTGAATTTCTCTTTTAATGAGTTTCAAGGATCCATTCCAGGGTCTCTGAGCCAGCTAGGATACCTAGTGTCCATGGACCTTTCCCACAACAATATTTCTAGTCCCATACCCTTTGAACTTGAGAAACTGTAAATGCTTCAAAGTCTCAATCTTTCGTTCAATGATCTAGATGGGCAAGTTCTAAAAGGAGGATATTGCGTAGCCCTCTGCGATATCACGTACGTGATATCGCAGGGGATGTGATATCGTGGTTGGCGTGATATCGCAACACATGCGATATCACATCCCATCATACCCCCATGACTGAATAAAACCTCATCCTTGAGTTCCTTACAAAATATTGGGAAGGTATTGGATTCTTGACTGAATGGAACTAATGGTGCACTACCAAGTGTATAAATAAGAGGCAACTCTTCCTTGTTTCTCCATCTAGATCTAGACTTTAGTGAAACATTGGCAATTTTACGTCTCCAGAGATAAAATAATTTCCATGTGCTTGCAGTAGGAGCTCGAAAGTGAACGGATCTTTATTTGAGCAAATATTGTACCTGAACACAAGTTTGTGTACAGAAATAGAGACAAACTTTTGGATAAACCTTGCAGTGCATGGACTAAGCTAATTAGGACTTTAATTATTGTTATTTATCATTTATCGTTTCAATGCTTTATTAGTTAATTAAATCTTTCTCAACCCTTCTCCTATAGTTAAGTGCATTTAATACGACCGCTTCGAGCATGTGCGTTATGCTTGGTAATCCCAGTAACGACTAGCGTTTGGTAATCCCAGAAGGTTGCATTGGTTCAGGGTATGAACGGCAAGTGGGAACGGATGATGATGCTAGGTTAATTAAGGCTTAGTTAGTTAGTTAAATTTAGTTAATTAGTCTCTTCACCCTTTACCTCATTAGCATAGGCAATAAAACAGAAAAGATATAAAAATCACATACCTCAGACTTACTTAACCATACAACCGTGACAAATACAAGTAAGTCTGGGAAGACAACGAACGATTAATCTTAAGTGTTCTATAAGGCATGTAGGCACTTAGTCTGCGAAATTCAACCGGATCGTGCATGTAACGCTCGTATTCGTATGGTTGAGTGTAGGGGTACCTCGCCACTCATCAAGTGTGCAATGTATTCTTGTTTATTATTTTCTCAACTAACCCTAAGGGTTCGTTCCAATGATGTGAATGATTTCCTATGTTCTAGTTAGCACACAAACAACTAAGTCCTTAGCAATGGTGCCAATGATGAGTGGCGAGGTACCCCTATGCTCAACCATACGAATACGAGCATTTCACACACGATCCGATCGAATTCCAAGGACTAAGTGCCTATGCGCCTTTTTGGAGCAAGGACGGGTTGGTTGATCATTGTCTTCTCAAGCTTACTGGTATCTCACAATTGTATGGTTAAGTAAGCTTGAGGCATATGATTTTTATAGCTTTTATGTTTTTATGTCCTGTTGCTAGTAAGGGAGGAGAGAGAGATAACTAAGTGACTAATTTAACTTAACTACTGATTAACTAGGCTTTAACTAATCCTAACACCAGTATCCATTTTCACTTGTCGTACACATCCTGAACCAGTGCAACGCTACTAGGATTACCAAACGCTAATCGTTACTAGGTTACCAAGCATTGCACACATGTTCAAAGTGATCGTACTGAGTGTAATTTAACGATTTTCTTAATTGATCAAAATGAATTACTATGCTAATAACAAAAATATAAAGTGCATAAAATAAAATAAATGTATAAGAAAATAAAATAAAAGAAATGTGTAAGAAAACAAATCTCAAGTGCTATAAGGATGAATCAAAGAGCTCATCTTTATTGCTATACACAAGGTGTGCTCAGGTACACAATGCTCGAATAAAGATCTGTCGACACTTAACATCCTACTGCGGGCACTTGGAAAATATTCTAACCTTAAAACAGATTACAAGAGTTTTGCTACTTGACTGCTATAAGACTTTTTCTCCCAATTGTGCACGTGGGCATTGTATTTATAGGCTTGGGAGCAACTACTCTAATAATGAGAGCAACCACTCTAATAATTAGCATAATTGCTAAAGAAACCACTAGAGTAACCACTTTAATAATTAGAATAACTACTAAAGAAACCGCTAGAGTAACCACTCTAATAATTAGAATAACTACTAGAGTAACTGCTCTCATCAAATGCCATGACTTTTATGGCTAAGGAAACACTTGACTAATTATTAATATGATGTTCACTTTTTTAATTGAAATATTTTTCTTAAAGGTATTTTTATTTTAAGTTTGATTAGCATTAAAGCATATCTAGAAGGCCTGAAAATTTTTAAGTGATCCATAGAGCTTTGGTAAAATTAACGTTCTTACACATTCTTTGTGTTTAATCTATTTGGTGGATTCTAATAAACAATAAACCATGAATTAATATTAAACACCTAACATTTGGTATTACTTAATCTTAATGTTGGTTCAATTTCAACTCCTTTAATTTATAATCAATTCCTTAAATTTCAAACACCCTAAATTATTGGGGTAACACTACTTTATAAAGTTGGTTTTAAGTTTTATGAATGTTTCATGTTGGCTATATGTCCTAGGGTATATATAGTCATCTATCTTCTATACCTATTAATATAAACAAAAGCAACTTTAGAATAGGAGATTTTAACTTGTTTGGAAATTGCCCATATTCATAAAGGTTTATTAATAAAAGTTGGCTAAGATTCATAAACCACCACTTTAGAAAATTAGGGCCAACACAAACATGCCACACATAGAAAAATTATAGTACTTATTTTATTTACCCAATGAAAAAGTTTGTTTTGTATTTTATTTAATATAAAGTACTCTTCTAATACTTACCCTACCATGAAAAAAAATGTTGTACATCTAAGTTATTCTTAAAATACTTAAATTATTAACTATGTTCCAACTAAATATTATATTGGTTGTTTGTCTTAAGCATAAACATAATCAAAAATTTAGATCCAAAAGAGCATCTAGTAACATCTTAAAAATACTAATAAGGTACTCAGACTCTTAAATTTAAGGTTATCATCCTTAAATTTAAAGGGGAAAAATTTTAGTTGTCAATATGCCACGAGTTCCCCCCGTGAAATAGGTACGAAACTCCCAACGGTAATTAAAAAGCTTGGAAGGTGCAATTCCTTAACGTATCTTTAGCGTTCATGGTTAATTCCTAAGTTTAATTCTATTCTCAAGCGGAAACTTGAAAAAAGCAACAAAAGTTAACAAAATTTGTTTACTAATAAGTATAATATCAAAACGTGAAGAACGCCCAGACGGTATAATGCATAATACAGACATAAGCACACGCATCGAAAATATGGATAAGCCTTGGAGGATAATACACCCCACAAACTTAATCAATATGCACGTTGGAAACTTATGCATAACCCCTGGAGGATAATATACTTTGAATGGTGAAGTGAAACTTAGATGTTGACTCTTCAAGAAGAAGACAACGTAGGCACTGAGTAGTGTTGAAGAAGACACCGTAGGCGCTGAGTGGTGTTAGGTGAGGGACTTTATTGGTGCATGATAGTGGCTTCTTATTTAAGATTATTTTGGAGATGAAACTCAAACACTGATTCTATTGGAAAGTTCCTCCAAGAAACGGGAAATAAAGGTCATGTCTGGTCTTTGGTAAGGGTTTTCACTGGTACAGCATAGTGCCATTTTTATAAAGTCAGAAATGCAATTCCACAGAAAAGTATCCTCAATGCATTCCGATGGCCGCTTTTTGTGCAACACTTGTTCTAATTTATCAGGGAATGAATCCAGCACCCAACTGTGTAAATTGCAAAACCCATCAGGATTTTCATCAGTTGGGCTTTTACCTGTTGCCATTTCTAACAAGGTTACTCCATAGCTGTATACATCTCCCTTAGGCGACACCATTCCCCCTCCTCCATACTCTGCAAATTCATTATCATGTCAAAACCAATCCTAAGAAAATTCTTAAAATCTAAATTAGTGAATGTGTAACGACTAACCATAAATATCATGTATAACAGAAACCTCTATTATAGAGGCCTGTAAGGGTAAAATTTAGGCGGTGTCAAATAAAGGATGATTTCAGAAAATTCAAATAAAACCAAAGTACCAGGATGTAAGTAGGTACCTAGAGGAATATAACCAATTGATCCTGCAAGAGACAAACTGGAAGATAAGGAAGATACAAAATCAGTGCAGAGGAACTTTGCAATACCGAAATCAGCAACATGAGCAACCATATCTTCATCAAACAAGATGTTGCTGGGTTTTATGTCACAGTGGATGATTTGAATACTGCTATAATGATGTAGGTATTCCAGCCCATGTGCAATATCCATGGCTATATTCACCACCTCTCTGAAGGACAGGTATTAATTCTCTCTCTGCAGGGCTTGTGCCAAACTTCATTTGGGCATCAGTGGCATGACCAGGGCTTTGTGTATGCCTTCCCAACAAAAACTGATGATTTTTACTAAATTTCTGTGCTTCACCATGATCAAGGCCTTGCATTCTGAAACAAAACCTTTCAAGGCTTCTTGATTAATTTTGTTAAGGAGCTTAATAGCCACATCAATGCTATCTCTGAGAGTGCCCCTATATAGGGAGGCTAGGATTGTGGAACCCAGCAGCTTGTTGATGTTGAATCCTCCGGTGGCTTCACTGATGTCTCTGTAAGAGAACCGATTTCCATAGTTCTTCTTCTAGTTGTCAAATTCACAATTTAACACACCTCTATCCCCTCTATCCTTCAGACTCCTTGTGCAGTAGATTGATACATAGAAAACAAGGCAAATTACCAAAACACTAGCGCAGGAAGAAATTGGAGCAATGATTTTTACCTTGGAATCAGTGTGAGTGTTTGCCACGGATGTGCAAGCAGGTAGCTAACTTATTTGAAGAAAGGTACAGCAGCTCTAATTTATAACATTGTCCTAATCTGGGTGGGATCGAACCTGATAAGTTATTATGATCCAAGACTAAACATCTTAGATTTTTCAGGTTACCAATTGCATCAGGAATTCCCCCCAACAAGTTATTTTGTATTGAAAGCTTGTACAGAGTAGAGCTAGGCCTCCTAATTTCAGAGGGTATGCTACCTTGCAATTTGTTATTACCTAGAGCAATTCTTTGAATTTTCTTGAATTCTCCCACTGACCCAGAAACATGACCTGTGAGCTTGTTATCAGACAAATCAAGATTTATCAGGTTTTCCAGTTTCCCCAAGGCCTNAGGTGGAGTAATTTGAAAAAGCAGATAAAATAGAAATTGTGGGAGAGCCATCATTTACAAGACGATTGGACATTACCCTTAAAGCAGTCAATGACAACGTTCCAAACTGCAGAGAAATGACTCCTGTCAGCTGATTTTTATCAAATACAAGTGTACGAAGATTGCTGTAGTTCTCTAAAGATGGAGGAATGCTACCTATTAGGTTGTTTCCTGACAAGTAGAGAACAGATAGGTTTTCCAGTGTGCCCAGCTAAGAAGGAACATAGCCTGTAAAANGCTCCAGGGTACCATTCCTGACACATTTACAAACCTTACACAGCTGCAAATACTGTCCATTGCACAGAATAACTTGCATGGTAGCATTCCTCACAACATTGGCCACATGTTCAGTGTTCAGATACTCGCCCTCNGGTTTCCTATGGAAGAGGGAATTGAACTAGAGAGATTGTTTGTCTATAGGGCGAGTATCTGAACACTGAACATGTGGCCAATGTTGTGAGGAATTCTACCATGCAAGTTATTTTGTGCAATGGACAGTATTTGCAGCTGTGTAAGGTTTGTAAATGTGTCAGGAATGGTACCCTGGAGCCTCTTTTCGCATAGATACAAAGTTTGCAGGTTTCTCAAGGTGCCCAGCTAGGAAGGAATTGTACCATGAAATGAATTATTGCAAAGATCCAGGTATGTGAGATAAGATAAATTGTCGAGGGACGGAGATATTGTACCTTGGATTTGCATGTTGTAAAGATCAAGCTTCACCACTCTGCTAGTTGAATTACATTCAACATTACTCCAGTTGTAGTAGTGTATGGAGTTAGGATGCCAATTAACCAAAGCTCCATTAGGATCAGACTCCACCATTTTCTTGAATATAAGCAAGCTTTCGATGTCTTGTTCATGCAATAATTTTTCAGAGTGAAAACTGCCATTCATCATGCAAATGGCAAACAAAACTAGATGCCATAATACAACACTTCTACGCAGCATGTTTGCTGTTGGGATCTCCAACTTAAGGTAAATGTTGCAGAGTGTTTGACGTCACTGGCTTGGAATGCTGAATTTGACTCAATGACCAAGCCACCAGTGGCTCTGATTATTATTGGACTCAATGACCAAGCCACTGGCATCTCTCATGTGAGTCTATACACGCTTCCTCATTGTTGTGCATTATTAGCACTCATTTGGACTTTTGTGACCCTACTTTAAAATTCATTGAGTGGTGGGCCTCCTTGTTGTTGTTACAACTGCACTGCATTAATTATGGAATCAAAATTTTCATGCCTTGAGAAGGCTTATTCTTTGTTCTTTTGATCATGCATTAAGACTCTTCTCAAATTGCTTCTTTGAAATTAAGTAATGGGGCTATTCTATTAACTTTGCTCGCTCTTCTCTAAAATTAAATAAGTAGTGAACCTTTTCTTTGTTCTTTCTACCTTACTATGAATTTTCTAACCTTTTCTTTGTTCTTTCTACCTTACTATGACTTTTCTAACCTTACTTCTTTAAAATTAAACTAGTGTGCCTTTTCTTTGTTCTTCTAACCCTACTACGATAATTATGTACTCAAATTTTTCTACTCCAGAAATCATGCTTAGATTTTTCTTACCTTGACCCTTCATCAGGTTAGAATTTCAAGATTTTAGTAGGTATCAAGAGGAGATTCTCTAACTTTTAAAAAAAAGTAGAAATATATTTTGTTTATTGTTAAAAAGTGTCATGAGTATACAACATCATCATCATAGCCTTGTACTAACAAAATATGAAGGGTTACATGAGATCTCTTTTGTCATTATGAAAAGCTAGATCTTTATTTATTTACAATTATTTCAAATCATCTTCAATTATTTTTTCAATCCTTTTATGTTCCTTTTGATATCTTTTTTGGAATAGTAATGTAGGAAGCTTTTCTATAGGCTCATTATCTAATCTATTATGTACATTCCCCAACCATCTAAGACATCATTCTTATACCTTATTTGAAATAGAAGCAACTCAAAATCTTTCTCTAATATATAAAACTATGCAATCTATTATTATTATTATTATTTGTAACATTCAACATCCATCAAAGCATCTACATTTTTGCCATATTGATTTGTTATTCATTCTTCTTTTGTATTCGTCAACATTCATCACCATAAAATATAGCAAGTATGATGGCTATCCTATTGTAGTGAGCAACCTCTTACCATTGAATTGTCATGTTTACTTTACTACTATTTATGTTGTTGTCCAAATTGCATTCCATAAATTCTTGTATTGATTTTTAGTCCTAACCTTTTAGCATCTAGAAGTTAAATTGCAATAGACAATGATGATACGATGATATAAAATTTATCATAGTTATATAAAATCTTCAAAATTTACACGTTAGTAAGCTTACCTTAAATTAAATTAACTCATATATTTGACAAGGTGAATCTCTTTTTTAAAGCTTTAAACTAAAATCTAATGAGCTATGCATGTGTCATTGCATCTCATAAATTATTGGATATGGTTTGGTTTGATTCAAGATAACTTGGTGCATTCATTTTTAAGAATTTAATGCTCTTAAGGAAATTTTTGTAAGTGGTCTCAATTGGAAAACAAAACGTAAACTTATGTGATGGTAGTCTTGGAAAAGCACATAAACTTGATGCGATGTAAATGAGCCCCGGTGCCTTAGAGGTGATGTGATGTATATTAGGATAACAGAGACAAGAGTGGAAGTGGAATTTCATTTCTTTTTGTGGGTATTACCTTCATTGGCAGACTTAGTCCTCGATCCTTCATTGGTCTCCCCTGAATCGTTGCGGATTGGTTAGTCTCGCTTGAATCGTTGCAGATACAAGTCCATAACCATAAGTATTCGCATTCATATTTTACGATGAAAAGCACGAATAACAGCACCATAGTAACGATGATTCTAATGGTGTAACTGTCCCCTGCTTTTTGAGTTTTACTTTTCTATTATCAGTATCTACACCATGCTAGAGGACAAAAACAACGGGTTAGAAACGGAGGAAACATGTTCACTTTCAAAATTGCGGAGAAAACGAGTAACGAGTCTTCTGCGCCATGCACAAAATTTTTGTGAAGTATCTTTTTAGGAATACGCGTTCGCTTTCAATGCTAAAATTGTGAGAAAACGCGTATAGCGTCTTGTGGGTCCACATACAAACTTTTCGAGAAGGTTCATGTTTACTTTGACCTAAAAGAAACTGGAGGACAATTTACGTTCATTGAATGCCAAAATTGCAGAAAAAACGTCTACCGCTTCTTCTCAGCCCATGCACAAAATTTCCGAGATGCTGCCTCCAGAGACTTAGTTCAAAAAAGACCAAAAACAGACGGTAGAGGGTAAAATATGGTTTTTTTATAGAGATCTTAAGTATTCGCCTAAGCATATAGTTGAGAACGAGCATTACGTGAATTATCGTTCACCTCATCCTCTAAATGCAATGAACCTACAAAGTTTTCACAAGAACAAAGTAGTTGCTGCAATATTGTGGCTTTTCTGGATCTATGTTATTTTCCATTTCAACTTTATTTATAATGATAGTGTTAGCCCTAGCCCTGGACCCATTGACTATTGCTATCTTGAGTCTTGTGACTGCAATCATCCTTCTCCCGGTTTCAATTAAGGTTCACCCATAATGGCTGTGTTACCCATGGCCTTATGGCTATAATCATCCTTCTCCTAGATGCAACTACTGCTCTCGTGGTTACCTTATGTGATTTGATGGTTAAATCTTACTGCTCTTGGACTGTGCGGAATATCTTGCCACCAAACTTATGCCGAATTTACTATTTTGCTGAATTTACAGGGCAAGGCGATTGGAATTTATATGCTAAACGTTAACAGTCAGACAGATAAGCACGTTTAAGAATCCAGAGAAAAAAAATCTGCCCGTGGGGACGAGTCTCACTTAAGAACTCCAAAAAACCACTTTCAAGATGGTTGATTTTTGAGCTTTCCATGATTTTGTTTTTATCCAAAAGGCTCCAATGAGTATCTACATGTTTTGGAGTCCAAGCATTCAATTGAAAGAAGTTTTGTGTTTATCGGCCAGTAAGTGAGCATGAAAGTCATTATGTTTATGGATGTTAACATGATGCGATGTAAAGCATAAGATACACATGTACACAACATAAAATTGTTGTGGTTAAGAAACTTTCTAGGATACCTTCGAACATTGCCCTTGTGAGCATGATTGTAAGTCAAATCAATCAAACGTGCATTATTTGGGCCTTTCTATGAACCTTGGAACCATCCCTACTGCTGCGGCTACAAGAAACTTCAAGTCAAATCAATCAATATTTACATAAACACTTTTTCTATAGAGCAGGCCTTGGAACCATCCCACTTCCACTTCCATGATTAAAAGAAACGTCAAGTCAATCAAGATTTGCATAAACGTGGTCTTTCTGAAAAGTCACGTCAATCAAGATTTGCATAAACGTGGTCTTTCTATACACTGGGCCTGTCTATGAACATTAAAACGATCCCCACTAAGTCAAGTTAAACGAGCTTGCAAGAAAAGTCAAGTCTGTCACATGTTATAGTTTTTGGATTTTCTATGAACCTTGAAAGCAACTGGTAATGAGCCAAGTCAAAATGGAAATTTTTATCATGTTCAGGGGTAACATTTGCACGTTAGCATTTACGATGGTTTGTTCATCAGTGTAGCCTAATTTTATGGCTTCACGATTTATTTTAAGTTTTCTTTCTCCAGAAATTATACGTTATTTTTAGAAGTACATTTTCTCATCGTCTCTGTGGATATTACGAGGCAATCAAAGGACGAGCTCAAACACTAATAAAATATGCACATTGCATTTCATTCCTTTAAGATCCTTCCTTACTTGCATTACCAAAATGAAGAGACAAAGCTTCCATGAACGCCAATCCGTTGCTGCAATTTTATAGAATAATTTTAGGGCTCTTCTCTGATTCTCACGTTTAGTTTGACTGATTTTAACTAGTTTAACTATATATTTATAATATATATCTATTATTTAGCTCGAGAGAATCTTATATATTTTACAAATTAATAAAATCTCGAATTGATTTATTGAGAATTGATATTCATATTGAAAACCAAAATCAAAATGACTGTACCTTATTCAATAATAATTCTTGTGAAAATTTCTATTAATTTGATTTATAGTGTTTCTTTTCCATGGCGTAGACTTTACATAGCATTTTTTTTCTATGGCCTGGACTTTCCATGCACTGTATTGGTCTCTCGGCCAAAAATATTGCCTGCCAAGAAACAGGTACTTGCAACTTGGAAGCTACAACATGCGTATTTTCCCCCAAAGTAGGAATCACTTGATTGGTTGGCATGTTGCAGGAAAAAACTTGTATCATTTGTTTTTTTTACCCTTATTAATGCTTAGTCAATTTGTATTTTTCAACGAAAATGTAATACCCGTTCCATATATCTGATGGGTCTTTAGACTTAATAAAGCTTCAATTTTGTCTTCCTTCCCTCTTAAAACCATTTTAATTAGACGTGTTAAAGATTATATAGATTTTATTTGCATGTAAATGGTTGTTCAAATAGTAACAAGAATATTTTTTTATTATTCATAGTTTGCATATTTTTTCTTTTCAAAAATATTTTTAGAATTAAATTTACCCTGCATTTTAATCTTATAACTATATTTTAAAAAGTTTGGATTTGCTGAAGTTTAGAGCCCTTAAAAATCATAATTTTGGGAGACTTTGGATAGTGTTAGTGGTTGCAAAATTTTGCAAGAATTGCAAAAGAATTGTGATAAGTAAAATTGTAAGTCTAGATTTCAGAGAAATCCTCCAAAGATATTAAAATTATGTTTTAAAAGTAACTGTATCATAAATAAGTTTTTATCACCGTTTCTATTTATTAAAAATAGATAAATATACCATTTTTGTAAAATTCAGTATATGAAATAGACATAGATGTATCATGTCGTTAAAGGTCAAAATTGCTTTGGAACGTGATTGCGTTTGGGAATTGTGAACCAGAATCAATAATGCTCTGTTTATGAAAATTCGTTAAGAACCGTAATCCTGATGAAGCATGATGATTAATTTCCAGTATTTTAACTAATTACTAGCAGGAAATATTCGCAAACTCAAATGATTTCTCTCTTGATGACATCTGCCCATCCTTAACTATATTAGCTCTCTTATTTTCTATGAATTCTCTAATTACTGTAACCTTCTGTTTTATCTGAAACTTGGTTTTAGTTCTCAGATTTTGAATTTGTTCTGTATCAGAAAAAGCTCCTAACCCATGCTCACATGTTCGCATCTTTTTCTTGAAAAGAAGTCGCATGGCCGTCAAGGGAAACGGTAAAAAATCTGAAAGTGATTTATGCACCTTGTTCATTTAATCTTGTAAAACATCATTGCTTCTCTGTTTACAATTTCATTCCATTTGAAGTCAACTATGACGAGGAAATAGACACTTCAAAATAGGACCTCTGTTTCTTGCTATGTAAGCAACATCCAATAAAGAGGCCAGTCATTCCGAATAACACTTGCGGAAGTGTCCACCCGAAGAAATTATAAAATCAATAATCATACTTGTGGAGAAAAGAATATTAAATTAGGAAATAGGTTTTGGAACTAAAATTCTTACTTTGGTAATACAAGTCTATAATATTACACAACAAAAATGGAAGATCCGAGCTTGCATGACAAATGATTGTTTGGACAGTGCATTAGAAAAATTTGCAATTTGAAATGAGGATTAGGGATATTTTAAGGTGGGTTTAGGAGACGAATGTATTTGGAATACTAAATTTCACTTTTTATATTAATTTTATAATAAAATTGATAGTGCACATGTGTCATATTACAATCTTACAAATTGATAGTGCACATGTGTCACAATGAGAGATGGCCATGGAGACTAATTTATAGAAAGCTCTAGAGGTATGAACTTCAAAGTCTACACGTTTTTGTTTGAGTATCACCTTGACCCATTAGGACATAGAATACAAGTGTGTTTTTCATGATGGTGCTTATAGAAGCCATACCAACAATGATTATATGTTCTATATAATTGACATTGGAAAATTACTAAAGCTATCTTATTATATAAAAAGGGGGATAAAAATAATTTGAACGATTATTAAATGATTATTGTGAGAAATATTTTTGCTAAGTTGTTGGGCACAATGCTAGAAAAGAGAATCAATTATTGGGCTAAAAGTAACCAAGTTAGGGCAAGATGTTAAGCAAACAACATCACTCCACTATTGATCATTTAGTTATTCTTAGACACTACATAGAGTTTGCAAAAATGCCTACTAAAATGATTCAGTGATTTGTACAAAACAATGGTTGCACTTGCATAAAATTGGCCTCCCTTCACATTTCATTACAACTCAAAGATTGTATGAAGAAGTGATTATTGAAATTATAGACAATAATTCAAAGAAAAATTTGTTGACATTTCCAAAGTTCAAAACATTTTGAATATTTTATTAAAATCCTTTGTTTAGCTTGTATCCTGAGACTTTACCCCAAAAACTTTGTGCTCCATGAAGAGGAAAATATAATAGCTTTTGCTATTTAAGGGGTTATGACTCCTCTTGCATTTTGATGTAGAGAGTCCATAGTAGCTATGGTAATATTGGAAGAGGGATATGAGACAAAAGGTTGATCAATTCTATATAAGATGGACCCTTTCAACTTGAAAAATCATTTCTTTATATTTTGTTTTTTTTTTTGTAAAATAGAATCTTTGTACCTGATGAGTGGCGAGGTACCCCTACACTCAACCATATGAATATGAGCGTTTCACGCACGATCCGGTCATACTCCAAGGACTAAGTGCTTACGCACCTAAATGGAACACTTAGGGTTAATCAATCGTTGTCTTCTCAAACTTACTTGTATTGTCACAGTTGTATGGTTAAGTAAGCTTGAGGTATATGATTTTTATAACTTTGGTCTTTTTATGTCTTCTGCTAATACAGTAGAGGGAGAGAGAACTAAGTGGCTAATTTATCTTAACTATTCATTAACTAGTTTCTAATTGTTCCTAACACCAATATCCGTTCCCACTTTCTGTACGCATCCTAAACCAGTGCAACGCTGCTAGGATTACCAAACACTGATCGTTACTTGGTTACCAAGTGCTACACGCATGCTCGAAGCGGTCATACTGAATGTACTTAACTAAGAGGGTCGAAGGTTGAGAGAGATATTAATTAACTAGGAAAGCATTAAACATTCAATAATAATTAATTACTAATTAGCTTAATTTGTATGCTGCAAGGTTTATCATAAAGTTCGTCTTTATTGCCATACACAAATGTGTGTGCTCAGGTACAAATTGCTCGAATAAAGATCCATTCACTCTATGACTGCTATTGTGGGCACACAGAAATTATTCTAACTCTGGAATGACTAAACTGCAAGAATCTGGCTAAGGGTCTAAGGCTAACTCCCTTGAACAAAGGGTGCCACCTCTTATTTATAGAAGATGAGGCAGGACGTGATATTGCGGCTCATCATACCCCCATGACTGAATGAAAACTCGTACTCGAGTTCCTTACAAAATATTGGGAAGGTATGGGATTATTGACTTGAATGACAACTAATGGTGAATGGGGTGAAATGTGAACGAATCAACATTACAATACATGGCAACATTAGTGTTCATAACTACAAGAGTGAACACTATACACAATTGACATCCAGGCTTATTTGGCAACTGAGAGAGAAGAGAGAGAGAGAAAAGAAAGGAGAAGACGTGTTGCTGCGATGCCAAGATTGCGCCTTCCTTTGTCCATCCATGCACGCACCATCAATCTTGTGCCTTGCACAATTGTTCCAGCACTAGTCCATCCTAAGTGTTTCCTCCAGGTCCAATCCATTGTTGTATGATTGCTATATGCACACACAACACAGTCACATATGAGCAAGGATAAGTAAATTACAATACAATCGATACCTTGCTTCAATGTAAGGTCCATTGGCTGAGTTGTGATATGGCTGATATGGATTCTAGAGATATAACATTGGTGACGACCCAAGGTGTAGGGGTTAGGAGAAATGGCCATCAAAATGGCAACCAAAATTAGATGCCATAATACAGCACTTCTACGCAGCATGTTTACCATCGGATTGTCCAACTTATCCAAAACGTTGCAGAATATTTGGCCTCACTGGCTTGCATTGCTGAATTTAACGACCTAGAGGAGATGGATCAGATGCTTGGAAGAGTCTTGGATTGTGGTGCAACTTTGAAGATCGTCTTATGGACAGCGGACGAGGCTGCCACCTACCCTGATGGGAATCCAAGGCTTCCACCTACCCTCACGTGTTACCAAGGTTGCGTGTCTAAATAAATAGAGAGCTGCTTCTTACGTCTATGATTTTTAACGTTCCGCCGCAGAAATTGACGAAGTAGCGGGCCCCTTCAAAGCCTGCTGCAACAATTACGTACTGAGAATGTTCAGTGCTCCGACTCGGACTTCTTTGACCTTGTCCCCCATATGCACAGGTCACATGAGCTGGGTTTTGTAATAGTTGAAGTGATGGTTGAAAATCGACGGAATTTTGGATTTATACTGGAAAATAAAACAGGAATTAGCAAATATGTTACACATAAAAGTTTTTTGTAAGCAGTATTAAGCAGGGAAAAATCATGTTTGGAATGTCCCTGGTCTACGAATGTTCTGCAGGTAGAACGTTTAGCATATTTTGGCATCAAAATGCAAAAAAGATACCAATAACAATTTTTTATTTTATTCTAAAATATTGTCAAAATGATTTGCAGATGTTTAAAATATCTCAAGAATAACAAGTTTATCCATAACTTTCGATACCGTGAAAGCTGAATGTCTTATGTATAATCATTCTTTCTCATGTACCCGTTGCATCCCCATGACATTTTAAAAAACCCATGGCATCCCTTAAGATATTGAAGGATACCTCCCAACTTTTCCAATTCCTAGTCTCGTAGAAACAGGTGAAACACTGTTTGCAAGTCTTATCTGAATAAAGACCTTGAAATTAATTTATAAAGAAAAATAAAATCAGAATTAGCAAATATCCTTACATATAGAAGTCTCTTCTTAGTATTATTTGAATAAGGAATTTGAAATTGGTGTGAAAAGTTCATCATGAGCAGACCACAAGTTGATTTTGATCATGGTGAAATCTGTATTGAATGAAATCTATATTAACTAAGAGTTATGGAAGAGACACCATTTACCCCTATAAAACATATTGGGGAGATCATACATATTAATTATAATGTGTTAGCAAAATTTTTATTTTTAAATTTTATCCTTAAATGGATATTGTATACTACCATTTGTAAAAACTCATTTGGCAGGCAAAGTAATTGGGCTGAATAAGCTCTACAATTTTAGTTGAATAAGTAAAATAATAGCATACATTCATTAACCTAAATAATGTAAATGTACTACATTTCAAAGGACTTTTTAACAGAGTTATAATTGTTATTAACATGATGAAACCATGGTAGGCAAGAAAGTATGCATATTTATTGCCCTTATTAACGCAGACAAGTGAGATGCACGTGAGCTCATTTTGAAGTATGAAAGTTATAAAATAGTATCATATACATTATTTTTATGGTTAACAACTTGTGAGCTATTGCAAATCAAAATTGTAGACCATGATGATATGAGATTTACCATAGTTACTGATATTACATTTTCAAAATTTGATTCTGTAAGCCATGAACTTCTAACTTATGTATTTGACTATAAGTGTAAATCTCTTTTTAAAGTATAAAATTATAAGCGTAAATTTATTTTTAAAGTATAAAATTAAAATGAACTGAGCTCAGCATGTACCATTGCATATTGTAAACCACAATGTGGTTTGATTCAAAATAACTGATTGCATTCATTTTTAAGAAGTTTATCCAAGAAAATTCTTGTGTTTCTTCCAAAGGATGAAAACTACGGGTTCTAAATCAGGAAAATGCGTTCACATTGAAAGTCAAAATTGTGTAACGCATTTTCTGGGTCCATGCACAAAATGTTTGAGAAGTTTCTTCCAATGGACAAAAACAATAGGTTCTAAGCCTGAAAAATGCGTTCACTTTGAATTGTGGAGAAAACGCGTAATGCGTCTTTTGAACCCATACACAATTTCTGAGAAGTTTCTTACAGAAACTTAGTAAAAAAGGACCAAAAATGGTAGAAGGTAAAGGATGGGTTTCTTATAGAGATCTTAGATATTTGCGTAAGCACACTGTGCAGAACAACTGCAACGTCAGTTGTCCGCATTATGTGAATTATTGTCCGCCTCAGCCTCTGAATGCAATGAAGCTACAAAATTTTCACAAGAACAAAGTAGTTGCTGCAATGTTGTGGCTTTTCTGGATCTATGCTATCTTCTGTTTCAGGTTTACCTATAGTTACAGTGGTAGTACTAGCCTCCATTACAGTGGTAGTGCTAGCCGGCCCCCGTTGCCCCTTACAGGGTGCACTGTTTCTCTCCTGCGTCTTGTGACTATAATCATCCTTCTCGCACATGCAAGCCCTGCTCTCTCCGTATTTCTAAGGTTTACCCATAATGGTTGTGTTACCCCTGTATCCTGGGTTTTATGACTCTAATCATCTTCTCCTAGATTCAATTACTGCTCCAGGTTAAGTGATTTGATGGTTAAAGGTTTACTGATATGATTAATAAAACGCTGCTAGATCTACTACGTTGTAACCGACATCTTTTCTATATCAAAAAATTTATGATAGTTTCCATCGTTCAGTTTCTTGTAAATGTTGTCGGAATGACACAAACAACAACGAATAAACAGGGCCTGCATCTTGGAGTTTACGGTAGTAGCCCTTTTAACCATTGTTAAAATTTTTGGGAACATTGTTTTGACTTTTAAAAAATAATAAACCTTGTAAGATCTTTAAACATAATTAAAAATGAAATTGAAATTTTATCTCCCGCCTAGAAATATATTTGTGATGAATTTTGAAAATATCCTGAATAAAATTATCAAAGTAATATTTAGAACAAATCAATTAAATTTGCAATCTTACAATTGCATCTATATTTAATGTACTCAATGTAAAATATTGCATAAAAATATGTTATTAATCTTCAATATTGCATTTGCTAATATTTCAGTTGTTTCAATTAAAGGTGTTAGTGCTTATTTCAATTGTTTGACGTGGTATTTTTAATTTAAAAATATCAATAATGATTCATTAGTCTTTCAATTTATTGCTAATATATGTTAGGATAGGAAGGATGACCTGACAGGGTAAGAGCTTTGAACAAGGATGTTGACGTGGCAGTCATTGGTAGGACACAAAAATGCTAACGAACTGCTGCAGAAAGCATGTCAAGCAATAACTGATATGCTGAATTGTAAATGAACAATAACCAGGATTGATATTTATTCACATATTTCCAAGCTGAGTTCATCATTAGCTTAACCACTTATGTGTTTTTTACTAAGTTATTGCCAATTCACACTGATTCTGACGTTTTCATTTATAAAATTCAGTGTTTGAGCACTAGGGCTGGCACATGAGCTTGTAGATTAACTGTTGAAAATTTAAGTTATCTTTTTATAGAGACTTTGGGGTTGTATTTAAGAATTAAAACAAAGAAATGCAGGTAGATCACATACAAAATTTAGCTGTGCCTTCAGAAAATGTTAGCCTTCAGCAGCCAATACTTTTCTATACACAAACATGTCTTCATCACTAGACAAAATAGCCCAAGTTTGCCACGTCTAGCATCCAAATGTGTATAAGCAAAAAACACTTCTCCTAACAAGGCCAACTGATTTGAGCTGACATTTGACAATGTGGAACACTAAGTGGGAAAAAAATTAAAATGAAGGCGAAAAACTATTAATATGTAAGAAATGGCCCTCAAAGCCAAATGAGAGTATGGGATGTGAAATTTTTGGCAGTACTAATTATTTGTAGATATATTTTTTAAACTACATAATATACAAGCGTTAACTTCTTTGTTGCCTGTGATTTGCATTTTTCACAAGTTTAATCTCAAGGGGTTATGCTGAGATTTATAAGAAATTAATGACTGCAGATCGCTGGGATTTAGGATGTAATAAAAACAGTTCTGTTCTGTGTACTATATGTTGTAAAGGGATATACTTCAGAATTAGCTAGGGATTTTATTGAGTAAAGAAGAAAATGATCAATGTTAACTGTAATGATGGGAACATTCATGCAACAGACTACTTGTTCATTTACTTTTACTTATCAGTCTTTCTTTAATAATTCTTAGTGTTACTGATTCTTGTTCTCACAGATTCATTACTCTTATGTCCAGTGGTGGTGTTTTTGACACCATAGCTACTTTGTTTTGGCTTCTTATGTTTATCTGAATGTGCAGCAATGTGTATATACTCAGGCTTGTTCATGAGATATGCTTGGATGGTTCAGCCTCGCAATTATCTTCTTTTAGCATGTCATGCCTCAAATGAAGTTGTGCAGTTATATCAGTTGTCACGCTGGGCTTCTGCTCGTGGGTATGTTCTATTCTTTTTTATAGGATCACAAACGAGTGGCTTGTTCCTTGCTCTGTGAAATATTCTAATAATTTAAAGTTGTCATTTTCTTAATACTTCTTTTTTCAGGCTAAGCATTTTAGTATGTATATGTATTAAGGTATGTATATGTATTAAGATAGCCTTTTATTGGTAGTCAGTGATTCTGAAATGAAGTAAACTGTTTTTGATTACACAGTTCAGTTTTAGCCATTGCAAAGTTACCCTTTTAAATAAAATATGTTTCATTATATTAGGCCCTTCATTTTAATTACTCATAATCTTCTTTGCCTTGTCCCAGCAAAATGGGGATAGTTACATGAGTTATCTTTTGCCATTTTCCTCAATGAAGAGCTAGATCCTTAATGCATTTTAATTACTGGAAGGTTCAATTCTTTTATTAAGTGATAGGTTTTATATTTAAATTTTTTATATAACAAATCTTCTTGCAGGGATCAATCAAAGAAGGATGTTGTTGTGCATTGATATTATATGATCTAAAATATCTGTTTGTCAAAACATTCAACATGGGGTTCATTGTTTTCTTCCAAATTTTCATTTGGAAGTTAAAGGATTGACATGTTCTGATGCTTTGATCCTGAAGATGAAATGTTCAAGTTTACATATGAATTATTTTTTCCTTTTAATAAACCCTTAAAATTATATTTTCCTGGTATTTCTCTCTAGTTTGCTTCACCAAAATCAGCTATCAAAATGATGGGATAAAGGTTATCACAAGGCATGGATTCTATATTTTTGGAACAAAAATTATTGTTTTAACCATAGACAGAAATATTCATACCAATTCTTAAAATATATACAATAGGCACAACATCGGTCATTTATCATGAGGTAGTTATATGAAAGCCCTTATTATAAGTGGCTATTCTCTGCGCACGTATAGTGTTCTCTCCACTTTCACATTCATATACAAGCTTCATAGCACTACATACTTGCAATGGAAACAACGTTACTCTATTCTTAGGAACATGTCATTGCAAGCTTCAACAATTTCATTCATTTCACATAAAGGGGTATGTGTAAACTGTTTGGCTTTAGGCTTGTTTGGAACCTCAAAGAATGACCATTTAGAAGAATTATTAGGAAGTATAATGATACCTTAAGTGTGATTCGAACTAGAAACCTCTTGCCCACTAATTGCTTTAGCTAATTATCACTAGCTATGTTTGTTACAATGATCTAACCGCTTGAGCTACCTATCATTGGTTAGGTTTGTTGAGGTAGACCCAAGCTATAAGTAGAGCATGGACTAATTGCTCTATGACTTGTAAGAGTCAAATTGGATTTGATACTTTTTTCTGCTGCCCAGGGTCTATCCACACTTGACAAATTAAATGTTCAGTCAAATTGGATTTGATAAATTTTTCCAAACGGTCAAAGTCCAAAGTGGTATACCACCATTCATAATAGTCATGGATCTAGCCACAGATTTGCTCGGTAAGGCATTGACGCCAATTGTTGAATATTCCATCAAGAGACAAAAACCTGATTTCTTTTTTAGATGGTGTTAGAAAACAAAGATGTTTGTGTGCTACCTGTGATTCATATACATTATGGTCAGATCCTCATGTTGTTAAATCTGTTATGTAGGTTGATGATCATTTGATACCTTCTTCAACCCGCTATTCACTATCAATATGGATTTGGGTCTCAAAGTTTCGTAAAAGTTTTTGTCTAGAAAATGCACATAACTGTTGGAATTTTCCGCAGCACATTATCCACTAAAATATGCAGAAATTTTTCTTCATTGATAGGATTCTGTAGATTTCGGAATAAAGCATCTAAGACTCTCTGGCAGTCTCGTGCAGATATCAGCATAGTAGCTTAAAACCACGTAAATGATGCTGCAACAGACCAACGTCGGAATTGTTGGTGACTCATTGGTAATCAATTTTTCATTCAGTTTCCAGTTCTCTGGCTTGAAATCATTCAGTTTCCAGTTTTCTTCTTTGCTTTCATAAGTCCTTGGAGAAACAAAGTCAGAGAAAGTAGGCAATTGTAGGTGGAAATGTAAAAGGTGGTAGGAATAATGTAAAATGATAGTTGACTAATTTGCAGCAAATGTTTGTATGAAATCATAAAAATTGCCACCTGTAGCATACATACATATGGATAATGGTGCTAGTAGTTTTAAACATTAACACAGGAAATGCCCTTTTTTCACTATGACTTTCAAGCCTTATGGATTATCCTAGTGAACCCATCACTTCATCTAAGTAAGAGAGCAACAAAGGGTAACAACATTCAAATGCCTCCATGTGATTAACAAATTCATCCAATAGGACAAACAAATGCTAACACCACTATTAAAATAGTAGTCCTTACTCATGTAGAGTCCAAATCAAAGTTGACATTCTTCTATAAAAGATAACCAATCTTAGCAGGAAATCCACTATGCAAAGCTCTACTAAACTTAGGTTCAACGTTAAACATCATTTTATAGGAAATGTACAAAGCCTATGACCTACCCACACTGAAGAAGAGCAATATCAAGTTAGTGATTATAGATAAGGTTGTTATTATACCACTAAGATAGGTTGATGATGTTGTGTTCACTATAAGTGGGTGGTCTTATCGTATAGATTTCTTGGTGATTCACATAGGAGGTAACAGGGAAGAATTTTCAATTATTATGGGAAGAGCCTAGTTGAGTATAATAGATATGAAATTGGACATCAAAGATCTTTCCTTGAAAATTAACATAGAGTAGTTAAAATAAATGAGTTCCATGCATTGTATACATTGATTCAAGGTGCAAGTACATGTAGAAAATTTAGAACATTCAAGATACCACCATTTCAATAGCCAAAGTTGTAGGCACTTACAACTTGTAGTAGCAAATATTCCATCTCATCTCACTTTCCAAGTTCGTGTCCTTCGTGAATCTTATCATATATAATCTTCATAGATCCAACATAACCATTAAATCAATCCCAATAAACATGTTTTTTTTTTGAAAGTTCCTTAAATCACAAAATCCATTGAATCTCAAAAGCTTTGCTTGATCAAATTTGTTAGGTCAAATTTTGGAGCATTTACATTGATAATGTTGATGATCTTATTGCCAAATATAAGTTTTATATCCATAATACTATCGCTATGGTGGTATACTTGTACCATCTTATCTTTAACAAATTGATCAAAGATGATGCCACTTCCTTGCGTTTATTTTCTTTTTCTAGGTAGAAAAGTTTGTAGCCTTTGTCGAAATCTCAAGCTTTTTCCTTTTTTCATCTTGTTTTTTAGAGGTAGGCAATGTTGATTTTCCTTATTTTACCATCTAACATGTTTATCATTGGATTTTCTTCTTTATCTATATCTATCCCTAATGTGGAAGCCCTTATCCACTTTCCACAACATTTGAGTGCTAATATTGG
>MNCI01029890.1:125405-139355 GCA_015680685.1 Gnetum montanum | reverse complement strand
CCCAACAAGTTATTTTGTATTGAAAGCTCGTACAGAGTAGAGCCAAGCCTCCCAATTTCAGAGGGTATGCTGCCTTGCAATTTGTTATTACCTAGAGCAATTCTTTGAATTTTCTTGAATTCCCCCAGCGACCCAGAAACACGACCTGTGAGCTTGTTATCAGACAAATCAAGATTTATCAGGTTTTCCAGTTTCCCCAAGGCCTTCCAAGGAATTGGACCGAATATAAAGTTCCCATTCAAAAGTAGTGTCGACAGGTTGAATGGGAACACTTCTGGCAACACTCCCTTTAGCTTGTTGGAGGATAGATCCAGAACATTTAAGGTGGAGCAATTTGAAAAAGCAGATAAAATAGAAATTGTGGGAGAGCCATCATTTACAAGACTATTGGACATTACCCTAAAAACAATCAACGACAACCTTCCAAACTGCAGAGAAATGACTCCTGTCAGCTAATTTTTATCAAATACAAATGTACGAAGATTGCTGCAGTTCCCTAAAGATGGAGGAATGCTACCTATCAGGTTGTTTCCCGACAAGTAGAGAACAAATAGGTTTTCCAGTGTGCCCAGCTGAGAAGGAACATAGCCTGTAAAAGCATTTTGATGCATGTTTACATGGCTAAGTCTAGACATGTTGCCAACTGATTCAGGAATATCACCAGCCAATTGAGGATTTTCAAAAACATACAGAAACATAAGATTCTTTAGCTTGCATATTTCTTGTGGTAATGTGTCGGTTATGGGTGTCCGATAAATGTACAACTGTTCCAGAGAAGAGAGCTTTCCTATGGAAGAGGGAATTGAACCAGAGAGATTGTTTGTCTGGAGGGCGAGTATCTGAAGACTGAACATGTGGCCAATGTTGTGAGGAATGCTACCATGCAAGTTATTCTGTGCAATGGACAGTATTTGCAACTGTGTAAGGTTTGTAAATGTGTCAGGAATGGTACCCTGGAGCCTATTTTTGCATAGATACAAAGTTTGCAGGTTTTTCAAGGTGCCTAGCTGGGGAGGAATTGTACCATGAAATGAATTATTGCAAAGATCCAGGTACGTGAGATAAGATAAATTGCCGAGGGACGGAGATATTGTACCTTGGATTTGCATGCTGTAAAGATCAAGCTTCAGCACTATGCCAGCTGAATTGCATTCAACATTACTCCAGTTGTAGTAGTGTATGGAGTTAGGATGCCAATTAACCAAAGCTCCATTAGGATCATACTCCACCATTTTCTTGAATATAAGCAAGCTTTCGACGTCTTGTTCATGCAATAATTTTGCAGAGTGAAAACTTCCATTCATCATGCAAATGGCAAACAAAACTAGATGCCATAATACAACACTTGTACGCAGCATGTTTGCTGTTGGGATCTCCAACTTAACCTAAACGTTGCAGAGTGTTTGGTGTCACTGGCTTGGAATGCTGAATTTAAAGACTCTCAAGGGAAAGTTCATGTTGTGCATCATATTATTATTTGACTCAATGACCAAGCCACCGGCAGCTCTGCTTATTATTGGACTCAATGACCAAGCCACTAGCATCTCTCATGTGAGTCTAGACGCGCTTCCTCATTGTTGTGCATTATTAGCACTCATTTGGACTTTTGTGACCCTACTTTAAAATTCATTGAGTGGTGGGCCTCCTTGTTGTTCTTACAACTGCACTGCATTAATTACGGAATCAAACTTTTCATGCCTTGAGAAGGCTTATTCTTTGTTCTTTTGATCATGCATTAAGACTCTTCTCAAATTGCTTCTTTGAAATTAAGTAATGGGGCTATTCTATTAACTTTTCTCGCTCTTCTCTAAAATTAAATAAGTAGTGAACCTTTTCTTTGTTCTTTCTACCTTACTATGACTTTTCTAACCTTACTTCTTTAAAATTAAACTAGTGTGCCTTTTCTTTGTTCTTCTAACCCTACTACGATAATTATGTACTCAAATTTTTCTACTCCAGAAATCATGCTTAGATTTTTCTTACCTTGACCCTTCATCAGGTTAGAATTTCAAGATTTTAGTAGGTATCAAGAGGAGATTCTCTAACTTTTAAAAAAAAGTAGAAATATATTTTGTTTATTGTTAAAAAGTGTCATGAGTATACAACATCATCATCATAGCCTTGTACTAACAAAATATGAAGGGTTACATGAGATCTCTTTTGTCATTATGAAAAGCTAGATCTTTATTTATTTACAATTTTTTCAAATCATCTTCAATTATTTTTTCAATCTTTTTATGTTCCTTTTGATATCTTTTTTGGAATAGTGATGTAGGAAGCTTTTCTATAGGCTCATTATCTAATCTATTGTGTACATTCCCCAACCATCTAAGACATCATTCTTATAGCTTATTTGAAATAGAAGCAACTCAAAATCTTTCTCTAATATATAAAACTATGCAATCTATTATTATTATTATTATTTGTAACATTCAACATCCATCAAAGCATCTACATTTTTGCCATATTGATTTGTTATTCATTCTTCTTTTGTATTCGTCAACATTCATCACCATAAAATATAGCAAGTATGATGGCTATCCTATTGTAGTGAGCAACCTCTTACCATTGAATTGTCATTTTTACTTTACTACTATTTATGTTGTTGTCCAAATTGCATTCCATAAATTCTTGTATTGATTTTTAGTCCTAACCTTTTAGCATCTAGAAGTTAAATTGCAATAGACAATGATGATACGATGATATAAAATTTATCATAGTTATATAAAATCTTCAAAATTTACACGTTAGTAAGCTTACCTTAAATTAAATTAACTCATATATTTGACAAGGTGAATCTCTTTTTTAAAGTTTTAAAGTAAAATCTAATGAGCTATGCATGTGTCATTGCATCTCATAAATTATTGGATATGGTTTGGTTTCATTCAAGATAACTTGGTGCATTCATTTTTAAGAATTTAATGCTCTTAAGGAAATTTTTGTAAGTGGTCTCAATTGGAAAACAAAACGTAAACTTATGTGATGGTAGTCTTGGAAAAGCACATAAACTTGATGCGATGTAAATGAGCCCCGGTGCCTTAGAGGTGATGTGATGTATATTAGACTAACAGAGATAAGAGTGGAAGTGGAATTTCATTTCTTTTTGTGGGTATTACCTTCATTGGCAGACTTAGTCCTCGATCCTTCATTGGTCTCCCCTGAATCGTTGCGGATTGGTTAGTCTCGCTTGAATCATTGCAGATACAAGTCCATAACCATAAGTATTCACATTCATATTTTACGATGAAAAGCACGAATAACAACACCATAGTAACGATGATTCTAATGGTGTAACTGTCCCCTGCTTTTTGAGTTTTACTTTTCTATTATCAGTATCTACACCATGCTAGAGGACAAAAATGACGGGTTATAAACGGAGGAAACGTGTTCACTTTCAAAATTGCGGAGAAAACGAGTAACGAGTCTTTTGCGCCATGCACAAAATTTTCGTGAAGTATCTTTTCAGGAATACGCGTTCACTTTCAATGCTAAAATTATGAGAAAACGCGTATAGCATCTTGTGGTTCCATGTACAAACTTTTTGAGAAGGTTCATGTTTACTTTGACCTAAAAGAAACCAGAGGAAAATTCACATTCATTGAATGCCAAAATTGCGTCTACCGCTTCTTCTTAGCCCATGCACAAAATTTCCGAGATGATGCCTCTAGAGACTTAGTTTAAAAAAGACCAAAAACAGATGGTAGAGGGTAAAATATGGTTTTTTTATAGAGATCTTAGGTATTCTCCTAAGCATACAGTTGAGAATGAGCATTACGTGAATTATCGTTCACCTCATCCTCTAAATGCAATGAACCTACAAAGTTTTCACAAGAACAAAGTAGTTGCTGCAATATTGTGGCTTTTCTAGATCTATGCTATTTTCCATTTTAGCTTTATTTATAACAACAGTGTTGGCCCTAGCCCTGGACCCATTGACTGTTGCTATCTTGAGTCTTGTGACTGAAATTATCCTTCTCCCGGTTTCAATTAAGGTTTACCCATAATGGCTGTGTTACCCCGGCCTTATGGCTGTAATCATCCTTCTCCTAGATGCAATTACTGCTCTCGTGATTACCTTATGTGATTTGATGGTTAAAGCTTACTGCTCTTGGACTGTGCGGAGTATCTTGCCACCAAACTTATGCCGGATTTACTGTTGTGCTGAATTTACAGGGCAGGGCGATTGGAATTTATATGCTAAACGTTAACAGTCAGACAGATAAGCACGTTTAAGAATCCAGAGAAAAAAAATCTGCCCATGGGGACGAGTCTCACTTAAGAACTCCAAAAAACCACTTTCAAGATGGTTGATTTTTAAGCTTTCCGTGATTTTTTTTTTATCCAAAAGGCTCCAATGAGTATCTACATGTTTTGGAGTCCAAGCATTCAATTGAAAGAAGTTTTGTGTTTATCGGCCAGTAAGTGAGCATGAAAGTCATTATGTTTATGGATGTTAACATGATGCGATGTAAAGCATAAGATACACATGTACACAACATAAAATTGTTGTGGTTAAGAAACTTTCTAGGATACCTTGGAACATCGCCCTTGTGACCATGATTGTAAGTCAAATCAATCAAACGTGCATTATTTGGGCCTTTCTATGAACCTTGGAACCATCCCCGCTGCTACGGCTACAAGAAACTTCAAGTCAAATCAATCAATATTTACATAAACACTTTTTCTATAGAGCAGGCCTTGGAACCATCCCACTTCCACTTCCATGATTAAAAGAAACGTCAAGTCAATCAAGATTTGCATAAACGTGGTCTTTCTGAAAAGTCACGTCAATCAAGATTTGCATAAACGTGGTCTTTCTATACACTGGGCCTGTCTATGAACATTAAAACGATCCCCACTAAGTCAAGTTAAACGAGCTTGCAAGAAAAGTCAAGTCTGTCACATGTTATAGTTTTTGGATTTTCTATGAACCTTGAAAGCATCTGGTAATGAGCCAAGTCAAAATGGAAATTTTTATCATGTTCAGGGGTAACATTTGCACGTTAGCATTGACGATGGTTTGTTCATCAGCGTAGCCTAATTTTACGGCTTCACGATTTATTTTAAGTTTTCTTTCTCCAGAAATTATACGTTATTTTTAGAAGTACATTTTCTCATCCTCTCTGTGGATATTACGAGGCAATTAAAGGACGAGCTCAAACACTAATAAAATATGCACATTGCATTTCATTCCTTTAAGATCCTTCCTTACTTGCATTACCAAAATGAAGAGACAAAGCTTCCATGAACGCCAATCCGTTGCTGCAATTTTATAGAATAATTTTAGGGCTCTTCTCTGATTCTCACGTTTAGTTTGACTGATTTTAACTAGTTTAACTATATATTTATAATATATATCTATTATTTAGCTCGAGAGAATCTTATATATTTTACAAATTAATAAAATCTCGAATTGATTTATTGAGAATTGATATTCATATTGAAAACCAAAATCAAAATGACTGTACCTTATTCAATAATAATTCTTGTGAAAATTTCTATTAATTTGATTTATAGTGTTTCTTTTCCATGGCGTAGACTTTACATAGCATTTTTTTTCTATGGCCTGGACTTTCCATGCACTGTATTGGTCTCTCGGCCAAAAATATTGCCTGCCAAGAAACAGGTACTTGCAACTTGGAAGCTACAACATGCGTATTTTCCCCCAAAGTAGGAATCACTTGGTTGGTTGGCATGTTGCAGGAAAAAACTTGTATCATTTGTTTTTTTTTTACCCTTATTAATGCTTAGTCAATTTGTATTTTTCAACGAAAATGTAATACCCGTTCCATATATCTGATGGGTCTTTAGACTTAATAAAGCTTCAATTTTGTCTTCCTTCCCTTTTAAAACCATTTTAATTAGACATGTTAAAGATTATATAGATTTTATTTGCATGTAAATGGTTGTTCAAATAGTTATAAGAATATTTTTTTATTATTCATAGTTTGCATATTTTTTCTTTTCAAAAATATTTTTAGAATTAAATTTACCCTGCCTTTTAATCTTATAACTATATTTTAAAAAGTTTGGATTTGCTGAAGTTTAGAGCCCTTAAAAATCATAATTTTGGGAGACTTTGGATAGTGTTAGTGGTTGCAAAATTTTGCAAGAATTGCAAAAGAATTGTGATAAGTAAAATTGTAAGTCTAGATTTCAGAGAAATCCTCCAAAGATATTAAAATTATGTTTTAAAAGTAACTGTATCATAAATAAGTTTATATCACCGTTTCTATTTATTAAAAATAGATAAATATATCATTTTTGTAAAATTCAGTATATGAAATAGACGTAGATGTATCATGTCGTTAAAGGTCAAAATTGCTTTGGAACGTGATAGCGTTTGGGAATTGTGAACCAGAATCAATAATGCTCTGTTTATGAAAATTCGTTAAGAACCATAATCCTGATGAAGCATGATGATTAATTTCCAGTATTTTAACTAATTACTAGCAGGAAAGATTCGCAAACTCAAATGATTTCTCTCCTGATGACATCTACCCATCCTTAACTATACTGGCTCTCTTATTTTCTATGAATTCTCTAATTACTGTAACCTTCTATTTTATCTGAAACTTGGTTTTAGTTCTCAGATTTTGAATTTGTTCTGTATCAGAAAAAGCTCCTAACCCATTCTCACATGTTCGCATCTTTTTCTTGAAAGGAAGTCGCATGGCCGTCACGGGAAACAGTAAAAAATGAGGGGAAAAACTGAAAGTGATTTATGCACCTTGTTCATTTAATCTTGTAAAACATCATTGCTTCTCTGTTTACAATTTCATTCCATTTGAAGTCAACTATGACGAGGAAATCGACACTTCAAAATAGGACCTCTGTTTCTTGTTATGTTACGTGTCTCTGCATGTAAGCAACATCCAATAAATAGGCCAGTCATTCCGAATAACACTTGCCCCCAACCCCCCGCCCCCCGTCTTACTACGGAAGGGTCCACCCGAAGAAATTATAAAATCAATAATCATACTTGTGGAGAAAAGAATCTTAAATTAGGAAATAGGTTTTGGAACTAAAATTCTTACTTTGCTAATACAAGGCTATAATATTACACAACAAAAATGGAAGAGCCAAGCTTGCATGACAAATGACTTTTTGGACAGTGCATTAGAAAAATTTGCAATTTGAAATGAGGATTAAGGATATTTTAAAATGAGTTTATGAGCCTAAGGTGGGTTTAGGAGACAAATGTATTTGGAATACTAAATTTCACTTTTTATATTAATTTTATAATAAAATTGATAGTGCACATGTGTCACAATGAGAGATGGCCATGGAGACTAATTTATAGAAAGCTCTAGAGGTATGAACTTCAAAGTCTACACGTTTTTGTTTGAGTATCACCTTGACCCATTAGGACATAAAATACAAGTGTGTTTTTCATGATGGTGCTTATAGAAGCCATACCAACAATGATTATATGTTCTATATAATTGACATTGGAAAATTACTAAAGCTATCTTATTATATAAAAATGGGGATAAAAATAATTTGAATGATTATTAAATGATTATTGTGAGAAATATTTTCACTAACTTGTTGGGCACAATGCTAGAAAAGAGAATCAATTATTGGGCTAAAAGTAACCAAGTTAGGGCAAGATGTTAAGCAAACAACATCACTCCACTATTGATCATTTAGTTATTCTTAGACACTACATAGAGTTTGCAAAAATGCCTACTAAAATGATTCAATGATTTGTACAAAACTATGGTTGCACTTGCATAAAATTGGCCTCCCTTCACATTTCATTACAACTCAAAGATTGTATGAAGAAGTGATTCTTGAAATTACAAACAATAATTCAAAGAAAAATTTGTTGACATTTCCAAAGTTCAAAACATTTTGAATATTTTATTAAAAACCTTTTTTTAGCTTGTATCCTGAGACTTTACACCAAAAACTTTGTGCTCCATGAAGAGGAAAATATAATAGCTTTTGCTATTTAAGGGGTTATGACTCCTCTTGCATTTTGATGTAGAGAGTCCATAGTAGGTATGGTAATATTGGAAGAGGGATATGGGACAAAAGGTTGATCAATTCTATATAAGATGGACCCTTTCAACTTGAAAAATCATTTCTTTATATTTTGTTTTTTTCTGTAAAATAGAATCTTTGTACATGATGAGTGGCGAGGTACCCCTACCCTCAACCATATGAATATGAGCGTTTCACGCACGATCCGGTCATACTCCAAGGACTAAGTGCTTACGCACCTAAATGGAACACTTAGGGTTAATCAATCGTTGTCTTCTCAAACTTACTTGTATTGTCACAGTTGTATGGTTAAGTAAGCTTGAGGTATATGATTTTTATAACTTTGGTCTTTTTATGTCTTCTGCTAATACAGTAGAGGGAGAGAGAACTAAGTGGCTAATTTATCTTAACTATTCATTAACTAGTTTCTAATTGTTCCTAACACCAATATCCATTCCCACTTTCTGTACACATCCTAAACCAGTGCAACGCTGCTAGGATTACCAAACACTGATCGTTACTTGGTTACCAAGTGCTACACGCATGCTCCAAGCGGTCATACTGAATGTACTTAACTAAGAGGGTCGAAGATTGAGAGAGATATTAATTAACTAGGAAAGCATTAAACATTCAATAATAATTAATTACTAATTAGCTTAATTTGTATTCTGCAAGGTTTAACATAAAGTTCGTCTTTATTGCCATACACAAATGTGTGTGCTCAGGTACAAATTGCTCGAATAAAGATCCATTCACTCTATGACTGCTATTGTGGGCACACAGAAATTATTCTAACTCTAGAATGACTAAACTGGAAGAATCTAGCTAAGGTTCTAAGGCTAACTCCCTTGAACAAAGGGTGCCACATCTTATTTATAGAAGATGAGGCAGAACGTGATATTGCGGCTCATCATACCCCCATGACTGAAAGAAAACTCGTACTCGAGTTCCTTACAAAATATTGGGAAGGTATGGGATTATTGACTTGAATGACAACTAATGGTGAATGGGGTGAAATGTGAACGAATCAACATTACAATACATGGCAACATTAGTGTTCATAACTACAAGAGTGAACACTATACACAATTGACATCCAGGCTTATTTGGCAACTGAGAGAGAAGAGAGAGAGAGAAAAGAAAGGAGAAGACGTGTTGCTGCGATGCCAGGATTGTGCCTTCCTTTGTCCATCCATGCACACACCATCAATCTTGTGCCTTGCATAATTGTTCCAGCACTAGTCCATCCTAAGTGTTTCCTCCAGGTCCAATCCATTGTTGTATGATTGCTATATGCACACACAACACAGTCACATATGAGCAAGGATAAGTAAATTACAATACAATCGATACCTTGCTTCAATGTAAGGTCCATTGGCTGAGTTGTGATATGGCTGATATGGATTCTAGAGATATAACATTGGTGACGGCCCAAGGTGTAGGGGTTAGGAGAAATTGAAAAAATTGGACGAGGGCCCCCATGATTAAGAGCAGTCCGCTGGCAATGATAGAATGGAAAAAGATAAGGAATAAGAAAGATGAAGAAAAAGAAACAACGGTAAGACCGATAAAATGGATGTTAGAAGTGGGAATGAACAAAAAAAATGTTGATTGTAGAAATTTTTAAGGGGAAGAAGGTATTTGATGCACCAAATAGGAATGCTAGTGGGTCCTCCCCAAAGCAGGCTCATGCCTTTTATGCCGTGACAAACCCACATTCAAAGAATCCGTAGGCTCTGGAAATGTCATTTGAGAGCAAGAGTGAAAGACTTAACCACAAGAATTCACCAAAGAGAAAACAATGTATCAACCAAAATATATACTACTGATACAACCGACAATGAGGTGGAGAATAGAGAAAGAATGATGGGAAGAAGAGAATGGAATAAAGTCCCAAGAATAAGGTGGTGTAAAACCCCTTGTGTATTTTTGGTTAATGTGATTGAGTAGATCTCATTCCAAATCCAGCCTCAAACAATCCACATCCAGTGACTTCACATTAATACACTTGGCCAATCCATCCACTTGAAGTAACAAAAATGCTTTTGCCAAAGAGTCACCACCATTTTGAGGAAATGAGAAAGGGAAAAGTGGGAAGTGAGAAAGGGCCTTAGTTAGAGGAAACATGTTTGTTTAGTTCCATAATCAATGCTTATAGCCAAAATGTTTATTTTGTCTAAGGGGTGTGCTTTGAATTCTCACTATTTTTTTTTTTTTTGCGTGAGAACCACACCATGCAAAGACTTATTTTTATTGGCTCAACTTCCCAATAATGGAGCAATATTAAAATGGTAAGAAAAACTCAAGAAGAAAACATCCAAGCACCCAAGAGAATGGCTAGCACAAATGTATCAAATCCCCTTGAAGTCACACCCTTTTTAGTTCTTGAGTCCTTCCTCAGTTTGAGAAATGCCCAGTCACCAATTCGTTAATAGTTTTATTATTAAGAAAGAGGCTGTACAATTCCTAGCCAAGAGAGACCATAGAAATTCATGAATGCATGGATGACGTGGACTCATTACCAATTATATCAAAATAACCATACCTTAGTATCAACATTATAACTCAAAGGTAAAAACCAAACATTAGCAATTAATAGAATACAGTTCATACCACCATCAAGAGCACTTATTAGGTGATGAACCTAACAAAACAAACAAAGACAAAATCAAGAACAAACAAAACAAATATAAAAACAAGTAAAACAAATAATCACATAAAGAAACGAAAAAGTATAAATGATGTTGCCAAAAAAAACAAGAAAAGTTAAAGAAATTTGTAAAACAAAAATGTGTAAAATAAAAACTTAAAAAGGAACTGAGCACCTCAATTTTTTAGCAGAGGTGGCCATCTCCCCCATGACTGAGTTGGAAGGGGGAGATCCGAAATAGTGAGCAGGGTTGTCCCTTCTCAGAGGTATTATGTGCATTGACCGTTCTAAATTCATGGAAAGGTTTGGTCTATTGCACATTGACTAACAATCTCTTATCAGGGCTCTCAAGTTTGTATATGGTCATGGCCCCTGAAGGAAAGGTTGTATGAATAATTTAAGGTCCTTCCCACAATGTTTGAAATTTTGTATGTTATGGCACATGTGTGGGGTTCCAGTAGAGAACCTTGTCTCCTAGTTGATACTTAACCTTTCGAATCTTCAAGTCATAATGTTGCTTATTATATGCCTTATGCATCTCATTTGATGACAAGGTAGCTAATCAGTTTTTGTCTAGCACGTTTAAAGTTGCCAACCTTTGTTTTTGTGCTAGATTAAGATCGAGGTGGAGGTCACAAGCCATTGATAATATAGGAAGCTCGGTTTGAATTGGAAGCGTTGGAAGTTTTTCGTACACTAACTCATAGGGAGAGTAGCCTATAGGGAGTTTCTAAGTGAAGCGGTATGCCCAAAGAGCATCATTCAGTTTAGTGCTCCAATCTCACCTACACTTGCTAATTGTCCTTGTTAATATCTTAGTGATCTCCCTATTGGTGACCTTAGCTTGTCCGTTAGCTTGGGGGTGATAAGGTGTAGTCAATTTATGTTCAACCTGTAAGAATTGCATTAACTTTTGAAAAGTTGCACCTGTGAAATGTGCTCCATTATCTGAAATAAGTGCACATGGCACACCAAACCTATTTACGATTTGTTGTTGCACAAATCATGCAGTTGTAGATGATGTGCAGTCTGTAACAACAACTACTTCATCCCATTTCGTTAGATAGTCTATGGCAACTACAATGTAAGCTTTTCCATTGGACATTGGTGTAATGGGCCTCATAAAGTCTATTCCCCAAATGTCGAAAGGTTGTAATGGTTGAATCCATTGTTGTAGATCCTCCATTCTAGTAGTCATTCCCCCATCACGTTGACAGTGCTCACAAGATCGAACAAATTGATGGACGTCCCAAAATAATGTTGGCCAGTAATATCCTGCAAGGAAGATCTTAATAGTTGTTCGTCTCCCCACATAGTGATCCCCACAAGGGCCCTCATGAGCATCTTGAAGAACTCTTAGTTGGTCTACCTCAGGCACGGACCATCAAACCAAGCCATCAGGACAAACTTTGTAAATTTGTCCGTTGATCTCCATGAAGTATGTGGCTTTATGAAGAAACTGTTATTTCTTCCTAAAGTCCAACTCTTGTGTTGTTTGTTGGGTAAGGAGATAGGTGAGAATGCTACTATACTAGTTCGTCTCCATGGTTGGTTATTTACTACATTGACAAAGAGGGCTTCATCAGGAAAATGATTAGACATTACATATTCATCCTCTTTGCTATCCCAGTGCAACTGAGATAAATGATCTACAACTATGTTCTCGGTGCCTTTTCGATCGACCATCGTTAAATCGAACTCCTATAGGATTACCAGCCATCATATAATACAAGGGCTAATCATTGGCTTGTTCATGAGGAACCAGATTGCACTATGATCTGTGTGGATGAACACTTTATAACCTAACACATAGTGCCTAAACTTATCAAGTGCAAACACTACAACCATTAACTCTTTCTCTATAGTTGTGTAGTTAAGTTGTGCACTAAAGATACTCCTACTTGCATAGTGGATGTAGTAAGGACGTTTTTGGTCATCTAACTGTGTAAGTACGGGTCCTAAAGCATAATTGGATGTGTCAATCATTATATGGAATGGTCTAGACTAGTTAGGAGCTTGTAGAATGGAAGTTTCTACAAGCTTTTGTTTTAGAGTTTGGAATGCTCGTTCACATTCCCTAGTCCATTTGAATGATACGTCCTTCTTTATTAGCTCTACCAATGGTTTGGCAATCTTGTAGAAGTTCTCAATGAATCTCCTATAGTAGCCATTGTGTCCAAGGAATGACCGAATGTCTTTGATAGTTTTCGGTTGCTGAGTGATTCCTTAGATGACCCTAATTTTGTTTGGGTCTACTTCTATTCTTGCCTATGAAACTTTATGCCCAAGTACTTCGCCTTCTTGGACCATTAAATGGCTTTTCTGCCAGTTGAGCCTTAAATTAGTTTCTACGCATTAAATTAGTGAAACTCCACCATAATCTGTTGAGAAATATCAATAATGGCAATACCCATAGTCATGGGGGATGCCACCACCAAGGCAATAGTACCCCTACTGGCAAGCAGACCCATATGGCTACTACATGTAGCATCCAATATCTCCACGTGACTCTGTTAGTCACGTTACACCACAACATCACTACCAAGCTCGTGAGTATTATAGAACTCCTTCTCCAAAGGGAGATAACCCACAAACATACCATCCTTCAAATCCATCCGTAACTCTCACACCAATAGCTCCATTACCACCCGCTACAGCAATGCAAGGGGAACTCCCTACTCAACCGCAGCAATGCAATGCCACGAGGGCTATGAATCCTTAATCCGCTATTGGTTCTAACAACCATATGAAGAAAAGACCTTTCTTCAAAACCAACAGTCCAACCAAGCCCTTACAACCACAAGCGGTTGAACCTTTGAACGCCTCTCCATCAAATAAAGCTTCAAAGTCCCCTTTGAACCAAACACCAAGCTCAATGCATATGGTTATGTTAACACATGTCGTTACTGACTGGATTAAGGTTGGCCACCTTCCCAAGAAATTATCTGATCCTGGAAGCCCTCTAAACTATCTCCAAATCATTGGGAATGAGCCATGCAAAGCTTTTCTGGATTCAGGTTCTGGAGTCAACCTAATATCACAAGAAATTTACAAAGCCTAGAACCTGCTTCCATTAAAGAAGAGAAATATTCACCTAGAGTTGGCCAACCAGTCCATCACTATTCCCTTGGGACTGGTGGAAGACATCGTTACCACTGTGTGTGGGTGGTCGTGCCTAGCTGATTTCCTAGTGACATAAGTGAATGATGGTAAAGGGGACTTCCCAATAATAATGGGGAGGGCATGGCTAAGTACTATAGATGCACACCTAGGAATCCATAATCTTTCCCTAGAAATATCTAAGCAGAACA
>MNCI01029890.1:95545-122007 GCA_015680685.1 Gnetum montanum | reverse complement strand
TATCGTACTTTTCCCATACATGTGGTAAAATGATATACTGCATTTCCGATCCGGTATGTCAATGTGCGTTTCTAAATTCGATTGAAGTTCTGATTTCCTTCCAATCCTGACAGATAAACTGCAAACAAGGGCAACAGTTTTTTCACAGAAAAGGAGGTAGATTCCATCTGACTTTGTTGTGTTACATCAAAATCTCATTTCTTTGGTGTTTATATTATCCTTTTGTGCGATTTGATTCAGTCATTTTGTAACAGAATTTGCGAGAAGATGGCAGCAACTTTTAAAGCTTTCTTGAACAGTCCCGTTGGGCCTAAAACCACACATTTTTGGGGCCCCGTCGCCAATTGGGGTTTCGTAGTTGCTGTGAGCATTCTCTCCTTATTTTATTTTTTTCATCTTGAGTTTTTTTCCCCTGGTGGAATATAATTTTCTTAAGGATGTTTTGAAAACTCATCGGATATACATTTCTACTGTCAAAAGATTTAGCGGGTCTGTTGATGCAATAAAGTTTCAGTTTCATAATTCCAAGAATAAACAATTTGTATATTTTCAAATTTCAGTATGTTACTGTGGATTGCTGGATTCTTCGAATGGGGAAATCGAGCAATTGACCATGAGACTATGGCATGGTTTGCAGGGTTTGGCTGATATGCAGAAACCGCCTGACATGATATCAGGGAACATGATGACAGGTAAATGTTGTACTCGTTTTGCTGTTGTAGTATGCCAATTTAAAGTTTTTCTTTGTTTTTATAGTTTTAAGCATTATGAGATTAGATGCTCGATTAAGCCATTTAAGTTAAAATATTCTTTTTACGGAAATTTTCAGACTTTTTTCGAGGGTTTGACAAGCATTTGCTAATATTTCAGTTGTTTCAATGAAGGTGTTAGTGCTTATTTCAATTGTTTGATGTTGTATTTTTAATTTTAAAAAATCAATAATGATTCAGCAGTCTTTCAATTTATTGCTAATATATGCTAGGAAGGATGACCTGACAGGGTAAGAGCTTTGAACAAGATGTTGACGTGGCAGTCATTGGTAGGACATAAAAATGCTAACAAACTGCTGCAGAAAGCATGTCAAGCAATAACTGATATGCTGAATTGTAAATGAACAATAACCAGGATTGATATTTATTCACATATTTCCAAGATGAGTTCATGATTAACTTAACCACTTATGTGTTTTTTACTAAGTTATTCCCAACTCACACTGATTCTGACGTTTTCATTTATAAAATTTAGTGTTGAGCACTAGGTCTGGCACATGAGCTTGTAGATTAACTATTGAAAATTTAAGTTATCTTTTTATAGAGACTTTGGGGTTTTATTTAAGAATTAAAACAAAGAAATGCATGTATATCACATACAAAATTTAGCTGTGCCATGAGAAAATGTTAGGCTTCAGTAGCCAATACTTTTCTATACAAAAACATTCCTTCATCACTAGACAAAATGGCCCAGGTTTGCCACGTCTAGCATCCAAATGTGTATAAGCAAAAAACACTTCTCCTAACAAGGCCAACTGATTTGAGCTGACGTTTGACAATGTTGCCAATGGTATCCATATCGACAACCTGGTCCTTATTGATAATATGTCCAACATCCAGTCTCACTGGTAAATGCAACTGTTCAAACTCCACAATATTATTCATCGGAATACCATTGATTGATGCCACGAAGGTCTAAGTCAGACTCATATGTGCATCCACAAGTAGATAATTTTTAAAATCACAATTCAAATCATTTACCACCAGTGCCACCACCTGCTATGCAAGGTGAGTTGCCATCATAATTGCAATAGAGGAAAGCTACAAGGGTAGTGAACAATCAAATAGAGAATCCTACCAGCAACACTAAGGGCCAAATGAAGAAATGTCCTTTCTTTAGGACAAGTCCTGAAAAGGCTAGTAGAATTAGAGCTTCATCAAGACCAAATTCCTCTACCAAAAATTCTATTAACAACTTTACTATGTTGACAACTTTGACATATTTGATGTTGTTACAGTCTCTTCAATTTACTATGTTGACAATTTTGATAAATTTTTGCTAGTGTTGTTATGTTTAAGACAAATAAATGATTAGCATCTATAAGCATTTTGGTTATGATCTACACATTGACACAGTAGAAATCATAATTGTTATATGTATCTTCATATGTTGATGCAAGAATCTTTACTATTCTTACATTTAAACTTTAGATACTAACAATTTTGCAAGATAGCTATTTTAGAAATGAACTTTGGTTGTATTTATATGTAATAGAAACAAGTTACAATTTTTGTGTTTTAATAAGATTCAATAACTCTTAGAGTTCATATTATTAAACTTACCTCCTGTTGGTAAAATAGCATTGTTAAATGCATGAAATGGTAATTTGTAAATGATAGATTCTGAAGTTGGCTTAGTCATGGTTATGTGGAAGTGAATGTGATTCAATAATGCATATATTAGGTTTAAAATACTTTTGTTATTAAGTTGCATATTAAGAAATTTCTATTTTTGAAAAGTATGCAACGGTGTTATCGCTTCATTTCTTGTTAGTTGTATTAGTTTCTCAAAACTCCCTCTCTAATGCAAGTGCAAATGACAATAACCATTATCATTTCCTTTCATGCCTCATTCTCAAGTAGGCTTACCCATGCTTGATAGGCCACGGCTGCATCTAATGTCTAGACTATTGAGCAACATGGAACCAATATAACTGAAAAATTTTAAAATTTAAAGAATTTGACTATTTTATCAATGGCTTAAGTAACCCTACTTGTTTTTACAGGGATGCTCCACTTGTTCACCATGTTATTGCTGAAGAACCAATTTATCTTAGATTTTCACACCTAATGTTTTTAGGTAGTATGTTAAGAGGGAACTAATTTGTTGAACATTCAGTCATCATTGAAAGTTGCTCATCTATTGATTTTTTGAAACTTATGAATTTTGGTAGAATTATTGAATTATATCATATCAACTCTTGTTTAAACTTTTCTGGTTATCATAGATACAGAGTAACATTAATTAGCTTGTCACATTGTACCTCAATGAAGTTAGCAACTAACATTATAACATGATTGTATTGATTACCAAACTACAATACAACTATTTCAATATATAAACGAGATTAGAACTTCATATTTCTCAATACTGCAATCAGTTTTGTATTTCACTATTTGTATGGTCAACATTTATATGTATATTCAGATACAGAACACACCCTTGTTCTTACGTTAAGCTCAATAAAAACCAGTCGAATATTTTGTGCATGTAGTGATAGTGCTTCGTATACGTGTCTCGGAATTTTACCAAAATTCTAAACTTTGACTAGTCTATCGTCACTTGCAGAAGCATTGATTATCCTACAAATAGCAATTAAAAAAAGACACCTAAATCATTAAGGAGAGAAAATATGTTATACTAAATTCAAATATAAGCAAATTTACGAGGGTGCCACTGAACTGAGTTCATGTCCATGAGATGAGCTTCGTACTTGTTGGAAAAAGAATTGTACGAAGGACAATAAATCTGCAGTTACATCCAGATAAATTCTTCAAATTACCTAAAACACATTAGCAATTATTAATATTTTAGTGTCTTTGTTTATTAAGTAAACCCTGAAATCGCACGGTCATAGTTTATGGTTTTTCTGGAACAACATCGCAGACGAGTTTCGATTGTGCTTTATATTTACAACAAATACTTTGATGCATTATAGAATGAGATTTTGTATTATGCCGGGATATTAGATTTACCATAGAGGTGGAATTTTTGTTAGTTTTTCTTATTTTGGGCTCCATTCAAGAACTGAATGTAGCTATTGTAATCACCTTCTAGAACTTGTCCCATCTGTTTGGGCCTTCCCATCCAAATCTCATGTTAATATAAAGACCAAATCCTATGCTGTGTACCAGCTGTCTGCTTCCATGGAGCACTCTGCCTATAACCATAAGGTTGTAGTTTCATACATATGGCATACATGGAGAAATAGGAACAATGTACGTTCAGGCTAGCTTAGGTAAACAACTAACTGTCAAAATTTCTATCAAAATCTTTGGCCATAATAAAAGTTTCCATTTTCAATTTCCAAAATCTTTGCATGTTGTGTTCAGTTGTGAGAAATCCATTTTGTTTTTTATGTTCTAATGTCATTGCCAAATTTTCATTGTTTTGGTGTTTCGGATAGAATGATTGATATTGCATCTTTTCTATCTGATTTTTGTTAGCCTGGGTTTTTATCTTTCTTTAAAAATGAAAATAGCATGTATTGTAGTATCTGGTAAAATTTTAAAATAAATACTTCTAGATGGAGCTGAATCACTTACATTTTTGATATAGGTGAATGTAAAATAATTCAAATTGCATCTTAGACACGTACAAAGCAAAGCTCAACTTGTTCTAGTATTACTTCAGAATTCAGCAACGGGGATGCTTTTATCAGGGATGTAAATCTTCTGAGCCAGAATTCAAATAGCACTACTCTTGTATTCACATATAGTGAACTAAGTCAGCGTACAAAAAATTTTCAACATGATCAAGTTATTGGAGAAGGAGGTTTTGGGATTGTCTACAAGGGTCATTTAGATGAGCATGTTAGAGAAAATTTAAAATCTATGCCAGTGGCTGTCAAAGTTCTCAATCCTAAGGGCCTTCAAGGACATAAAGAAAGGCTAGTAATTTTCATTGATAACATTTTGGGGGTTGGAATATTTAAATTTTCAGCATTCAAAGTATGTGATTTTGGAATTTGAAAATGAACTTAATTAAACTGCTGATTTGTGTCATCCAGGCTGAAGTTGTTTTTCTGGGACAACTAAGTCATCCACGCTTGGTGAAACTCATAGGCTATTGCAATGAAGGTGCACATACACTCCTTGTTTATAAGTATATGCCTTGTGGAAGTTTAGAAACTCAACTTTTCCATTTTAAAGAAAGATATGGCTTCAATAAACTATATGGCTTTTTTCAATTTTAAATCCATTTTGTACATAAGCATGCACTTTATTGAATGATCCTAAGGATATTTGATGATTTGCTACTACGTTCCCATACCTTGGTCAGCTAGAATGAAGATTGTCCTTGGAGCAGCTAAAGGGCATGCTTTCCTACATGTGACTTCAAAACAACTAACATTTTGTTGGACATGGTAAGTATCATATATAGAACACCTTTGCTAGTGGTTAAAACTGATCTGAATCATTTTCACTGCTATGCTAGAGTTAGAAGTTGATTGCTATGTGTATTTTATTTTAATTTATTTGTTTTGAAAGATTGCTAGCTAAATTATTCTAATCTTGTATCTTGCAGGATTTCACTGCAAAGTTGTCTGATTTTGGGCTTGCGAAAGATGGACCAAAAGGTGACCAAACTCATGTTTTCAAATGAGTAATGGGTGCTTATGGATATGCAGCTCCTGAGTATGTTATGACTGCTAAGCAGATTTTCAACTGAAACACCACAAAAATCGTTAAGTGTTGTGCCAGCGTCTACGCCCAGCGTTCACGCCCAGCGTTCACGCACAGCGTCTACGCCTAGCGTTCACGCCCAGCGTTCACGCACAGCGTCGACACCCAGCGTTCACGCACAGCGTCGACGCCCAGCGTTCACGCCCAGCGTCTACGCCTAGCGTTCACGCCCAGCGTTCATGCCCAGCGTCTACGCCCAGCGTTCACGCCTAGCATTCACTCCCAGCGTTCATGCCCAGCATTCACGCCCAGCGTGCACGCCCAGTGTCTACGCCCAGCTCTTCAGCGTACACGCCTAGGTACAGTAGAGGCACATGCTCGACGACAGGATTTCCAATGGCAACATGAGGATTACACCGAAGAGCAAGGATTGGAGCAAGTGGACATCCTTCGGCGTATACGCCCAACATTTACCAGCGTATACGCCAGCCTGTTGTATAAGATATATGCCCGGCGTATATCATGTTTCCAAATTGTAATGTCTGGTCTACACGCCACGTGTTCCCCCCGTCCGCTTTTCCCGGTAACCCTACCCCTATAAATAGCCCAGTTTTCCACATTTACCAGACCGCAGAAATTTACCAAAGCCGACCCAGAGCAATTACGCTGCTGAAACCCTCATACACTTACGCTTACGCCGGAAGCCCTGCACACTGAGCATAGTCCACGCTTCGCCTCCCGTGTCAGCCGGCTGCATCCCTCCGTCCACCGGGGCTTTACGTCCGTCTTGTGTCCCTACACAACTACGTTAGACTGGTGCACAACATTTTAACTCTATAATCCATTTTTTACGCTTATAATTTCTTCTACAGTTTTATGTTAATTTGGCCCGTGCCTCGGTTGCGGCTGTTTATATCCGCGCTCCATGCTCCGTTTGCGGTCATGGACGCCTGCTGTTTACGCTTGTTGCAAGTTTTACAGTTTTACGTCAATTTGGCCCATGCACCGCTTACGCCTGCTCATGTTTACGCTCTGGCAGCGTCCGTGTACGTCCACTATCTACGCTGTTTGCATTTGTTTATGCCCTTTGTATTTGGTTACGCCGCTTACGCCTATATACGCTTACGCCGGGTCTAGTTCTGTTTATGTGGTTTGCACCCAATGTTGTTTAGGCCCCTCTACGCTTACGCCTTCTGCGCCTGTTTCGCCGTTTACGCCCTGGTTTACACATAACCCAGCGTATAACACCTCAGTGGCGCTCGGGGAAGTCCTTGTTTGATCCACGTATGGACCATTCAAGGCACTCTGCCTTCGTCCACTCCAGCTCGCGCTTAAGCAGAGGCAGGGTCAACTGTGCTAGTCCGCTGATCTTTCGGTGCCCGCAACGTTCCAGCCTCTCACCGACGATTTCGGGCGGCACAGTTTTTGGCGCTAGAAGGAGGGCCCTTCGCTAAACAGGCTTCACGTTCCTCAGTGTTTATGCTGATCAGCGTCCTCGCTGCCGTGTTTAAACCAGACTCAGCGTTTACGCTGTCGACTCTCCGCTGTTTACGCTGCACAAACCCTAGCGTATACGCTGCACACTTACGATGGCGTCTACGCTGCATACTTGGCGTATACACTACACGCTTACACCAACGTTTACGCTGCAGACAAACCCTGGCATATACACTACATGCTTACGCCAGCGTTTACGCTGCAGACAAACCCTAGCGTATAAGCTACACGCTTACGCCAGCGTTTACACTGCAGACAAACCCTAGCGTATACGCTACACGCTTACGCCAGCGTTTATGCCGGATACTTAGCCTGTAGACTCGTCTACGCCACCACATACACCGTTATCCATATCAATTCCACACACTCAAATCGTCTATAATCATGAATCCTATCAACATCACCGCTGCTACTACCTAGAACGTTAACATCTCAGATGCAACAGCTGCCCAGCAATCCACCACACAACATATGGGAGGGCAATCCACGATGGGGCCCCGTCGATCCTTAAGGTTGCAAGGGAGAGATCCTTCTGCTAACATTATAAGCCAAGACGAGTATAACTTCATTTGCATTAAGATGCAAGCTGGCCTGGCAGTAGACTGGGCTGAGATGGAAGTAAAAAGGCAATTTGAGATCTTTTACAAAGGGGGGTATGAATTCATCCCTTCCCCGTACGACGTCATCCCCATTCTGGAGCAATTCTCGGAGCTCTTTACGCAACTCCTTCTGCACAGGAGCCAATCGTTAGATCAGGTTACGGTAGGACCACAACGGGATGAAGAGGACGAATTCGCCGCGCAATCTGACCATGAAGACTCCTATCATACTCTTAGTCCACATAACCACGTGAACCCCGTATTTAACTCGGACGTAGGGGAGACCATACCCCTCCAACCCATTACCTCTGACCATGCCCAAGCACTGTTACAAGAAACATCCGCGTTGGCTCAAATCCCTCCCCAGGGCCACCCTTTGCCCCACGTCTTCCCTTTTACACCTGCAGGTTCATCCTCACAAGCACCACCCCCTCACAGCAACCTAGGGGTGACGTTCCAAGCCCAGTCCCAAGTGGTAAGAATGCCACACGTTATACCTGTGTCCACACCTGCCCACTACATCCCGCATATCCAAACGCATGCACCCCCTTTCATTGCCGTAACCTCACAAGGGGCCTCCTCATACAACATGGCCGGACAATGGCCGATGACAGGCACGACGTTGCACCAGGCTTCCCACCACTACATACCACCCCACACGTTGCCACTGACTCATGTGTCTCACGCACAGCCATGACCACAGCTGCAACAGCCTCCTCTCTATAATGTAGTGCCCCTGATGCCATCTACCGTACACTTCCCACAAACGCAACCCCCAACAACGCAACTTTCAGCCTTCCAGCCCACCGTTCAACAATCTAACCCATACAGCGTGCCATAAGCCCAAACCACCTTGCTCCCAAACGCTCAGGATTGGGCGGATGCCAAAAGAATGATGCAGGAATTGACAGATGAGGTAAAGCGCCTCAAAACCGTCAACGACGGGGAGATGAGAGTGATAGATTTCTACAATGACGACCCGATCAGCTCCTCTGTCCCACCTTTAACCTTGCCCAAAGGCATTCCCCTACCCACACTAACCAAGTATAATGGGGAGACAGATCCTAACGCCCATCTCATAACGTTCCGGTTGGAATGTGCACTGCTTCAGGCTTGGCCCCACGCTGTCCTCTGGGTGTTCCCCATGTCCCTTACGGGAAGGGCACTCGATTGGTACCGTGCCTTGCCCAGAAACTCCATCTGCACTTTGGATGACCTTATACGCTAGTTCGTGACCCGGTTCAAGTATAACTTGAAACCTGAGCCAACGTTGGATAGCCTCATGCAGATTAAGCAGGGGCCTCTCGAACCCATTCAAAAATTTATCCAAAGATGGAGTGCAGCCCTGAACGAGCTTCATGAACCGATCTCCCCATTTTACATGCTCACAATTTTAAAAGGAGCCATCAACGATTTCTTTAAATCTAAATTGTATTATCTCAACGCGTGAGATCTGAATCAGGCATTCGAGCAAATTAAGAACATTGAAGAAGCTGCCCAAAACAGTCAAGACCCAACCTACACAGCCTTTAAAAATCAACATACTAAGAAAGACAAAGAAAAGACTAAAACCACTATAGCGGCCGTAGCAGGGACGCAACAACAAAAGCCACCGACGCCACCTACTAACTACTATCACCCCCAGCCCACAACCACCACACAAGAATCATCATCGCAATAGAATCCGACGAACCGTACACGGAATTTTGAGAGGAAAGAACCCTCTAAATACACGCCCCTGCCAATGAAGCCTTCCAAACTCTTTGATCAACTCTTAAAGGCTGGATTGATGAGCCACAAATAATTATCCCTTACGGCCATACAAAGGCATGATCGATTCTGTCAACTCGTACAGAACCCGAGCCTGGAAATGCCAGATGAGCCACCCGTGCCCAAAGGATTCCGGATGGACCGCTTTTGAGATTATCATCAAAGACCAGGGCACAGAACAGATTACTGTTTCACTTTGAAACAGGACATCCAATGGATGATTGATGAGGGTAACATCACATTTGATGGGGCTAACCCCGTCCAACCGCAAAATCAGACCATGGGGGTGTACCAAGACCCCCTAAACACTAAGGAGGCTCCATACACAATTAGCACGATTTACTGTGACGATGATCCCGACACGCCCCACATTAACATGATACACCCCAAGAATAAGGAAATATCTAACAAGCCATTTGTAGTCCAAATCCCTCCCGCTGAGCCCGCGCTCGCACCCCAGANCATGACGACGCTCCAACAACCCTATGTGGTGCGCCCCCCCCCCGTTAATCCCGCGAACACAACGACACCTTACGCTCGACCTTCCCCCTTTGTAGTCAGGGTACCACCCGCTATTGCAATGACGGAGGTTCCACTAAGTCCAACTCCATACGTCGTCCGGGTGCCCGCGCAGGCTCCTTCTCAGTCGTACCAGCCATCCCGCCCTGCTCCATATGTCGTAAAGGTCCCTGGGCAATCTCAGGTTCCGAGGCCTAATCCACCTCCACGTAACCCGCGAGAACGTTTGGCAGAGAAGCTCACATGTGAGCGGGTAGAAAGAGAACGCCAACAGCTAGCCATGGGACCACCTAAACCAACACCTCTTAGCTCAATGACCATGGCATCATCCGACAATCTACCTGACATGGATAGCAGCGGCCAAACTTCTCGGACACACTAACAACGTGAAGCCACCAACATCCTCAAGAACGATAAACCAGAAAAATGCGAGATAAAGATCTTGTGTCCCATGGACCCAGTCCCTCTCAACCGAAATTCTCCTGACAGCAGAGATTTCGCGATAGTCCTAACATAGGTCACTCAGGCACTAAAGCAAAAGAACACCTCTCTAACCTTATATGATTAGTGCTAACTTTCCAGACTCACCGCTAGGCCCTTGTACACATGTAAACATCTATCCCGGTTAGTGAGAACTTGCCTCCGAGTGAACCGGCAATCCATGCGGTAATGTACCCTCCTCACGGGGTTAGCCCTAAGCCCTTGAGCTTCCACGACCAGAGCATCAAGATAGATAAAACAACGGGTGAGGCGACGACGACTCCTATGTTCATAACCATACATATAAACCAATTTAAGATACATAGGGTACATGTAGATGATGGAGCGGCCACTAATGTTGTCCCGTATCCAATCATCGAACAACTGGGGCTTACAGACTCGATCAAACCCATGACAACCGCATGTTTGAAATCCTTCAGCGGGTCCTGCGTGTTAGTCAAGGGCATGATAATCCTCAACTTTATAGCGGGAGACCAATTCCCTACATCCGCTGATTTCCTGGTAGTTGATGAGATGCGAGGGTTCAATCTCATCTTAGGAAGACCCTGGTTAGCCCAGTTAAGAGCTGTATCATCCCCTATACATCAGGAAATTCACCTACCCTATGAGGGTGGAGAAGTCATCATACATGGAGAAGCGGTCGTTCCCATCATCTCATCAAACTCAGACGTGGAGCAAGGGTCGGATATAGAGCTCGAAAAGTCTACCCAAAGCGATAAGAATCCCCAATCACCAACAGACTGCAAGCCCCCTAGCACAGATCGAAACTCTCCCAAAATACAAATGCCATCGTCTGACACGTCACGCTTGAGGCCTCGTCAAGAAGACACCACGAAAACAACGACTGATATCGAAACTCTCGAAAATACAATCACTGAAAACATTCTAACAAACACCTCCTGGGCCGAATTTCCATTCAACGTGATTAGTGAGGGAGACGATGAGTATAAGATTGTGCCTGTCAGTACATCCTCTGACTTAAAAATAAAGAATATCAAAAAACAATTAAAATAGAAAGCAAATCTTAGTCCGAAATGATGTTAAACTATGATAAAACAACAAAATATAAAAATAAACAATTAAAAGCCACTCCCGGTCCAAAATGACACTAAACTATCATGTCCACAATGACATAAAACTAGCCACGATCATCAATGATCGGTTACCCGAGAAATCTATCCGCGTTCTCCAAAACATTCCTTAACTACACATGTGGCCCGAAATGGTGATAAACTACGCATGGGGCAGCAAATGGCCATAAACTACGCATGGGGTCTGAAATGGCCATAAACTACGCATGGGGCCCGAAATGGCCATAAACTAGTATCAGCTTNTATATGTATGTATGTTATTACATACAATCAATAATCTCTGTTCATTTCATAATGTTCAAGTTATAATTTCAGTGCAAGTTCGAATTGAAGAACAAAGAAAATGTTAAAACACTAAGCGTTTGGGGTAGGAGGATCGTCCTCCTCGGGCCCACCAGCATCAGGTTCCCCTGCTCCACTGGGGCCAGCTTCTCCAGTCTCGTCCCCACCTTCATCCTGAAAAGATTGAAGAGGGAATAATTAACACACAAAAACAAAAAAAAAATGATGAATGAAAAAATGAATGATGAGTGAACATCAAAATTTCAAACATTGGTCAATCAACTAACTCCAAAAAGAGACAAAACGCTTACCATAGGAGGTCCTCCCAAGCCGAATTCGAGCCGCCGTAGGATCTCCTCTTCAAGAACGTTTGTCCAATCCGTTCCATCAAGACCCAAGTCTATATCTGCCAAAGCCTTGCCCTTATCAACAGTTGACCAGGTGGGACGTTTCAGAGGGAATTCACCCACCGACACCTCCCCAGAAGCTGTTGTTATCCGTCGTTTCGGAGATTCCATCTCCACAATTGTGTTTTGGGCAAACGTATCAAAGGCAGAGCACAGGCCGAGACCCTCCACAAACATTTCCAACTGTCGCTTCTCAATGGATATCTCTTTTAGCGATTTTTTGTACTGATGCTTGTGGTTCTTCTCATCTTGCCCCCATTTGCGCACCTTGGAGGCAAAAGCCTTCCAATCTTGGCATTTGGTGTTCAGCAAGTCAATTTGGGCTTTGCGCTCCCCTAGTCTCCGTATTAGCCCTGCATGGCAATTGAGAAGGTTCCAATACCTTGTATAGGTGACCTCGGAGGTCCGCCAAGAGTGATCATTGTTTAACTTGGCTCTCGCGAACTCATATCGGGCCTTCAAATCATCACGTTCTTTTGACAAGGTAGAGTTCTCCTTCTCTTTGTCCTCAATTTGAAGCCACAATTGTTCGATGGAGCGCCTACACGTCCACACTGCTTTAGCATCATGAACAAAACCCTCTGCTACCTCTTCATATACGGGTCTGGGCACTTGTTCAATTTCAGGGGAAAGCGCAGGCAAACTCTCCATATGGACAGGCTCAAATGGGTCCCACCTTAGTTGGGCGCCTGTTCGTGGGAAAAAGGTAAATGTTAAAACGAATGGGACTGAGCATCCAACTCTAAAACGAAAACTTTAGATACATCCATACCTATACTTGGATTGATCCCCTCGATCCGTTCAACAACCTCTTCAGCCACCCCAGCCACAAAGTTCCTTTTACTTGCCATTTCCATCCAAGTAAAAGGTCCATCGGTGCGCGAAGAGCTACCCTTCGGAGGCACTTCGGGAGGGATCTCTTGTTCCTTCTCTGAGACAGCCTCACCCTCCTCTGAGTCAAACAAAAACAAGTCATAATAGGGTAATCCAGGAACATATTAGGCTGCATAACTGAGTAATAAGACATACCGTTCCTTCTGATCTCCTCTTGGGTTGGAGGGTCTCCAAGATCAAGGTCCCCTGTAAGAAAGCTTTTAAGCATTTCTTCAGTTTCCGCTTGGTCGTCCAGCGGTTCAGTACCTCCAGTTCCTCCAGTCCCCTTCTCCAACAATTCTGTGCCTCCCGCCGGGTCGGTCAACTCCTCGTCTTTTGGTATAGGCTGTAGATCATGTCTCTTGACTACTCAATTCAAGACAAGCCAAGTCAGTTGCACACAACCAGTAACAGTTAAAATTATGTGTAAGACAAGTGAAATAAAAAACAAGAAGTTTACCAGGAATCTTGAATCGGATCCGCTTTACTCTATGCTGCTCAATTTCGCTAGTTCCCTCAGTTGTGCTGTCGTGCTTCCACAATTTGGATTTCGCTTTGCCAATTATCTCCTTCACCACTCGCTCCGCCTTCCTTGCAGTTGGAGGTACTTCATCGGGTTCCACGCCTAGGCTGTCATGTGTGTGGAGCGAGGGGCCAGACGATCCACCCGTGGTGATCGTAAGGGATTCATCAATCCCCTCGGGGGCGTCTTGGGACTTAGCTGTGTCAAATAAGTCGTTCACCCAGGGGCGAGATAACTGATACCTATCACGCAAGAGAAATTTTCCTTTCCCACGAACCAGAAAGAATTCAGCCAAGCGACGGATGTAGCCGGCAAAGAAAGTGAAGGTAAAATGAGACTGCGCCTCTATGTTTGAACGCATCCGCTCTATATCTTTGGTCATCCCTGCTAATAAAAATTCCGCCCAATTATAACGCACACCGGCTTCCAGAATAGTGCGCATGACTCGTACTACTTCAACACCGAAACTCTTGACTTGTGATAGAATCTTCGGAAATAAACGTGCTCTAAATATGGGGTAGAGTTCGTTGACTTCCTGAACCTTCGTTTTCCCCTGCATTGGGAACCCTTTGGTACCCTTCCTAATCAACTAGCCAGTCCTCTAAATCACGGATCATGTCGATTTCTTTATGCGTCCTGTCCATAATGACTTTTACGCCATTAGCAGGTACGCCAAACAAATCCACGAGAAATTGAGGTAACAATTCAAAAATCACTTTCACGCCCCTAATACGGGCGCTATAGCAAGAGACGGATCTATCGAATGAATCTACAATCCCAATCATCTCCACTATAGAAACATTTGGGCTAGGGGCAAGAAAGAGCGCCGTGAGGCTGGCATCCTCCAAGCAGGCGACAATAGACAGTGAAGCCTTCTTTCGCAACCACTTCTGAGCGGCGTTGGTTTCACCAAATTTTATTGAGAGAGTAGTTTCGGTCCTACCAGTCATAATGGAATCCTTGCCGGAGGTGGTGCCGGCTGTAAATGCAAACCCAAAACCCTCATATGAGCTCGACACTCGGCAATTAACCAAATCAAACACAACACCTAGAAAACTTGGCCACTTACTTTCTGTGTTGGACCTTGAAGTTTCACCCAAATCAGAAGCAGACGGGAAAATCGGCCCATTAGGAGCCCAGTCAGCATGCAACCAACCACGTGCGGCACATTGCGCAAACGCCTTCGAAAATTTCCTGGGGAAATGCCTCATGGCATCCCTAGTATGGGCCAAGATGGTCCCGCGTAGAGTGGGACCCACCATGAACGCTTCCACGGCCTTGCGCGCCAACCCAATCCCATCATCACCTNACGCTTCCACGGCCTTGCGCGCCAACCCAATCCCATCATCACCTGCATAAGCCCCGTCTGACGTAATTTTTGGCCTACAGGAAAGCGAAAACATGTGTCGAAACGAAAGTAAGTATTTGAATGTGGGAAAGAAGGGAACAACTAAAGTTAGGACGAAATTACCTTTCCACCCGGTATACTGTGCCAGGCAGATTCTGGAACAAAGTATGCACACGACCTACTAGGAACAATGTGTTGTTGAGGTAGTTGGGGCCCCGTGGCAGCTAGTCCCACACACGGGTCAATGGACGGGTCGATTTCGGACCGCCAGGGGGAACACCCTCGGTGACAAGCGGCCCCTCATCGATGTCCTCCATAAAAATCCTGACGCCTTCCGCTGCGCCGGGTAGCATAGCCTCAATAATACTTCGTGCCACATCTCTGCTTAGATGAGACCAAACCACAACATCAAAATGATCCAGCAAGAAGGCTAAAAAATCACAGGCCCTGTCCTGGAACCAAACCCCATTATGCTCAACGACCAAATCCGAGGTCGGGTCACCACCCTCCAAAGGACCAAACCATGTCAGGACCCCAACCAACTCGATCACAAGAAGGGGAGGTTCAACGTCTCTGCAAACCATTAAACAACGCCAATAGTCAATACCCAAAACTTCATTTTAAAATATTTTCAGACATTTGCAGAAAATTTCCCAAGTCACGCTCGGCGTATACGCCCGGCGTGCGAAAAAACAGTCACGCTCGGCGTATACGCCTGGCGTGCGAAAAAACAATAATGCTTGGCGTGCGAAAAAATAGTCACGCTCGGCGTGCGAAAAAAAATAGTCACGCTCGGCGTATACGCCTGGTGTGCGAACAACAGTCACGCTCGGCGTATAAGCCCGGCGTGCGAAAAAATAGTCACGCTTGGCATATACACCCGGCGTGCGAAAACAGTCACGCTCGGCGTATATGCCTGGCATGCGAAAAAATAGTCACGCTCGGCGTATACGCCTGGCGTGTGAAAAACAGTCACGCTCGGTGTATACGCTTGGGGTGCGAAAAAATAGTCACGCTCGGCGTATACGCCCGGCGTGCGAAAAACAGTCACGCTCGGCGTATACGCCCGACGTACGAAAAATAGTCAGGCCGGGTGTATAGACGTACGAAAACAATTACGCTCGGCGNGCTCGGCGTATACGCCCGGCGTGCGAAAAACAGTCACGCTCGGCGTATACGCTCGTCGTGCGAAAAACAGTCATGCTTGGCGTACACGCCCGGCGTGCAAAAAAATAGTTGCTCAAACCCTAAAAGCCCAACACCGAAAACAACGCACGCGGCGTCTACGCTGACATTAACCCTTCACGCTCGGCGTATACGCCGAAATCCTACACTGCGGAAAATCAATGAAAATAGGGTCAAAGGCCTACCTGCGAGAAGATCCAGGCCACGCGGGGACGCTCGGGCGGGGCAGACACTGCAGCATCGCCTGGCTCTCCTCCGCGAACGTCAGTTCAGGTCCTCTCTGCCATCGGCCCTCTAGTTCTTTGCCCCTGCCCATCTCGGCGTGTACACTGGGGTTTCTTTGCGGCGTGTACGTTGGGGTTCTTCTCGGCGTGTACGCTGGAGTTTTCGATCGGCGTCTACGCTGGGGTTGCACTCTCAACTTACGCTCACGCTCAAAAAGTGAAATGAAAAAAAAATGATGCCTCGCTTCCCTTTTATAGCGCGTTCACGCTGACGCTGAAGCCGCTGAGGCCGCCGCCGCTTTCCCGTTTTTCTTGCTTTTTGCCTCGTTTTTCATGCTTTTCGAATTCGCTTTGAATTTTTCAAAAGAAAGATGCAAGATTTACACACAAAAATGACATATACAACAGATTTTGGCATTAAACTACCGTTCGTTGCCCGGTAAGGCATTAAACTGTCGTTCGTTGCCCGGTAAGGCATTAAACTGCCGTTCATTGCCCGGTAAGGCATTAAACTGCCGTTTGTTGCTCGGTAAGGCATTAAACTGCCGTTTGTCTGGCATGTTGACTCATTTTCATATCTGCACGCTAAATATTGTCGAAAGACCTAAAATGACCTCCGCTATCTTACCAGGCTCTCCATTTATTGACAGGAATTTGCCTAATGGATTACAAGCACTTGACCGAGCCGTTGGTCATTAACGGACCATATGGTGCAATCGAAAAGAGTATCGATGCGAATCTCATTTATACGAGCTTATCAGAAAACGACTTTACCATAGCTTCAACACAGCAAACGGTTGACGAATATGAGGGAATGACAAAGTCCCTCGACATTGAAGCTGAAAACATTACCGAGGACCCTCTAACCGAAACACCTGTCACCATGCCCGATGGGGAACCTAAAATCCTAAAGTTAAGTACACTACTAGAACCCAGTCTGGCTAGAGACATCAAAAACGTAATTAAGGATAATATGAAGGCATTTCCATGGTCCTATACAGACATGCCCAGATTGGACCCCCGTATCGTCCAGCACAACATCATCCTCGATCCAAAACTAAGGCCAGTAAAACAGAAAACACTAAAGGTCAAACCCGAGGTGGCGTTAGCAGTTCGTAGTGAGACTACCAAGCTCTATCAAGCTGGTTTCATTAGGGCTGTTGATTATGCCGAATGGGTATCGAACATGGTTATAGTCCCAAAGAAGAATGGAAGCATTCGTCTTTGCATTGACTTCCGGGACCTTAACGTGGCAACCATAAAGGATGACTTCCCCTTACCTAGCATTGATCAACTAGTTGACTCAACTGCTGGGCACGCCCTATTATCCTTTATGGATGAGTTCTCAGGATATAACCAGATACATATCAATCTGGAACACCAGCTCCGAACTACTTTCATGACACCTTGGGGAACCTTTTGTTATACAATGATGCCTTTTGGTCTCAAGAATGCTGGGGCCACGTATCAAAGAGCGATGACATATATTTTCAGTGACTACATCTTACACTCACTCAATGATTACATGGACGACATAGTGGTCAAATCAAAATCACCAGAAGAACACGTGCAAGATATTGACTTAGTATTAAAATGTTGTCTAAAATATGAACTAAGGCTTAACCCGAAGAAATGTGTTTTCGGCGTCAAAACAGGAAAATGCTTGGATTTGTAGCCTCAGAGGCAAGGATACGGGTAGACCCCAATAAGGTTAAGGCCATTATGGACCTAAAACCACCTAGCAATCTAACCGAACTCCGAGGGCTACAAGGGCGGTTGCAGTTTATTAGGAGGTTCATAGAAAATTTGATGGGAAAACTTACACTTATGAACCACCTACTACGCAAAAACACCCGCTTTGAATGGACACCGCAGTGCCAAGAAGCATTTGACAACGTTAAAACAACACTCGCTCGGTTACCCACCGTATTCCTGCCCAAAAACGATAGGTCATTTTACATCTACTTGGCAACATCAGAATCATCGATCGCATCCATGTTGTGCCAAAAACGAGATGACGGAATTGAGGTACCTGTATACTACCTGAGTCATGCAATGGTTGCCCACGAAAAGAGATACAACGATGTAGAAAAGTCATGCTTAGCTTTAGTTTTCTCTTTAAAGAAATGGTGACATTATCTTTTCCAAAATCAAGTTAACATAATTTGCAAAGATAATGTGCTCAGAGCTATAACCGGAAAAATCTATGAATCAAGCAGGATAGCCCGTTGGAAGGCAATCACAGCTGAGTTTGGCCTACACTATGTGGCACAATCGTCAGTAAATGGTCAAGCCATAGCGAATCAAATGACCACGTTGCCGACGTATGATCCAGGCACGATAGAACACGAATTCCCAGATGAAAATGTAAATGCAATAGACACGGTGCCAAATGATTACGATGCGATTCTAAATTTCAATGGAGCATCCACCTCCCAAGGAGGAAGTGTTGCCGTTGTAATAACATATCCCTCTGGAGAAATTAAGCCTTTCGCCTACCGCTTCAATTTTCATTGTACTAACAACATAGCAGAGTATGAAGGTCTTCTCAGAGGTCTCGCGGCCGCGCTAGCATTAGACATTACACGGCTTGTAGTCAGAGGAGACTCACAACTAGTCGTAAACCAAGTCACAGATGTCTATACATGTAAAGCGCAACATTTACAGCCATACTATGATTTGGCTAAACATCTTCTTAAACGATTTGAAAGTGTCGATGTCCAACATGTCTCTAGGAATGACAATACTATTGCAGACGCATTAGCCACCTTAGCACTAAACATATCCCCTAACATGTTTCACACACTGCCAAGCTCCGTAACCAGTTGTGCTGAGCCCATAACCAATACTCTTGACATGTTACCAATCGCATCTGTCAGCACAGCACACGCTAACGAATGGTACGATGACGTGAAGGAATACCTCCTGCGTGGTGAAACGCCCCAACATCTAACCAACGCGCAGAAGGATGCAGTGTGCAAGCACTATAAACAGTACACATTAATAGGGGATACATTGTGTCGCCGATCCTACGAAGGCATATTGCTAACATGCGTCAATAGTACTGAAGCCCAAACAATTGTTGAGCAAGTGCATGATGGAATATGCGGGGGACACATTGCACCAAAGGCAATGGCTACTAAAATAAGATGCCTAGGCTACTATTGGCCGCACATGGAATACGACTTCCAGTCCAAGGTCAAAACATGTAGTGTATGCCAAAAACATGGTAATCTCATCCACATTCCACCAAACGAGCCACACACAACACAAATCACATGGCCCTTCCAGAAGTGGGGACTGGACCTCATTGGCCTAATAACACCCACATCTTCTGCCGGGCATAGCTTTATTATAACAGCAACTGAATACTTTACGAAATGGGTAGAGGCGGAACCCCTTCGTAAAACAACTTCTAAACAGGTGTGCAACTTCATCCTCGAAAACATCGTAACCCGTTTTGGCATTCCCATGGCAATCATCACCGACAACGGGCCACAATTTAGTAGTACCGAGACCAAAATGTTTTGCGATAGTCTAGGGATCAAGCACTCGTTTTCATCCCCTTACTACCCTCAGAGCAACGGGTAGGTAGAATCAACAAATAAGACAATCATCACAGTACTCAAAAAGATGCTTGTCCAGAGAAAACGAAGATGGCACGAACAACTGGTGTATGCGTTATGGGCATACCGTACCACGCACCGGACCTCGATAGGTAAAACCCCATGTAGTCTTGTTTACGGTTTAGAAACTGTTTTACCTTTAGAATTGCAGGTACCATCTCTAAGGATCACACTCTCCGGACTCCTCGATGACGAGCAAAACAATGATTTACGCATCATTAACCTGGACTCGGTGGAGGAGGAACGCGTGCGTACACTCGATCAGATCGAATGGTATCAGAAACAACAACGGCAACGACATCGATATGACATTCATAAGTGCCCCATCAAAGAAGGAGACCTCGTACTTAAAGCCGTTCGGGAACATTCAGATAAATTCTCAGTCAACTGGGAAGGGCCTTAGCTTGTTATCAAAGCATTCGACAACGGGGCATTCAAACTAGCCGACATGGACGGAAAAGAGTTTGCAAATCCAACCAATCATCTGTTCCTCAAACCGTTCTGTACATGAGTACGAACTCAGGTACGCGACAGTCCTAGATCATGACTTAAAACTGATACCACAGAATAGTCCTAGATCATGACTTAAAACTGATACTATAGAATAGTCCTGGATTATGACTTAAAACTGATACCACAGAACAGTCCTAGATCATGACTTAAAACTGATACCACAGAATAGTCCTGGATCATGACTTAAAACTGATACCACAGAATAGTCTTGGATTACGACTTAAAACTGATACCACAGAACAGTCCTGGATTATGACTATAAACTGATACCACAGAATAGTCCTGGATCATGACTTAAAACTGATACCACAGAATAGTCTTGGATTACGACTTAAAACTGATACCACAGAATAGTCCTGGGATCATGACTATAAACTGATACCACAGAACAGTCCTGGAATCATGAATTAAAACTTATACCACAGAACAGTCTTGGATCATGACTTAAAACTGATACCACAGAATAGTCCTGGATTATGACTTAAAACTGATACCACAGAACAGTCTTGGATTATGACTATAAACTGATACCATAGAATAGTCCTGGATCATGACTTAAAACTGATACCATAGAATAGTCCTGGGATCATGACTATAAACTGATACCACAGAACAGTCCTGGGATCATGACTACAAACTGATACCACCGAGTTCGCTAAGACTATAAACTAGGTCGCCTCTTCGGGGTCTGCTAAGACTTAAAACTGGCAATGTAACGTCCGCCACGACGTTAAACGGGCAATGTCCAATGGGTTATGACACAAAACTAACCCATGGTAGTCCGCTAAGACTATAAACTGGTGTGTTCATCTCCGGCTCCTCATTCCACAGCCACATTCATCCATCAGAATCATCGCATCCCCCGTCGTCGACTCCAACATTCAAAACTCAGAATCGCCCAAATAATTTTGTTCACTTGCAGCTAGCTAAATCTAAACTCATTAATTCACTCATGTTTTTCTTGTCTCTTTGGAGTTGTGTTTGCAGGATGACGCTCAGGAGTTCTCATACGAGGTTGCGTTTCATCATAAGTAGCAAGATGAGGCAAGGTCCATTTGTTCACCTGGCAAGACTAAATCGAACTGTTAACCTGCACATTCCCATTCCCCAAAAACCCACTATTTGTCTACCAAACCATTGCACGCTGCGAAACGTTACAACAGTCACAATACATAGAACACAAGATTCGCGCATGAGTACAAGAACAAATTTCAAAAAAAAAAACAAAAAAAAAACGTATTCATGTCAAACGCAATCAAGAAACATCCTATCGCATGGCTTTGGCTCTTCGCTAACGGTTTCCCCAAAGAAGGGAGATGTTCCTCCAAAGAATGCAAAACATCACCCCGTGGATTTGGTAGTGACAACTGGTTCTCCTGAAAAACCACCAAGAGCACCGTTCCACCAAAGGACGCACATCACAGGCTTGAGTTCTGAGTCTGCCGAAAGACGACTATCAACAAGGACCGACATACTGCACACCTGAGCATCCTACTCTCCCAGCATGGTCCCTCGGGCAGTGACCGATCCCCACGATCCCTTCCCTTCTGCCAGTTACCAATCTTGCCCTTTCAATCCCATTTACCATTGAACACGGTACGATGAGGTCTAGCCAGGTGGCAAGGGACAAGGCTTTTATCGAGTTGCTTGCGGTGTTTTGTGCTTCTTTTTTGACGCTTCTCGGGTCGATTCCTCCAAGAGTCCACAAAGAGGGGCCAATGAGACACCACAAAAATTGTTTAAGTGTTGTGCCAGCGTCTACGCCCAGCGTCTACGCCCAGCGTTCACGCCCAGCGTTCATGCACAGCGTCTACGCCCAGCGTTCACGCACAGCGTTCACACCCAGCATCTACGCCCAGCATTCACGCGCAGCGTTCACGCCCAGCGTCTATGCCCAGCGTTCACGCCCAGCGTCTACGCTTAGCGTCTATGCCCAGCTCTTCAGCGTACATGCCCAGGTACGGCAGAGGCACACGCTCGACGACAGGATTTCCAATGGCAACATGAAGATTACACCGAAGAGCAAGGATTGAAGCAAGTGGACATCCTTCGGCGTATATGCCGGTGTATATGCCCAACATTTACCAGCGTATAAGCCCCAGCGTATACGTCGGCCTGTGGTATAAGATATACGCCTGGCGTATATCATGTTTCCAAATTGTAATGCCCGGTCTACACGCCACGTGTCCCCCCCGTCCTCTTTTCCCGATAACCCTACCCCTATAAATAGCCCAGTTTTCCACATTTACCAGGCCGCAGAAATTTACCAGAGCCGACCCAGAGCAATTACGCTGCTGAAACCCTCATATGCTTACACTTACGCCGGAAGCCCTGCACACTGAGCACAGTCCACGCTTCGCCTCCCGTGTCAGCCGGCTGCATCCCTCCATCCACCGAGGCTTTACATCCGCCTTGTGTCCCTACACAACTGCATTAGCCCGATGCACAACATTTTAACTCTATAATCCATTATTTATGCTTATAATTTCTTCTACAGTTTTATGTTAATTTGGCCTGCGCCTCGGTTGCGGCTGTTTACGTCCGCGCTCCATGCTCCGTTTGCGTTCGTGGATGCCTGCCATTTACGCTTGTTCCAAGTTTTACAGTTTTACGTCAATTTGGCCCACGCACCGCTTACGCCTGCTCACGTTTCCCCTCCGGCAGCGTCCGTGTACGCCCACTGTCTACGCTATTTGCATTTGTTTACGCCCTTTGTATTTGGTTACGCCGCTTACGCCTGTATACGCTTATGCCGGGTCTAGTTTTGTTTACGCTATTCGCGCCCAACGTTGTTTAGGCCCCTCTACGCTTACCCCGTCTGCGCCTGTTTCACCGTTTACGCCCTGGTTTACACATAACCCAGCGTATAACACCTCGGTGGCACTCAGGGAAGTCCTTGTTTAATCCGCGTGCGGACCATTCAAGGCACTCTGCCTTCGTCCACTCCAGCTTGCCCTCAAGCAGAGGCAGTGTCAACTATGCTAGTCCGCTGATCTTTCGGTGCCCGCAACGTTCCAGCCTCTCACTGACGATTCACATCAACTGTCTGGAGCTTTCCCATGAAATATTTGTATGTTTGTTTGGGTTTGTAATTTTTTTGGCTGCTAAATGAATACATTATGTAAACCAAAATCTTGTAATAGAATTTATTCATGTTGTTGGCCGAACATTTATCTGAAAATATAACTTTAGACTCTTTATATTGTAAGGAGTTTTTTGGATCTGCCTAGCCTTGGGAAAACCCAGAGATCTGCCCCTGCTCAGCAGGCCCCTCTTTCCTCCATCCCTCATTCTCACTGAAAATGCAGAAAACCTATCCCAGCCAAAAACTCAAAAACAAAAAATAAAAAATAAAAAAATTGTTCTGCTTTATGTAGATTTGGAAGTACAATAGACCAAACTTAAAGAAAACAGACAACTTGTTGAAAAGCCCACTGCCCTTGAACATCTAACAACCGACTAATCTGGGCCTTGCTGCAGACGCGTGGCTTGCCAATCACTCCCAACTGCCCTCTGTGTAACCAACACATAGAAACATTAAGGCACTTCGTACAGGAGTGCAACGTGACCAGGCATTTCTGGCGTATGACTGGCCTCTCACCCCCAAATTTCTCCGGCAACTCACCGACGCTGGCTGCACTCTGGATTCTGTGGAAGGCTAGGAATGACTGTATCTTTAAAAAGAGGACCCTCCCTCCCATGTCCGTGCTTGCTAGCCAAACCTCACGCTATGAATCCTTACGCCCACCTCAAGTCTCTTGTGACTGGCCTCCAACGGCTCACGGGTTCCAGGTGCTGGTTTTCGAACATGGGGTAGTAGCACCAACGAAAGAGGCGGGAGTCTGATGAGGAGGTTCATATGGCAGCGCCAACAATAAAAGATCATACCTGTGGCAACACGAGAGGACAACAATCCACTTCCCCTAACCAGTCGTCCATCCAACCGCTGGTCTGGATTGCAGGCGTCCTTCAAAACCACATGACGGGCATCAGACAGATTGTTCAGGAAAATCAACGTCGCCTGAAGGCTAGAATAGGGCATCCTTAGTTTCATTTGTAATTCTTGATGGGCGGTTGTTTGCCGAATAACGGCCCTTTCAGAGTAGGCCGACCACCGTGGGATTGTCGCGGCAGGGCAGGCCTGGGGATTTGTTTTTGGGGCGCTACCTTTGGGCGGCATGGGGCCAGCAGCTCTGGCCTGAGCTGTACAGATGTATAGCTGCATTTTTTCTAGAATTAATACACTCGACCTTTTCCAAAAAAAAAACAACCGACTAATCCACAGAAACAATGTTTTGTGGATCTCTAAAAACTAAACAAAATACCCAAACCAAAGAAAACCTACCTCAAATCGTGCAGAACTTTGAATATCGCTCTCATGGCTGCGGCCTTTTCAAAATGGTGAAAAATGTGGCATAAAGATCTTCATAAATTTAGCAACCCTAATTAAATCAACCAAACTTAATAACACTATTTAAATTAACCAAACTTAAGAGAATGAAAAGCATGCATGCTATCGTTTTAACATCATGGACATGGCATAAGAGGGTTGGATTTACACATAAGCCATATGGATGGGCATATGCTTTTTCGCTAATATATATAGCACAATAGAGTTTATGATTGGATGGGTAAGGTTTACCCATATAAAGGGTAGCTTACGTATCCGACAATAAAGTTTATGATGGTTTCCAAAGCTTAGTTTCTGATAAAAGTTGGCTGAATAGTGTCTAAGAATAAATAGGCAGGGGCTTGCAACTTGGAATTTACAGCAGCAGACCATTGTTGTTAAACTTATTGGAAATTTTGGTTTAAGTTTTTAGAAAATAATCAATAACCCATTATTGTCCCGCCTAACTTCTTTTTAGACATTTTGTATTGGGCTGGTTTTTTTTTCTAAATTATAAAAACACAGTTGTTTATAGATTTAAAGGGATTTTTGCTTCATGGATTTTTTATTGCAAATAATAGAAGCATGAAATCGTCCGTAAGAATCACCATTCAAGGAGTTTCGAGAATGGCCAGAATGTCCATTTCATAGTATTTTTTCTAGCTCATTAGGCACTATATTTGAAAGAAGAATAAATGATGAGATCAAAACAAACATCAGGTCTGTCAAGTAGGTTTGAGATAGAACCTAATTTTTATTAATATTTTATTAGTCTTGGACATTCCATCAAATTTACAAAGACATCAAAAAAAATCTACTTACCCTCTAGATTTTAGGAAGCTTATAATTTAAGTTAAAAAAATTATGCGAAGCTTAATCTAAAACTATGTTATTAAGAATTCAGTTCTAGTTCGTCTCTTTCCTTGCTTGTTGTGTACTACAGAAAGGGTGGGTGTTTTCGTCGGTCCTTCCAAATCAAATATCACTTTAGCTAATTTTGCTTCATGTTACTTTCCAATAACTTGCTGCTCATATTTTGCATTTACTAAATCCCATAATAGTTTTAAGTGATAACTGCATCTTTAAGGTGATAACTGCATCTTTAAGGTTAGATATAGGTTAGTATTAAAGTTTAGTTCCTTCTAACCTTGTTATGTGATCTTCTTTGCATATGCCTGGAACATCTAAGACTCTATTCCTATGATTTATCACTTTGAGTTGTTATCTAATTTATGTATTGTACAAATTATCTCTTCTACTTTATCTAATGTCTCGATTGTACAAATTATCTCTTCTACTAACATTTAACATTCATTCAAGCATTCCTATGTTTGCCACATTGATTTGTTATTGTTCATGCCTCTTTTGTAATGAGATTTTGCATGGTTTTACAAGTTGCCAAATTGACACTAATCCTTCTTACTAAGGCCTTTGTAAAGGTATTTATAATGGTATTGAGCATCTACTTTATAATGTTTTTGGAATAATAATTATACTAAAAGGGACCACCACTTGGAGTGATGTTAAGGTAATTGTTTCTCAAGTCATAAGACTTGGGTTTGAGCCTGGATGCAACCACTCGAAAGAGTTTAAGCTTTTACTCATCTATCATGTCTCCCAAAAGCTGATGTTGGCGATTCTAGTGGACATAGTAAAATGGAAGTAATAACTTAGTTTCATATTAATGATTTTAACAAAGACAACAATGATGCAATGCT
>MNCI01029890.1:80124-94779 GCA_015680685.1 Gnetum montanum | reverse complement strand
CCAAGTGAATACGTGTTTATGCTCAAATCTGGTCACACTGATTTCATCGATTAATTAACATATACGAAAATGTAAATGTTAACTAACTACATAAAAAATAAATTATGTTGAAAGTAAATCTATTCTAAGTTAAAGTGTTGAGATGAATCAAAATCAATCTTGATCTTATTATCATTCATGGAATGTGTCTAGGCACAATTCCACTCAAATAAGATGTTGTACAATTGACTCAAATCCATGTTGTAGGCACGCATTGATTGTTTGCTAGGATTATGGGAGAAAACTACAAGAGTCTCGTTACACTACTAACCAAATGATGTCAAATACACAACAGGTGCTTCCATATTTATAGGTGAAGACAGACACTACATTGATGCATCTACCCATGTATCGAGTGATTCATCTTACCCCCACAACTAGCTAAAAACTCATCCTCGATTTAAATATAAATGGACAAATTTTCATTACAAACATTGTGGGGTGACCAAGACTAAATTGTCTACATTTACAAAATTGGAGTGTCGTGTTGCAAAATTTTATTTGAGTGGATGTAGTACAAAATGATGAAAAGACTAGACAAACATCAAATTTTGCAAAATTACAAAGGTCTTCAAAAATCCACTAAAGATGAATCTTCTTGTTGTCACTAGTGGTAATAGACTTCCCAACCTTGATTGTTATGTTGATGCTTCTCTTCTATGTAGAACATTTTTGAGGGATGGACTAAAATTTCTTCTCCTTGTCCCATGGATCTAACAAATATGTGATGTTTGAGTTTTAATCTCTTTATGTGCTACTATTTGTCCATGGGAATAGCCTCCATTGTTCTCCTCTTAGCCTCATGTCCTTTGCTTTTACAAGACCTTTAACCTTAGGGATTCCATTTGGCATTATCTAAAATCACCAAAGAATCAATGTTAGTTTTGATAGTTTCCCATTAACAATTAACCCTTTCTGAATCCTTAGTTAGCTTAAAACTCCAAAACATTTTAGCATATAAGCCCAAGATGATTTCATAATAACATTTCCCAAGGCTCTAAGGTAACTAAAATCATCAAGTTATTCAAGTTATTTTGATTATTTTTGCTATTAGTTACCATAATGTTCAAAATGGGGTGTTAGAAAAATTTCAAAAGTACGTTCTTAACCCTTCCATGATAAATGATCTTAACTTTGGAGGTGCACAAGTTTTTGAACAATTAAAACCAAAAGTTTGGTTCACAAAATGGCCAAGAAATTTTGAATTTAGAGAAAATTTCAATATAAAAGTGATGAGCGGTGAGGTACCCCTACGCTCAACCATACAAATATGAGCATTACGTGCAATCTGGTTGAACTCTACGGACTAAGTGCTTATGCACCTTCACAAAACAAGGATGAGTTAGGCGATCGTTGTCTTCCAAAGCTTACTCATATGGCATGATTGTATGGTCAAAGTAAACTTGAGGTATATGATTTGTATGCTTTTTATGTTTTATGTCCTGGTGCTAAAGAGGAAAGAAGTGAATTAATTGAATAACTAATTTAAATTAACTAATCAGCTAGGTCCTAACTAGTCCTAACACCAGCATCTGCTCCCACTTTCTGTACACATCCTGAACTAGTGTAACACTCTTGGGATTACCAAACGCTAATTGTTACTGGGTTACCAAGTGTTCCACGCATGCTCGAAGTGGTCGTACTGAGTGTGCTTACTTGTGAAAATTAACGAATCAATAAAAGCAACATTAATTAACTAATAAAAGCATTAAAGAACTATAAATAGCATTAAGGATGAGAGATAAGCTATTTTGAATGCTGCAAGGTTTATCACAAAGTTCATCTTTATTTCTGAACACAAGGTGTGCTTAGGTTCACAATGCTCAAATAAAGATCCGTTCACTTTATGACTCCTACTGGGGGTACTTAGAAATAATTCTAACTTTGAGAGGGAGAAACTACAAGAGTTTGGGTAAAGGACTAAGAACTAACTGCCAAACGAAGTGCACCTGCCTCTTATTTATAGGCAACGAGACAAGTCCTAATATCGGATGTCCAATATCACTTGGTAGGATATGATATCGCGGACCTGATATCATGACTCATCATATCCCCACAATTGAATGAAAACTCATCCTTGAGTTCCTTACAAAATATTAGAAAGGTATGGGATTATTGATTGAATGACAATTAACAATGACATGGGATGATAGAATTAGAGTGCTCAGGGAACAGATAAACAAATATATTATAGCATTGGTGTTCATGCCCATTGTGGTGAACATTGTATATAGATGACATCCAGATCCTCATTTGATAGCTTGAAGAAAGAGAGAGAGAGAGAGAGAGAGAATGAGATGCATTGTTGCCGATGTCGAAATTGTGCACACCATTGTTCATCCATAGCCACATGTTCAAACTTGTTCCTTGCATAAACGCTTCAGCTCTAGTCCATCTTGAGTGCTCCCTCTTATCCTAGTCTATTGTTCGTGTAATTTCCATCTGCACACACAACACACTTACAGATTAGCAAGGGTAGATAACACCTAATGCAGCTAATACCTTGCCTTGACATAAAGCACATTGGCTAGGTTGTGGGTATGGCAGATACTGGGTTAGAGGTTTATGACTAATAACTACCAAAGGTGTAGGGGTAAGATAATTATGGAATGTAAAAATTTGTGACAGGGCCCCCACAACTAAGAGCAAACCTCCAGTAGCAATAGGGTGGAAAACTTTAAAGAATAGGAAGGATAAGAGAAATAACAATGGTGAAGCCAATAAAACAAAAGCAAAAATGGATGTCATTGATGGAGTGAATGAGAAATAGTTGATTGCAAGAAATGTTGAAGGGAAAGAGCTTAACAATTGCACCAAAAAGGAATGCTAATGTGAAACACCACAAAATTTTGAGCTTAGTACTCCTCCAACAAGAATCGAGTTAAGTCATGATGTTCTCCAACACGATTAAGGCTTGAGGGCCCACAGACAACCACGGTGACATCTGGTATTAAGCATAGCAACTTCGGAGCTCAAAATACTTAGTTTACACTAAGTATGCATTCTCAGCGTATACACCTAGCGTATACGCCCAATATTCATAGCGTATATGCCCAGCGTAGATGTCTAGCGTACACGCCTCACATGTACACTTAGCAGGTATGACTGATGTATACGCCCTACATGTAATCCCCGAAGAAGGCATGGAAACAACACTGCAGAGCAAAATTTGGTACAAGGCATCAACTCACATGAACAGAGCAATCATCGAGTGTTGACATCAAGCATTCTGAAGTCTATACGCTGAGTATGTACATCCTGCACGTCCAGTGTATACGCCTAGCAGACACAGCATATACTCCCAGCACATACATCGTGACCGCCTAGCGTATAGGTAATGCACGCCCAGCGTATACGTCCAGAGTCTACGCCCACCAGATACAGTGTATACGCCCAGTAGATACAGCATGTTGTACACTTGTCAAATCTTATTCTTTCACACCCGGTCAATGCGCCACATGTCACCCAACCTGAGTCTAATGACTAAACATGTATAAAAACCCCAATTTTCCATTAGATCAGGGTGGACAATTTGGAGCAAACTAGAGATAGAGAGAAAAATAAAGATGCTAAGAACTAGAGTAGGGAATCCTATACGTTGTACCTCAACCCTATATGCTGAGCATCCAGCCTCTACGTTGTGCCTGCAGTTTGAACCAGCACACAGTCATCCCTGCATCCACCTGGGCTATTCGTCTGCCTTGTGTCAAAGCCACAAATACGTTAGACCGGTGCATTGTAACTCTCATTTTGCAATAATATTGCTACACTTTATTTCTAAAATCTGTTACAGTTTTTCATTAATTGTTGCATGTTTACTGTTTACGATATTGCATGTTTACGCTCCATTTACACAAGTTACGTTGTTTATGCTTCGTTTTACCTCAGTTACGCCATTTACCTATAACCCAACGTATAGCACATCAGTGTATGTTCGGGGAAATCCTTGCCTGATCCGTGTGCGAACCACCTAAGGTACTCTGCCTTCGTTCATTCTAGCTTGCCCTCAAGCGAAGGTAGGGTCTTCTGTGCATGTCCGGAGATCTCCAAGTTTTTGTTTCCTTCTAGCAAAAGACTGATGATTTTAGATGGTACAGAAATTGGTGCTAGAAGGAGGGCCAAACTGCTTAAAACTTACTGTGCTTCAAAACTTCTAGCGTCTACGCTGTTCAGTATACACCGACCTTGTCTGCAAACTTCTCAGCATCTACGCTGTTGAGCGTCTACGCTGTTTAGTATAGGCTACACGCTCTACATCGTAGACTCGTCTACGCTGCTGTTAAGTATACGCTACACGCTCTACGCCGTAGACTCGTCTATGCTGCTATTTAGTATATGCTGCACACTCTACGCCGTAAACTTGTCTATGCTGCTATTCAGTATACACTGCACGCTCTATGCCGTAGACTCATCTACGCTGCTATTCAGTATACGCTGCACACTCTACACTGTAGACTCTTCTACGCTACTGTTCAGTATATGCCGCACACTCTACGCTGTAGAATCCGTCTACGCTGCTTAGCATATACGCTGCCACTATACGTTGTCATTATATGCTGGTCATTCAAGCCTATACACTGAGACTTAGTCTATATGCTGTACGCCACCAACGTAGGTTTACACCGCATTAGGTATACTAGTTTCATATCCCTTCATTGTGTCATATTCTCAACTGTTCATCATGAACATCGCAAACTCCAACGCTACAACCACACCAGTCACAGACCTTGTAGGCACCATGGCCGTTCAACAGCCTATGGTACAACCCACAGTGGGGCCCCGCTAGTCTCTTAGATTGCAAGGGAGAAACCCCTCATCTAATATTATAACTCAAGACCAGTACCATTTCATATGCATGAAAATGCAAGCCGGCCTAGCTGTGGACCGAGCTGAAATGGAAGCTAAGAAGCAATACGAACTTTTCTATAGGGGAGGACAAGAGTTCATTCCTTCCCTGTACGATATCATCCCTATTCCAGGGCCTTACTTTGAGCTCATCTCACAACTCCTCCTGCAAAGGAGCCAGTCTCTAGACCAGCCTGTAGTAAATCCTCAACTTGAAGAGAAGGATGACTTCGCAGCCCAATCTTAGCATGAAGATTCATACCATACTCTTAGTCCACAAACCTATGTCAACCCGTTGTTTCATCCAGCCATAGGGAAAATTACATCCCTTCGACCATTTAGATTCACCCAAGCACAAATACCTCAACAAGAATCATCCGCACTTGTTCATATTCCTCCTACAACCGACCCGCAACTCAATACACTTCCTCTTGCTATTCTCCTTGTAGACATGCATCAAAATGCTTTTACAAGCTATGTTCCTTCTCAGTTGGGCACACTAAAAACCCTATCTCTACTCTACTTGTGGAAAAGCAACATGATAGGTAGCATTCCCCCATCTTTAGGGAAGTACAACAATCTTCATAAACTTATAATTGATGAAAATCAGCTAACAAGAGTCATTCCTCTACAGCTTGGAAGGTTGCTGCTAAATGTTTTCAATGTAATGTCCAATTTTCTTGTAAATGATGGCTATGCCAAAATTTATATTTAATTTTCTCTTTTAAATTCCTCCAGCTTAAATGTTTTGGATGTTGCTAGAAGGGTTCCCACTCAACCTATCAATACTACTTTTGAATGGGACCTTTATATGTGGTCCAATTCCTTGGAAGGCCTTGGCAAGCCTAGAAAACTTGATAAGTCTTGATTTGTCTGAGAACAAGCTCTCAGGTCATATTTCTAGGTCGATGGGAGAAATCAAGAAAATTTAGAGAATTTCTCTAGGGAACAACAAATTGCAAGGCAACATACCCTCCAAAATTAGGAGGCTTACCTCTACTCTGTATGAGCTTTCAATACAAAATAACTACTTGTTGGGGGGAATTCTTGGTGCAATTGGTAACCTAAAAAACCCAAGACATTTAGTCATGGTTCATAATAACCTTGTCAAGTACCATTCCTTCTAGGTTAGGATAATGTAATAATTTAGAGCTTTTGGACCTTTCTTCAAATAAGTTCGATGGCTCCATCCCACTGAAAGTGGCAAATCTCTACAACATTTAAATCTACTTCAATTTGTCACACAATTCCTTGCATTAAAGATTGCTAGTAGAAATTGGTAAGATGATTCACACTAAAGCCATAAATGTTTCAACAAATAAAATTAGTGACACTATTCCATCTGATCTTGGAGGTTGCAACAACCTGCAACATCTGAATTTATCGTTTAATGAGTTTGAAGGATTAATTCCAAGGTCTTTGAGCCAGTAGCAAAACCTTATGCCATGAACATGTTGATGTCCACACTCCCATGCTCTCATGGGGTCATGCTTATCAATGTCTCTATTTCTCTCTCTTAATAACCACAGTAAAAATCATGCGAGTAGTGGGCATTTGAACTACTGGGTGGTGGCCATTCATGGTGGAAGTTACAATCATTAGTGGTGAATGTTACAAGTAGAACATGGTGGCAATTACTTCATGGTTGTTATGTGCATTCGTGGTGGAGGATGTGGGCATTAATGGTAGGCATTACGAGCTTGCATCACAGTTCTATAAAATGGCAGCAAAGGCAGTCTTCAAAAGGGGGGTTTCCCTACCCATACAGGAGGCACCCTAGGCAATAGTCTCCTAAAATCAGTTTTCTTTCCCAGTGTTGGTGTGACCAAAATTTGTGCATCAACGCCTTTTTGGCACTAGAAAGAGGGCCATCTCTCTTACCTTTATTATCCCATTTTCTAAAATATTTATTTTTTTGTCCTTTTCCAATCCCTATTTTGTTTCCCAAAAATTTCATTTTTCTAATTTCAAACATATTTTATTTAAAATTTCTATTTTTAGCCATTATTTTGAAAAACCTTTTTACAGAATTTTCAAGCCCTTTATTTCCTGTTCTCAAAACTTTATTTCCTTAAAAATTTTGGGTCTGATCACCCATTTTTCTTTAATCCCTTTTTTAAAAAAACAAAAAGCCCTTCTTTCTCAGTCCCATTTTTGAATTTTTGTTTTGGCGGTCCTTACCTTGGTCCTAGAATAGGTAAGGTGGTTTTATTTAGTTATGCAATTTTAAATCTATTTTTTCTAAAATTTTGCATTTTACTATTTCCTTTTTAATTTTATAAGTATTGCAATTTTATACATTTATTTTTCTTTTCAAAAAAATATAGCATATTTTAGGATTTTTTTTAACAAAAAAATTATTATTTTAGTATTTTCTTTTCTTTTTATGCAATTTTATAGTTTCATTCTAACAATTATATTTTATAGTTTTGTTTTATGAGTGAACTTTGCTTTGCTTCTAACCAACCATGTCTTCACATCAAGGAATTTTCCAAGTTTTATTCCTAAGAGAACTCGAACTAGGATGGTAGCTAATCAACCCCCAACTCCCTTCATTAGCAACCCCTTCAACTTCACTAATTATCACAATATCCCAAAATCACTTCAAAATATAAATTTATTTTTCAATCCCACAAACATTACTAGCAATGCCCTCCAACATAGACAATGGTTTGAACGCTTACTTGAGATCCACAACATTGTCCAAAATGATGTGGCATGTAGAGTATTTGTGACAACTTTCAGGAGTAAGGCCACTGAATGGTTCTTAATGCTCCCCAATGCTTCCAATGACTCATGGCAGGAGTTCAAAAATAAGTTTTTGATCCAATTTGACAAATTCACTAGCCCTGCCATAGCATCAAGTAACTTCACAAGCTTAAGAAACCTACCTGGGGAGAACGTCTGGGATTACAACCTAAGATTCCTTCACTAGCTAGCCTATGTGCCAAGTGAGATGTGTCCACAACCCAATGGCATCCTCAACTTTTACCTTTCTACCATTGATCCATTCTTTGCCTATGCCATCAAATTTGATTCAAACATAATGAAAATACAGGGAGTAATGGCTAAAGCCATGGAGCTAGAAAAAATTACCCTTATGAACAACATTCAAACCCAATTTGGGATGATAAGCATTAGTAATCCCATGCAATCTAATCCTCTACCTATACCAACTTTCTCAATGGCCAATACTATGTTCCAAACTCCCATTCTCCTTCAAATGACTCAACCTACAAATAACTACTTTCAAGATCCCACATCTTCTTCATTCCTATCACCTAACACTTTTTTGAATGATGATCAATCAAAGACCTTAATCCAATCAATCATAAACCCACATGGGATATCCAACCCTACTAAACCCTCAACTCAAACTCAATATCAAATGATCCATATATTAACTTCACTTCAAAAAGTTTCCAACGAAGTAGTTGAACTAGAGCGGAATAACAAGAAGGATCTTATACAACCAAAAAAGCCAAGTTCATCAGCCGATGATAATTATTGCGACCTCCACAACACGATGCAACATTCTAAGAGGACTTATCCCCAATTCTTGGCATTATATGGCGATCACATCCAAGGTCAAAAAAATGGGAAACCTGCTATTATGGTCCTTAATGTACCTCATGAAACAAAAAATGAAGAGGTTTTCTCATTGGAGCAAGTTATGGTAAGTGATGAGTTGTGATATCACGTACGTGATATCACATCCATGATATCACATCCACCCATGCAATATCATGTACGCGATATCGCAGCCCACCACAATGTCTATAAATAAAAGGTAACTTTCCCTATTTTAGATATCTAGACTTAGACCCTTAGCCAAACTATAGCAGTTTTACCATTTCAGAGTTAGAATAATTTCCATGTTCCTGCAATAGGAGTCTTAAAGTGAACAAATCTTTATTCGAGAAAATTGTACCTAAGCACACATTTGTGTACGGAAATAAAGATGAACTTTCTGATAAACCTTGCAACATGTTAACTAAGCTAAATAGGATTTAATTATTATTAAATATTTAAATGCTTTCCTAGATAAGTAATCTCTCTCAACCCTTGACTCTCCTAGTTAAGTGCACTCAGTACGACTACTTTGAGCACGTGTGTAATGCTTAGTAACCTAGTAACAAGTAGCATTTGGTAATCCCAATAGCGTTGCATTCATTTAGGGTGTGTGCGACAAGTGGGAATGGATTCTGGTGCTAGGATAATTAGAACTTAGTTACTAAATAGTTAATGAAAGATAGTCATTTAGTTCTCTTCACCTTCCCCGCTTAGCATAGGACATTAAAAAGATAAAAGATATAAAAATCATATACCTCAAGCTTACTTAACCATATGACCGTGACAATACAAGAAAGTTTGGGAAGACATCGATTGATTAACCTTAAGTTTTCCATTAAGGCGCGTAAGCATTTAGTCCTTAGAGTTTGATCAGATCAGGCGTGAGATGCTCATATTTGTATGGTTAAGTGTAGGGGTACCTCGCCACTCATCATTGGTGTTGTTGCCAAGGACTTAGTTGTTTGTGTGCTACGTAGAACATAGGAAATCATTCACATCGTTGGGACACTAGAAAAAACACTTAGGATTGATCAAAAATAAAAATTAGACAATGGTAAATAGCACACTAAACAAGACAAAAATGTCTTCTTCTTTGCACAAAAGCATTTCACCGCTTAGGACAAACACTAGAGACAGTCAGCGGCACAACATACATAACCAAGATTTGCCAGTTCCTCAACAATTCCATGTGGTATATATTCATCATGATGAATATGTACCCGACTTTACCTTTATTCTCCATCAAGACGAACAACTGCGTTGGAGAGACTTGGAGGGTAACATAGTATTGCCCCAAGACCGAGTAGTCCCCAACATGCTCCTTCATGCTCTCGCATGAATAGGCATGTCACAGTTATATGTAGAGTACGTTACATGTGATTATGAAACAAGGAACTACCATTCCACAGAAGCACAACATGAAAGGGACTTGTGACAGGAGAGATACTATACATCGTTGAAGGGAAAAGGACCACATAACGCTCCACCCGTCTTAAGGGAAATTAAGAGTGATGAACCTATTTCAATAGGTTCTTCACAAAATGATGTTCCTCCTCCTAATGATGGTGAGGAGGTGGTATATTAAAACCTTCACTCTACGATTCACAACCCTGGTTCTGAATCCCATGAACACCAAGTGTTCAATGAGGGAACACAAACACATGATAAGGATGGGCAGTATGATTGTAATCATGATCAAGGCCAAGACCACTTAAGAGAAGGTACGAAACATTATCATGGAAATGGTTCTCCTTCCTCTTTACCTTCATCGTCACATTCATCCTCTTCTTCTGTATCAGGATGCAATCATAGGGAACCTAACTGTGAGGATAAGGGTAAACAAAGTGAAAAACCTTGACGAGAGAGTTGAGAATGAAGACAAGGGCATTCTAGAGAATCACAACATAGAAGAAAGGAAAGCAGGGAACTACGTAGACATCACAAACACTATAAACAAAATGACCACAAAGAACACCTACTTGCAACCTGAAGCATGTTAAACATCACGGAGGCTGTAAGAATACCCACAAGGAACCAAAAAGATAGCAAGATCAAGAGACTAGACATGAATAACATCCCACGATTTGAGGGGGGATACAATGCTGATCCTCAGAACCACTTACAAGCATTTCATGATGCATGTGCCTTGCAGAACATTGAGAACTAGTGGCAAAAATTAAAGTTGTTCCCAAGGACACTAATGACAGAAGCGAAAAGCTGGTACTGGTCCTTAGAATCGAAATCCATTAGAAGGTGGAGTATGATGCCTAAACTATTTAATGATAAATATCAAATGTACTCTTAAGTGTCCAACCTACGAAAGCAAATCCAAGGATGGAAGCAGGGAAATCACTAACCCTTGGATGCTACCATGAACTATTATTATGCACTGTTACATTATTGCCTGGGCCATGGTTACGCACAACAAGATCAACTATGCCATCTCGTAGATGGGCTTAGGCATGAAACTAGGAGAACCCTTGGAACATATGCCCAAGGGAGATTATTAGAGATTAGGTCCCATAAGGTTCATAGATCGTTAGAGCAAGTAGCCAAGGAAGAGGGGGAGCTACATAAGAGAGAAAGTGCGGAAGAGTACAACCACAATCCTTCCCTCCGAAAAAGGGGAGTGAGATTCTAGGAGGAGGAGGAAGAGTCACCACTTGAAGAGATGGTGAATAGTAAAACCTTATCGCTCCAAAAATTAACAATAGAGGTGTCAGTGAAGGTAGAACAAATGTGGGACTCCTTAGATAGTAGATTTGAAACTGTTCTCAAAATCGTAGAGGAGTCTAAGGAGCGAGGTAGTAACTATAATAAAAAAAGAGGGATTTGGAACATGCATGTAACAAAGGTAAGGGTAAAATGGCCATCACCAAAGAGGTTGTGGATTCTGATATGGCCAATGATGGTGGATGTGAGATATGCCAATACGACCATCCTAAGGGATGTTGCCCAGTAATCTCACATCTACAAGAGTCTAGGGTGTATGCACTCAACCCAAGACTTAACAAACGACAAACACCCCGATGGTTACCTTATCCCCAAGATCATCCAAGGCAGTTCCACCAACCTTTAAAGTATTACCCAAGTGGAACTCCACCACAACCTATTGAGCAATACTAGCAGTGGCAATACCCACAGTCATGGCGGATGCCACCACCAAGGGAATAATACCCTTACTGGAAATCGAATCCATATGGCCATTACATGTAGCAGCCAATCTCTCCACGTGACTTTGCCTATCATGTGACCCCACAACGTCACTACCAAGCTCAAGAGTATTATAGGTCTCCTTCTCTTGGGAGAGACAACCCAAAAACATACCATCCTCCAAACCCATCCACAACTCTCACACTGATAGCTCCATTACCACCCACTCTAGCAATGCAAGGGAAACTCCCCACTCAACCATAGCAACATAATGCTCCAAGAGATGTGAACCTTCAACTTGCTGCTAGTTTTGACAACCGTACAAAGAGAAGATCTTTCTTCAAAACCAATAGTCTAACCAAGCTCTCACAACCACAAGCGGTTGAGCCTTTGAACGCTTCTCCATCACATAAGGCTTCGGACCTCCCTTCAAATCAAAAATAGAGCTCAATGCACACGGTTGTGTTAACGCATGTTGTCATTGACTGGATTAAGGTGGGCCACCTTCCCAGGAAATTCTTTGATCTGGGAAGTCCTCTAATCTATCTCCAATTCATTGGCAATGAACCTCGTAAAGCTCTTCTGGACTAAAGTTCCGAAGTTAACTTAATATCACAAGAGATGTATAAAGCCTGGAACTTGCCTCCACTAAAGAAGAGTAATATTCTCTTAGACCTAGTTGACCAGTCCATCATTATTCCCTTGAGATTGGTGGAGGACATTGTTACCATTATGTGTGGGTAGTCATACCCAGCTAATTTCCTAGTGATACAAGTAACCAATGACAAAGAGAACTTCCTAATAATAATGGGGAGGGCATGGCTAAGTACCATAAATTCATGCCTTGGAATCTATGATCTTTCCCTAGAAATATCTAAGCAAAACACTTTTGGGAAGATCAAGAAGAAGAAAGTTCCATGTGTAATGACCTAAATTGTCGGTGTAAGGTTGGAAGGGAAATAGACACCGAGAGATCATCGGGCAGCCACAGCTGACCCTGCCTTCACCCGAGGACAAACAAGAAAAGTAAACGAAGGTAGAGTTCCTTGGAGGGTTTGCACGCAAATCAACCAAGGACTTACCTGAGCATAAGCTACAACTAGCATTGGGGTTACTGTAAACGATGTCTTAGAACATGTAAATGCATGTAAAATGTAAACATGAGCCGTAAGATGTAAGAATGTGAGGTGTAAAAAACGTAAACTATAAACTGAATGTAAACTGAATGTAAGCAGAAATGTAAGCAGAACGTAAAACAGAAAATGGAAATAATGTTTGGTTGGCAAAACATAAATGATCTATTGCGTAGAAAGGATGTGCATCGGTCAAAGCATAGCTGCGTGTAGATGGAAGGTTGAATGCCTAGCCCCAAGGTGATGTAACGTGATGATGAGATGATGTGATGTGGTGAATGTAAGAAATTCTTGGATGCCAACAGTCAAGTGTGTCTAGCATCCAAGGATTGTAGGTTTTGTCCTCTCTCGGAATTGCCAATCTCTCCAATTTTGCCTCCCCCATTTATGTGAATTGACAAGGTATTTATAGGGTTGGGCCGGGCTCAAGCACAAAATTCAAGAATGAAATCAACAACCAGGAGATGAGAGGAAAGCAGATCTAGTGACATGTATCCAATGGATAGTTGTGCATGAGTTAGATGTCTGTTGGCGAGAGTTGGATTTGTGTCAGATAGTTGTGCACGAGTTGGATGTGTGTTGGCAAGCTACATTCTTGACCAGGTACATTGCATTTTACAATTCGTGGGTTATTCAAGCCCATGAAAGTACATTTAATTTAGACCGTGGAGGCCTGACATGCCCACAAATGGGATTTACAATGAAATGTACAACAAGAGAAATGTGACTACCCAGCGTGACCTGCAATGTGACCTCAAAAACTTGTAATTTTGAGCTCAAATCTGGAATTTCCAAAGGCAGGATCCCATAGTATCAATAGTGGACCTTTAGGATGACTTGCACCGTTGAAATCAAGTCATTTTGGCTTAGTTGTGAGGCTCTGAAAGTTGGTGATGGTTATCCTTACGCTGTGCATCATTTGAAAACGTAACCTTAGCGCCACCAAGTCAAAATGGCATATTTGAGGCCCACCTCTTGGTTTTCTGGAGGCTGGGAGCTACTGGGGACCTTGGTGAAGGTCATGGGGGGTCCTTGTGCTCAATTTTGGCCTATTTTAACTCAATTTTAGGGCTCCAAATGTTGGTGACGCTGATCCTTACGCTGTGCAGCATCTGGAAAAGTAACTAAAGTGTACTTAGCCAAAAGCAAACATTTTGAACCTAAAACTTTTGATTCTAGATGCTGGAAGTTAGTGCAATCACTTTTGGGCCCCAAGGGAACCTTTCTTGTTGAATCATGGGCCTTCGGTGGCTGTTTTGGAGGCCTCCAAGTTTGGTCATGTTGTACTCATGTTGGGTAGTAGCATGACTTCACTTGATTCTTGTCTAAAAGTGCTAGGCCAAAATTAGTGGTGTTTCACCATGCATAACATATAGTGATATAGAGGATTATGGCGTACAAGAATGTTCATCATTACCTGCATGCAATCGGTGTGCCTAGGAAGTTAACATACAAAAGTGCTTGTATGTAGCAACCACACAACAAAAAGACACCCAATGGTTGATAGCTAATCAAGAGAGAAACTCACCAATGTGCATGGGACTAACTAGGGGACCAACTTGCACCCACGTAGAAGGCATAGATGCACTGGAGCAAGATTTTCATTGACTTCCAAACCTTACCTTGAAAACATCAATTAGGGGAAGTTGGAAAATCTTAAAAAATTCAAACAAATACTTCGATAAGAGAATACTACTTAGTGTGCAATAGAACAAACCTTACCATGAATCTAGAATGGTTAATGCACATAACACATCGGAGAAATGATGACCTTGCTCATTATTTCGGATCTCTTCCTTCCAACTTAGTCATGGGGAAGATGGCCACCTATGCTGATCAATTGAGGCCCTTAGTTCCTTTTTAAGTTTTTGTTTTACACATTTTTGTTTTGCAGATTTCTTTAACTTTTCTT
>MNCI01029890.1:28615-79530 GCA_015680685.1 Gnetum montanum | reverse complement strand
TACTAAGTTACATTAACCATTAACACACAAGGGGTTGTACACCACCTTGTTCTTGAGACTCCATTCCATTCTCTTCTTTCCATCGTTCTTTCTCCATTGTTTACCTCATTGCCGATTGTATCAGTAGTCTATATTTTGGTTGATGCATTATTTTATTTTTGGTAAACTCTTGTGGTTAAGACTTTAACTCTTGCTTCCAAAAGACATTTCTAGAGCCTACAGACTCCTTGAATGTGGGAATGTCACGGCATTACTGGCATGAGCCTGCTTTGGGGAGGACCCACTAGCATTCCTATTTGGTGCATCAATTAATTTCGTTCCCTTAAACATTTTTGCAATCAACATTTATTTTTTTCATTTCCATCTCTAACATCCATTTCATTAGTGTTTCAGCTGTCTCTTTTTCTCCATTTTTCTTATTCCTTATCTTTTTCCATTCTCTCACTACTGGAGGTTCGCTCTCAGTCATGGGGGTCCTAGTCCAATTTTTTTCGATTTTCTCCTAACCCCTACACCTTGGGTAGTCACTATTATTATATCTCTAGAATCCACATCAGCCATATCACAACTCAACCAATGGACCTTACACTTAGGCAAGGTATCAACTTCATTGTGATTCATTTACTCTTACTAATATAAGACTGTGTTGTGTCTACAGATGACAATCATACACCAACGAATTAGATCTAGAGGGAACACTTGGAATGGACTAGTGCTGGAGTAGTTATGCAAGGAACAAGATCAATGGTGCAATTATGGATAGACAACGGATGGCACAATCTTGGAGTCGGCAGCAACAGACTTCACATTCTCTCTCTCTCTCTCTCTCTCAGCTACCAAATAAGGCTAGATGTCAAATATGTATAGTGTTCACTCTTGTTGTCATGAACACTAATATTTTCATGTGTTGTAATGATGATCCGTTCACATGTCACCCCATTCACCATTAGTATCATTCAAGTCAATGATCCCATACCTTCCCAATATTTTGTAAGGAACACGAGGACGATTTTTCATTCAGTCATGGGGGTATGATGAGCCATGATATTGCATCCACTCATGCGATATCGCATATGCAATATTACAGCCCACCACAATGTTTATAAATAAGAGGTAGCTTTCCCTATTTTAGGTATCTAAACTTAGACCCTTAGCCAAACTATAGTAGTTTTACCATTCCAGAGTTAGAATAATCTCCATGTGTCTGTAGTAGGAGTCTTAAAGTGAATGAATCTTTATTCGAGCAAATTGTACCTAAGCACACATTTGTGTACGACAATAAAGATGAACTTTCTGATAAACCTTGCTGCATGTGGACTAAGCTAAATAGGATTTAATTATTGTTAAATATTTAAATGCTTTCCTAGATAAGTAATCTCTTTCAACCTTTGACTCTCCTAGTTAAGTGCACTCCATACGACTGCTTCGAGCACGTGTGTAACACCTGGTAACCTAGTAACGAGTAGCACTTGGTAATCCCAACAGCGTTGCACTGGTTCAGGGTGTCTGTGGCAAGTGGGAACAAATGCTGGTGCTAGGATAATTAGAACTTAGTTACTGAATAATTAATGAAAGTTAGTCATTTAGTTCTCTTCACCTTCCCCTCTTAGCATAGGACATTAAAAAGATAAAAGTTATAAAAATCATATACCTCAAGCTTACTTAACCATACAACTGTGACAATACAAGTAAGTTTGGGAAGATAGCGATTGATTAACCTTAAGTGTTCCATTAACGCGCGTAAGCACTTAGTCCCTGGAGTTCAACCGGATCACGCATGAGATGCTCGTATTCATATGGTTGAGTGTAGAGGTACCTCGCCACTCATCAGTAAGCAACCCCAAACCACATAACGCTCACTACCGTGGACTTAGTGACATCATGAAAAACACACAAAAACAAACTAGGACTGACCCTTATACTCCTCCAAACATAAGAGCTCCTAGTCAAAGTAACATAAATACTCAAATTGAGTCATCCCAAACAAACACCCCACAATGACCAAATCCACCTTCTATACTTAGAAGAACTCCACCTCAACAAGAAGTCAAAGATGTACCTAAGACTTACAATGTAGTTGAGGATTTGAAGACAATTAAATCTAACATCTCCATGTATGACCTTTTACAATTTAATGAAATGAAAGAGGTATTTCAAGAGATAGTTCGTAAACTAGAAACTAATAAAGAAAAATCGACAACCGCTAAAAAGAAAGTTCACTTCACAAAAATTCCTAACACCTTATCAGTACAAAATGTAAATAATTCTATGATGAGTAGGAAAGAACAACCTCCTTTTCTAAAAACTCTAATTATTTTAAGAAACAATGTTCACAATTATTTGATGGATTCTGGAGTAACTCTTAATATCATGCCACTTGAGGTATGTAAGACTTTAGGAGCACAAATGATATCACAAATGAAAAATGTGATTCAACTCGATGGGTCCAATGTACCTATAGTAGGGTCATTAAAAGGAGTGAAAGTGAAACTTAAACAATACCCTACATTCACATGTTACACAGATATCCTACTAGTTGACATGTCACCTACCTATGGTGTGCTCCTATCTAGAACTTTTGCAGCCAAGTTTGGGGGCTTCTTTAGGTCAGATTTCTTAGAGTTATTAATCCCTATCAAAGGAAAATCTGAATACATGACTATACCTCAAGAACCCTTCTATAAACAAGTAGTTACATCCTTAGTAAAACACCCTAAATTTTTAAGTCATTCTTGCTTCACCGGGTCTTTAAAATTCAAGCAGTGTCATGACACTTCGACAAGAAATGGATGCTCTGAGTTTAGACTATCCAGTTTGGTAAGTTTTCTATGCCCAATGTTGATAGGCTCAACGGACTCTCTAGCATGCGCACCTGGGTAGCTCATCCAGCTGATAGCCTACTCAGAAGCGATGCGTGGAGCTATTGATGGTGCTCAGGATGCATGAAACAGTTTGGTAAGTTTTCTAGCTAAGAAGTTTGCTACACTACACTACGCTATGTAGCGTATCAAGCTTCGAGAGACAGTTATTCAGGCAATAAACTACGAATTGTTGCAAGACAGACTGCTACACTATGCTACGCTACACAACGTAGCATAGCGTAGCAAGAGCAATCTAAGAGGGCTTAGCTTACTTAGTAATCTCAATTACACTCAGTTAGTACCTTTGGCCTTCAAAAATAGTTTCTTCACTCAACCTCAAGCCCTTCAGCAAAGCTCCTCTTACTAGAAAAGTAGCATATCAAGCAAAAATCAAGTTATAATACGTGCTACGTAGCGTAGCACAACATAGCAATGATGCAAGAACAGCAAAAGGCATCTCCAAAATGCAGAATCAACAAGTTCAAAACCTTCACCTCGCAGATGACAAATGTTGCAGATTGTCATCGTGATCATCAAAGAGAGAAGGTTGTAAATTGCAATTAAGGCTAGCTGCTACGCTGTGCTACACTACGTAGCATAGCATAACATAGCAAAGAGTTAGCCTATACATTTCAAAGACTTCCAGCACATGCAATCAACTCTGAAGCAAATTTCTTCTTCAAACTAGTGGCTACGCTATACTACACTACATAGCATAGCACGGCGTAGCAAATAGCTATGCTACGCCAACATGCTACGCTCCATAGCGTAGCATAGTGTAGCATGCAACTACGCTACGCCAACATGCTACGCTACACAAGATAGCACAGGGTAGCAAGCAGCTACGCTACGCAAACATGCTACGTTCCACAGCATAGCGTAGTAGGCAACAACACTACATCAATTTGCTTCACTCTTTGTTTGCATCATTGACACACATCTTCAGTTTCAACAACGTGATTGTAGTGTGGCATGCTCGTCAATCAATCAGCTTTGCATGACCATGTGGCATGGACACATCAACACCTTGTGGGCCCAGGACACGTGGCATCTAAACCACATCATTCGCGTGCTCTTAGCCCTATAAATACCTCGACGAGCAATGCTCAAAGGCTTGAAAAACTTAAAGGTTAACATTTTGGGCATTTTTGATCATTGTTGGCATTGGTTGGTAAACTAGCAATTTAAAGGGAATTTTTGAATGATTGGCAAGTTTAGTAAACATTTGGCTTGGCAAAGATTAAATTGGCAATCTTGAGTATTGTAAACATTCCTGGGTTGACAAAGCCAAATAGTGCACATTCCCATCTGGCATTCTATTAGCTCTTTCCTGATGCCTTTGTAGCATTTTGCATTGTTAGCTCTTGGATCCGCATTCAAGCATACAGTTGGCTTGCTTTAAACTTCTTTGGTTACTTTTGGGATCTCTGTGTGCCCCTGCATCATGTAACCAATTGTATCCACCTTAGCAAAGTAAAATCGTAATCTTGAAGCGGTGGATTTCCTAACTCTAGTTTACTTTATTCTTCTGCTTATCATCGCGTCTTACATTGTTTTTGCTTCCTTACATATAATAATCATTATTTTTATGCAAATAAACATTGTTTTCAATTCACACATTTGCAAAAGGTTATAGTAACACCAATTAACTCCTTTTCTGATCGACCAGACCATTCAAGGCACCCCATTTTTATTTATCCAGCATAGCCCTCACACGAATCTAGGGTTAAGACTATCTAATTGATGACCTCTCGGTCTTTTTCAGCCACCGTTGTTTTCGGTCGCTACAGTTTTCTAGCACTAGAAGGAGGGCCTTTTGGTGCCTTTTCTATATTTCACGGTAGTCTTGTATGCATTCTGCACCCCAACATGCACTAACGTAAACTTGACACCCTTTGTGGTTTTTTATGCATCGTGTAATGTAGATTAGTTGCTTTGACGATTCTTCCGAAACCCTGCAGGACATAAAGAATCCAATCACCATTTGACCCACTTATTTCATGGTAGTCTTTCATGTGTTCTATACCCTGACATGCATTGGCATAAACTTGATACCCTTTGGTGGTTATTTATGCATCGTGTGATACAGATCGGTCACTTCAACAATTCTTTCGAAGTCCTACAACGCATAAATCTTTTGATCGCTTTCTAATCTCCTCATCTTTTTTGTTTGCAAACCTATTTAGCTTTACCATAATGGCTTCTTCAGGCACCGTTGCTAGCACCTCTAATGTTGAGGTTCCCCTCACGGTTCAAGGCATCACAGGTGTCGAACAACCACTCAACCAGGTGCTAGGGTCGCGCAGATCTCTTAGGATCCAAAACTGGGGGCCTGAGGGTTTGGCCCAACAATATGAGCAATACAACTTCCTCTATACTAAGGCGCAGGTAAATCTGCCCTTAGATATGCAAGAGCTCAAAGAGAAGCGTAGCTTTGAGTTCACCTATTGCAATGGTAAGGAATTTATTTCAATTCCCAGTGTTTCTATCCCTCTAATGCAAAACATCAATGGCTTATAGATCAGCTGATCCAGGCGACTAGGTCTAGGGAGCTGCAGGATACAACGTTCCACCACGATGAAGCTTTCTATGATGGGCAAGAGGAACTGGCTTCCCAATCCGAGGGTGGAGGTTACGTTAACCCTACCACCATCCTTCCTGCCTCATCTTTCTGGACAAGCCCACTTTTCACTGCTCCTTTTATGATCACAACTGCATCACTACAATCCACAATTCTGCCAGCAATGGGTAGCCATACCATTCCTTCTAAGCATCAACACACCCACACCCTTATCTCAACCCCGGTCACTACTCCTCTGATGACCTTTCACGAATCCTTTTTTTCTTCGCAACATATGCCAATTACGGCTACCCTACCACACATTCACACAATACCTACCTCACAATTGCGTGTAGGTTTTACCTCTATTCCTGCATTTACACCTGTTCCACAACCAGCCGCCGGCCCATGCCCATCCATGTGGTGGACCCCATTTACTTCTCCTCTTGCTATTGTACCATCATAGATGTCTCGTTATGCTTGCCATCAGACCTACCAAGCCTCATAGACGGTACATCCCAGTGCAGGACTATCTTCTATTCCACCGACAGCATAAGCAATTCATCCCTTAGCACAATCTACAGCTGCTGCTGCAACAGCACCACCTATTGGGTGGTGGACAGCACCAACAACATAGTTCACAGGGGTCACCCCAATGGCACCATCAATGGGTCACATTGCCACCCCAACTACTCCACAAATGGGAGCTTCCCAAGCAGTTCCCCAAACATCTACATCATCTTCAGGTCTAGACCAAGCATTCCAACTTATCCAGAACCATACTAAGAAAATAAAATGGCTTAAGGCCATCGGGTATGACATGGTGCAAGTCATGGACTTCTACCAAGACGATCCCATCAACCCGATAGTCCCTGCACTAACGTTACCCCTAGGGATGTCACTCCCACATTTCACTAAGTACAACGGGGAGCGGGACCCCAATGCATATCTTGTTACATTTAGGTCTGAATCCCTTCTTCTACAACAATGTTCACACATGATCATCCATGTCTTTGTTATGTCTCTGACCGGAAAAGCCTTAGACTAGTACTGTGCATTACCACGCTCCTCCATAGAAATCCTAGAGGAGATTTTGACCCAGTTCATGACATGTTTCAAATACAACTTGAAACCAAAAATCATGCTAGATCAATTGATGAGCGTGAAACAAGATCCGCTAGAGTTAGTCCAGAAGTTCATCCACCACTAAAGTGCAACCCTTAATGAAATCTGCGAGCCTATCATGGAGGCCCACTTGCTGGACATCTTTAAGGATGTAGTAAATGAGTTTATTAAGTCTAAGCTATACTCTCTTGCTTCGCGCACTCTCAGTCAGGTGTTCACCTAGACTAAGAGCATATAGGATGCGGCCGAGGCAAGCAAAGACCTAGCCTACGTTGCATACAAGAATACCTTTACAAAGAAGGATAAGGGTAAGGCTACAACACACACATTTGCTGCTATGGAAAATGAGGCCAAACCCAAACCTAACAACAACAATAACAAGAACAACAAGAAACCAGCCACACGTGCTGCTAACCCTGTGCCCAAACATGGCAATGCATAGCAACCCTCTACATTCGCACCTGAGACATCTGCACCACCCAAATTGAACTTTCAGCGCAAAGATCGCTCGAAGTATACCCCACTACCTATCAAGCTTTCAGATCTCCTGAAGCAACTACTAGCAATGGGGTATATCCAACACAAGCAGATGTCAGAAGAGGAAGCAAAGAGACATCAGTGATACTACGAGCTCCTCAAGAACCCCTCTTTGGCTTTCCCAATGAGCCCACAATTCTTAAGGAATTCAAGCTAGAATGGTTTTGTGACTACCATCAACAGTGTGAGACAACAAAAATTATTGTATGGCATTGAAAGACGATATCCAAAGGATGATCAATCAAGGGAAACTAGTGCTAGACGAAAGCAATCAAGTACGCCCTGAGAATCAATCTCTGCACTTCTACACTGATCCTCTCAATGCCAACAACTTAAGTTACATCGTCAATACCATCAGCATTGACAATAATCCTAAACCTTCCCAGTAGCTTTTTGTAGTTCGTGTGCCTCAATGCAGTGCACCGACACCATCAGTGGCTAATCAAAGTCCATAGCAATCTTTTGTTCTGAGAGTCCCTCCCCGCATATCCACCCCCGTACCACCTGTTAACAAAACCACACCACCACCGTGTACTCTACCACCATTAGCACCATATGTTATTAGGGGTCCAAGATGCACAATAGCCCCCACCCCGCATAAGACAACCTCACAACCTTCTCATCCTAAAAAACGAGAAGTGCGCTTTGCAAGTGAGATGTCAAGGGAAAGTATTGCCCCAAGTAATTGTAAGCCTGCATCATCACCCCCTTCATCTACACCTTCATCACCCAAAAGGAATGTTTCTACACCTACAAAGTCCTTGCCACCTCATCCAAATAGGCCTGAAACTCTCCCTCCTCAGGAAATTCATCTTCTAGGATGAATGGAAGAGGAGAAAGGTAGTAAACTGGAAAGTCACCAAGACCTTTTGAGTTCCTTCACCCAAGTCAAGCAAGCTCTAAAATAGAAAAAATACGTTGAGCCTATATAACCTAATTATGACATCTACAGCACACCATGGGGCTTTGGTCTGCATGTTAACGGCAATCCCGATTGACGAGAACATGCCAACAGAAGAGAAGGCGATCCATTTGATCATGCTTCCTTTTGTACCTGCAAAGCCAAAGCCATTCCAATTGAATTTTTGTGATAATTCCATTAGGGAAGACCCTGAAAAGGGTCAAGTGACTACAACACCTCTCTTCATCACAATCTGGGTTGGCCAACACAAGGTCCAAAGGGTGTATGTTGATGATGGAGCTGCCACAAATGTCATCCCTTTCCCTATTGTGGACAAGCTAGGTTTGTTCAACCAGATCAGGCCCACAACAACATCATGCTTAAAGTTATTCAATGGGGCACGAGTCATGCTAAAGGGCACTAAAACACCACAAAAAATTTTGGCTAACACTGGAAGACAGAAATTAAGCTAAGTCATGTTGGTCCTTAGCATGACCAAGCTTGAAAGCCTCAAAATAGCATCAAACAAAGTTAAAGAAAGCAAATGAAAGTTCCCTGGGACCCACAAAAGACTAAAATGACATATGGCATCAAACTTGGTAAATTTTGAGCTCAAAATACTTGGTTTTCACTAAGTATGCATCCTGTACGCTGGCCTACACATGCCCAACGTAAGGCCCAGCGTACAGCAACTTTCGGGGCTCAAAAACTCATCAAAAAATGCTAAAGTGGAGTGTCCCAACCCTCCAAGACCTTCCCCAAGGTCTCCAGTAGGTCTCAGGCACTTGAAAATCAAATTTCAGGCTTCAAATGATGGTCGTTCATTCCTCTACGCCCAACGTAAGCCCAGCATAGAGAGACTTTCGGGCCCTAGAAATGGGTCAAAACGTGCCAGAACTGAGATTCTGGACCACCCAAGACCTTCCCCAAGGTTCCTAGCAGGTCTCAGGAACTTGAAAATCAAATTTTGAGCTCCAAATGATGGTCATTCATTCCTCTACGCCCAGCATATACGCCCAGAGTAAGCCCAGCGTAAGCCCAGCGTAGAGAGACTTTTGGGCCCCAAAAATGAGTCAAAACGTGCCAAAATCGAGCATCCAGACCCCCCAGGACCTTCCCTAGGGTTTCCAGCAGCTCTTGGGCACCCAAAAATCAATTTTTAACCTTAAAATAAAGCATTTTCATGTGTATACGCTGGGCACATTTTTGGCTTACGCTGGCATGCTATACGCCTACGCTGGCATCCTCTACGCTCAGCATCCATCAGCGTAGATGCCTAGCGTAGATGCCCAGTGTAGACGCTAGCATCCATCAGCGTAGATGCCTAGGGTAGATGCCAGCATCCATCAACGTATACGCCCAGCGTATACACCAGCGTCCATCCAAGTCCACACGCCCAGCAAGTCCAGCGTATACGCCCAACGTATACGCTGGCCTGATGTAGTGTATACGCCCAACGTATACAATGTTTCTAAATTGTAAGCACCCGGTCGATATGCCACGTGTCTCCCAACCTAATTTTCCTGGCAAAACTCCACCTATAAAAAGCCCAGTTTTCCGCATTTTCAGAGGTGGAAAAAATTTACCGGAGCAGACACAAGAGACATTTACGCTGCAGATCAAAGCTCAAAAAGCCTCTTACGCTGGAGAGACCTGTATGCCGTACACACAATCTCTACGCTCCACCTGCCTTGCGAACTAGCCGAGTCATCCCTACACACGCCGGGGCCTTTCGGCCACCTTGTGTCAAAGCCACAACTGCGTTTGGACCAGTGCACTTTGTAATCAATTCTCAATACAAAATAGTTTACATTTTGCTCAAATTTATTGCAGTTTTCTTCATTTTTTTTCAGTTTACATTTACAGGCTCATTTACATTATCGTGCTTGTTTACGGTTTACATTTAACGTGCATTGTCTACATATAACCCAACGTTTTGTAGCGGCAAACGTTGGGGAAGTCCTTGTTTGATCCGCGTGCGAACCATTCAAGGCACTCTGCCTTCGTCCGTGCCAGCTTGCCCTCAGGCGGGGGTAGGGTCGACTGTGCTTGTTCGGTGCTCATAATGTTCCAGCCTTGCACCGACAATTTCGGTCGGTACAGGCACAGTCCATATTGACTTCGTGGCAGGGGATCAATTCCCCACAAATGCAACGTTTATTGTGGTTGAAGAGATGCCCGAGTTTAACCTGATCTTGGAGAGGTCATGGTTAGCACAACTTAGGGCTGTCTCTTCGCCCATTCATCAGGAGATCTATCTACCCTATGCAAACAGGGAGGTGGTGATCCATGGCAACAAAGTAGAGACACAAGCCATCAATAACATAGACATGGAATAGGGCTTAAAGGTCATAACCTCTAAGAATGAAGCGCCTGTCTCCGTAGACACTAACCACCTAGCAATAGAACCGACTTAGCAAGCCAGTTTAGAAGATAAAAATGTGTGGACTAAGTTACCCTTCCAAGAGGAGGACAATGATATGAATGAAGGTCATGGCAATGTGCCTCAGCCCTACGCCTCGTCCAATCCACGATGGGTCAAGAAGTAGTTACACATAGCGTAGCAACTGCACTACTTTTAGCCCAGTTGGCATCTTTGTACATTTATCACCTCTTTTTTTTGCACCCATCCATCTACGCTAGGCACCAATTAGCTTTCCTCTAAATCATTAATGTATCGCTTCTTTACCATCTCATGGCCCGAAATGGCCTAAAACTATGCTACTACATAGGGGCCTGAAATGGACTAAAACTAATGATGGCCCAAAATAGCCTAAAACTAGTGATTGCCCGAAATGGCCTAAAACTAGGGAGGGCCCGAGATGGCCTAAAACTACGCTACCATGTGATGGCCCTGAATGGCCTAAAATTAACAATGGCCCGAAACGGATTGAAACTAGCAACGGCCCGAAATGGCCTAGAACTAAAACATAAAAATGAAATTTTAACATAAAATTAACCACATAGACAATGCATAAGCCAACATAAAATCAATGCTTTTTCCAAAATACTTCTTTTCCATTCAAAATTTTTTCCACTTCAAGAATGTTTTCGATAGTTTCGCACAAAATTCAAAAATTTATAAAAAAACCTCATGTTGTCATGGGTCATCTTAACCTACATCATCTTCGCCCACATCATTTGTCCCTACATCATCCCCTTTTGCACTGTCTGCCTCCTCATTTCCTTCTTTTGCCTCATTGTTTTCGCCCTCTATGGGCCCTGCATCCTTATCTGGAACCTACATGGTAAAGTGAAGTAGTCAGTTAGGGCCACACATGAAAGCTAAGATAGCGTTTGAGCATTTACATAGCAGAATGTGACTAACCCAAGATGGCCCTAAGTCTATTTCGAAAGGTATACGATCCAAATGAAGGTCGAGGTGGGGCCAGACATCTTCCTCCATGATATTGGCCTAGTGCTTGTCTCTTGGTTCAGTGTCTACGGAAAACTTCTCCTTCTCGGTAGCTGTCCATCTCGACAATCCCAAGGAAAAGGAGGTGGTAGCAGTCACACCTGTGGGAAGGTCCACTTCCCGTTCAGGCAATTCAGTGATTGTTACCTACTCCATGAACTTGCTGTAAGCTTCATAAGTGCCAATGGCATTCACGAATGCTTCATAGATGAATGCCTTCACTAAAGCATCCCTGTATAGTTTGTGGTTGGTGGAACATTCTAGTTTATACATGTGTTTATGGTTTTTCTAGGATTGCCCCCACTCGTAAACTCTAGTGCTATAATATTTCCAGTCTTGGTTATTCTGATCCAACAAGTCCATCTGCATCTATTGTTCCATTATTTCTCAGGTGGCTTCATTGTTGTGTCACACGAATGTCCAATATCTAGCATAATCTATTATCATCGTGCGCCAACTGTTTTCATTTCTATCATGGGTTATGAGAAACTCGTTCCTGGATTTGAGGTCTCCCACCTTGGCACTTAGTTTGACCTTCTCTTTCTCAGCCCTTTGGACCCATTTCCATAAGTCCTTGTTGAAGCGCCTACACTCCCACAAGGAGCATGTTGAGTGCAAAGCACATTTACTAGCCTCGTTGTATATGTGACGAGGCACCTCGGCCACTTTGGGCAAGAATGTAGGCACAACACTAACTTTCAACACATGTTTTAGGTCCCATTTGAGTCTAGAGGCTACAAACATCCAAACAATGCATTAGTCACATTAGCGTAGCAAGGTTAGCAGCTCAAGACATGTAGTATAGCAACCTAAAAGAGCTTAGCGTAGCTACTTTACTTACCCACTTTGGGGTCGACCTGTTTGAGATGGCTAACCATGTCATCGACGACCCCCTGCATGAATGTAAATTTATCAGAAGTCTCGGCTGATAGTTCTAAGTGAGTTAAGATAGGTTCTGCAGTATCGACATTCGTGTCTATCATGCAACCAAATGCATTAGTAGTGACCAAGGTGGGCTGCAATAAAGATGAGAGTAATGTAAATGACAATGTATGTTGTCAAACTCACCAGCGTCTAATTGCAACTCCCCTTCATCCTGACTCAAAATTATGGTAGCACCTTTGGCACTTGTTTGCTCCCCTGATGCTGGACTATGTTTAGTAGAAGGACCTCTGGCAGAAATCCCCTTACGATTGATGCGATCTCCCTCTTTATTAGTTGATGCCTTTCTTTTTCATCCATAGGAGACTCTTTTGTGCCTCCAAAAATTTCCTCCTCATCAGTAGGAGGATTCTCACTAATAACAAGAGCCCCTTACTTAGTGATAGGATATCCTTTCCTCTTGACTAGGGCCCTTTCCTCTATGATTAGGCCCCCCACGTCTTTATTTGCCACCCCCATCTTTGGAGCTGACACCTCTTCTTCATCGTCTTCTTCTTCTTCTTCTTCCTCTAGCAGCAAAAAAAAGCAACATATTTTCGTTTAGCTTAAACCAAGTTAGCGTAAAGTAGGTGCTATGCTATGTTACGTTATTTAGCGCAGCATAATGTAGCAGGTATTAACAAAATAGGCAAATAAATTAACATAAGCATTTACCGATAGGAGGTTGCATCCTGTGTACTTTAAACCGTAGTGTCTACCCTTCCTCTTCTTTTGTACAGAGGGTCTCCTTAGTCAAAGAAGGTCTCCTTCGCTAAAACTTAGTAGTCACTATCTCAACGATGAGGCATTTCCCCTATGATACGCAACCAATAACGGTAGGGGACGCCCCTTCCATGCTATCCTAGCCACGAAAGTTATGGGCCACTCAATCCGTAGTCGTCATAGAGAACGACTCACCAATAGCTTCTAGGGGATCTTGGGCTCAGGTGCTTCGGAAGACTTGGTAGATCCATGGTTTGGATATTTGGTTGCGATCTCACATAACCCAGACTCCATTCTCATGGACTACCAAAAACTCTGTGAAATGATGCAAATAGGCTATGAATAAGGTGTAGTGTACATTGAAGCAAGACTCCTACTTCTTATGAAGCGTGACCACTTTAGTCCGCAAGCCTTTACACAGATGTCCAGCCTAGTTGTAGAGGGTGCCCTCTTCCATAACCTCTTGCATTATCCAAGCTTGTTCAATCTCCATGATCTTTCCTTGGGAAAGCAGCTGGGGGAAAGCACAAGCACAGAAGATGGGATAAACCTCTCTGGCGGTGATCAGCTTGACTTTCTCCATGGAGATCCCCTTTTGCTCCTTTGCAACCCCTAGCCATTCCTTGATATCCTTCCTCTAACAGTTCAACTCTCTCTTGGTCCTTGAACCTATAGGGATGCCGTCAACAGGGACACCGAAAAGGTCTGCAAATAGCTAGTCATTAATCTCAAGGACCACCCACACACCGTGTACACGTGTGTAGATGCGGTCTGCCTTTTCGGAGAATGACTCCACTAGGATGAGAATCTCAATGGCAAGGACACTTGGATTTGAGACCAGGAACAAATCCATGAGCCCAGCATCTTGAAGATGCCTGGTCAGGGATTCCGAGGCCATGCTGCATATCCAACGTTGGCTCTCATCCACTTCCCCATACTTGAAGAAGACATTAGCCTCTTGGTTCCTAGAGGTAATCACCATCACCTCCTGGGAATTTTTCACCCCTATAGCCATTAGCACAGTTAGCAGTAATGACATTCAGACATGTAGCAATTCATTATTTAGCTTAACAAGTTTGAACGGTGATGGGAATGATGGAAGACAAATCAAGACATCTTCAATGAAGATTAGCTTAAAGGGTGTCCATCCCTCATCCAACCAACTAGACTTCTTGCATCTATTGTAGAATCTGGGATACCAAGTTAGGTAGGCTTTGTACTCACCCCCACATTGACCTATCACACCTACGTGTATATTCTCAGCAGAGGAAAACTCAGCAGCGCCATCTATGCTAACGTCAACGCATATGTATTGTCATGAAGCCCCTCCTTATTGATAAAAACCTGGTAACAGAAATACACTATTAACATTTGGCTACCATAGCAAATATTGCATAACATAGTCGAACGCAGCTACAAAACTCACTCGTCGGCACAGTAAACAGTTCCTAGTGGGTTTTGAAAGCATGTTCCCATGTGACGTGAGATAAACAAGGTATTGTAGAGATTGTAGTAATTATACTCGGGCATATCCGAGATCTAGATCAAATGCCTCAAATTTCTAGGACATTGACTAGATCCTTCTCCCTACCTGCTGTTGATTTCTCCATTTGTCAAAAATCTCAAAATACACTTATTTTTCCTAGGCAACAAGGTTTTTGTTATGGCGGCCACTACCTCCTCCACTAGGTGTGACCAAATGATCACATTGAAGTGCTGGAGAAGAAATTGTAGAAACTCCAGGGCTCCTTCTCAAAACCAGACCGCTTGTCATCCCACATGCGTATGGAGTGGAGGAACATTGGCCACTGGTTCGCTGATGCAGCACAGGACCCTTACGATTTTGAGGACAATCAAAATCGACCTTAGCGTTATCCTACACAACACAATAGCAAATGTTAGCATCATGTCCGAGTGGAATTTACATCTAACATAGCAAGGCCAACATTTTGGCATATAGCATAGCATGATTCCCTTCAGGCATATAGCATAGTGAAAAACATGAAGGCAATAGTGTAGCGAAATTAGCTTAGCGTAGCAATGAAGTGATTAGCTCTAATAAAGCGATTAACATTACACTATGACAGAACATGTATTACACTGTCACATCACACATGGCCAAACCCTCCCAAGGGTCCTACGCTATGTTATCTACATGCCAACACCTCAAATCATCCGAACGTCTACAGTAATGACAGCTGCAATGATGGCGGTCCACGCGATCTTGCATGCAACCTTAGCATAACGTATGTACATCTGTCGTGGCTAAAATGGCAGCAGCGACAGTGTAAGGGCTAAAACAATGACAACATGATGATAGAAAATACACGAATAGCTAAACAAAATCCTAGGAGAAAAACAAGAAAAACAAAAATGAATAACAGAGACAAAAAAATAGAGGAAGCACAGTGGCCTACCGAGTCAACGACGTCTCCTCATGCACCGCGATGTGCGCCTACGTCACACGCCCTAGGGTTTCCTTTAATTCTTTAACCTTGGAAAGTGCTAGGTGTTTGTGCTCTTTCTTGGGAGCCATTGTTTCACTTGTCGATTCTCTCTTCATTGCTACATTAAATTGCCCTACTCTCTATTGGCAAAAATCGCTCTGTGCTCCAAATGTGGGCTCTACGCTATTACGGTAAAAATGATGAGTTTACCAAGGGTTAATCCCTATTTATAGCCACAATGGTGAAAAGGAAACTTGTCATTCTCTCTCTCCATTTAATGCAGAGTATTTTATGCAGCGTAGCATGCTCGCCATGACATCATAGCATTGTTTGCATTCACACCAGTGGGCCTGGGCGAAGATCTTTGACACACTTCAAACTAACTATTTACCTTTATGAAAAAAATATCTTGCATTTTCCATTGTCCGAAAAGACCTTAAACTAGCAACCCTAACACATAGTTTCAATCTAGTTAATGGTCCGCAAAGATCTTAAACTGGCTATCTTGACCTTCTACACATTGGCAGTTTGTAATGATGTTAAACTAGCAATTTTGCATTTTAACATTAATAATTTTTCGTTCTTTATATTAGCAGTTCTACATGTCTACATCTAGGTGGTCCGAAATGACCTTAAACTAGTACTCTAACCAGTTGGCAGTCCGCAATGACATTAAACTAGCAGTTTTGCACCATTACATCAACAATTTTGCATTTTGACATTAGCAACATTCCATTCTTTATATTATCAATTTTGCATTTTTCTGTCCAAGCAGTCTGCAATGATGCTAAACTAGCAGTTTGACATTATTACATCGGTAGTTTTACACTTTTAGATTAGCAGTTTTATGTTTCTACATCTTAACAGTCCGCCATGACTTTAAACTGGCAAATTTTATGACTCTACATCATACTTTATACTTACGTCTATCGTTGGCATTTAGTTGCTATTTTGAGAGTTTTCACCATGCATAATTGTTACAAACAGGTACCTGTTAATCAAACTTTCATCTCATTTTGGTAGGTTGAGCGAGAATGGAACTCCATCGTGATCTCTCTTCACCGTTAGCTTTAGCAGGTCCACATGGCAAACTCGCAAGACAACTGAACCCAGAACTAATAGACTGGGAACCATACACAGTTAACACCATAGCATTCTTAGGAACACCCCCAGACTGGCCTGAGCATCTGGTCTAAACCCTAAATTTAGAGGTTGGGGATGTAACTAAGGACCCACTCATCGAAACACCTATGACCACATCCAAGGGGAAGGTAAAAACATTGAAACTTAGTTCCCTCTTGTATTTGCAAATGCATAAAGATGTAGCCAAAGTGTTGCAGGACAACACTGAAGTTTTTTCATGGTCATACAACAACATGTCAGGTTTAGATCTGAGGCTGATATAGCACAACATCATCTTAGACCTATGCATAAAAGTAGTCAAGCAGAAGGCTCGTAAGGTTAAACCAGAGATTGCATTGGTCGTACGGGATGAAATCACCAAGCTATACCAAGCTGGTTTCATTCGGGTAGTTGATTACTCGAAATGGGTGTCCAATATCATTGTAGTTTCTAAGAAAATGGGAGGAATATGAATCTCTATAGACTTCCAGGATCTGAACAAGGCAACGATCAAAGACGATTTCTCACTTCCAAGTATTAATCAACTCATTGACACTACGGCTGGTCATGCTCTGTTATCCTTCATGGATGGTTTGTCCAGCTACAACCAAATTTGCATTAACCCCAAGCATCAATTAACAATAACCTTCATGATGCCATGGGGTACCTTTTGTTACACTATGATGCCTTTCAGGATCAAAAACACTAGAGCGACCTACCAGCGAGCCAAGACCTACATCTTTAATGACTACATCCTAAAAAATCTGAAAAACTACGTAGATGATATAGCGGTCACATCTAAAGAGGATGTTGATCATCCCCACGATCTAGGGGTAGTCCTCAAGTGTTTCCAGATTCATGATTTACACCTCAATCCTAAAAAGTGTGTCTTCAAGGTGAGAACTAGGTGCATGTTAGGGTTTGTAATATTAGAGGTTAGGATACGGGTGGACCCTGACAAAATTAAGGCCATCGTCAACTTGAAACCTCCTACAGATCTTAAAGAGCTGTGTGGGTTACAAGGTAGAATTCAGTTCATCAAAAGGTTTATAGCAAAGTTGACCAACAAGTTACAACACATGCAACATCTATTGAAGAAAGGGGTTAACTTTGAATGGACAACTCAATGCCAACAAGCCTTTGATGATCTAAAAAAAGATCTTTTTCACCTCTCGACTATTTACCCACCATAGAGGGATAAGCCTTTCTTCATCTACCTTGCCACCTCAGACACATCTATCGTGGCACTATTATCTCAAAAACAAAATGACAGTTCTGAGATACCAGTGTACTACCTGAGTCATGCACTGATAGCATATGAGGCAAAATATAATGAGGTGGAGAGAAACTGCCTTGTCTTAGTGTTTTCATTGAATAAGTGGAGACACTACCTGTTTCATAGCAAGATTAACATTATTTGCAAAAGCAACATACTCCAAGCTATCACAAACAACTTGTATGAAAGCAGTAGGATAACCCAATGGAAAGCAATAACAACAAAATTTAATTTGCATTATGTGAGCCAATCATCGACGAATGGTCAAGATATAGCGACACAACTTATGACTTCACCTATCGATGATCAAGCGATCATAGATCCTAAATTCCCAAATAAGCATGTTAGCACTATCAACGTCATCCCATTGCAGCTTGAAGCTACTTTACACTTCGATGATTCCTCGACCACGCGAGGAGGTAGTGCAACTGTTATCATTTCCTTCCCCTCTAGGGAAATACATTCTTTATCTTATTATTTTACGTTCCCTTGTATGAATAACGTGGCAGAGTATGAGGGGTTACCCAAGGTTCTCCTAGTTGCCCAAGCGTTACGCATACAACACCTGGCAATTCGCAGAGATTCACAACTTGTTGTGAATCAAATCACCAAGGTCTATGCCTACAAAGCTGTACATCTACAACCCTACTGTGAATTAGCAAAATTCCTACTTAAATAGTTTGTAATTACGGATGTGCAACACGTGTCATGCAATGAAAACACCATAGCAGATACCTTAGCTACCCTAGCGTTAAATGCCCCATCACATCTATTTGTGAATTTTCCAAACTTGATTACCGAGTGTGTGGAAGCTATCATTCAAGCAGTACACGTAGCCTCTATTAGTGCTATGGATACCCAGGAGTGGTATGCCAACATTAAAGCCTACCTACAACACGATGAGCTCCCAAGCGGATTGACATCTGTGTAGAGAGACGCTATCCGTAAGCATGCTAGGCAATACGTGCTCATAGGAGACAATGCCCTGTGCAAGCACTCCTATGACGGGATACTGCTGGCATGCATAAATGAGGAGCAAGCGCAGAAGGTTGTTAATGAGGTACATGAGGGACTATGTGGTGGATACATAGCACCTAGGGCTATAGCTGCAAAAATCAAATGCTTAGGGTACTATTGGCCTCACATGGAGAATGATTTCTTGGCCAAGGTCAAGTTGTGTGACACGTGCCAAAGATATGCAAATCTCATACATGTTTCACCTACAGAGCTACATCCAATGCAGATCACATGGTCTTTCCAACGATGGGGACTAGACCTCATAAGACCTATCATGCCTAAGTCTTTCACAAGGCATAGCTTCATCATCACCGCCATTGAGTATTTTACTGAGTGGGTTGAGGCTATTCCCCTGAGGAAGACCACATCATAGTAGGTTTTCCACTTTATCTTAGACAACATCATGATAAGGTTTGGGCTTCCTATGACTATTATGATTAACAATAGGCCATAGCTCAGTAGTGCCAAAACCTGAACCTTCAACAGTAATCTTGGCATTAAGCAATTGTTCTCCGCACCATATTACCCATAGGTGAATGGATAGGAAAATGCTACAAATAAGTCCATCATCAACTTGTTGAAAAGAATGCTTAACAATAGCAAGAGGTGATGGCATGAGCAAATCCTCTATGTGTTGTGGGCTTACAGGATTACATGCAGGACTACGATAGGTAAGACACCTTATAATCTTGTGTATGGATCTGAAGCAATGTTACCTCTTGAATTGCAGGTGTTATCACTCTGGATGATCCTATCAGATGTCATAAGTGACGCCTAGAACACTGAGTCGAAGATCATCAACTTCGACTCAATAGAGGAGAAGCGGTCACAAAAACTAAGTCGCATAGAGCATTACCAAAACAAGCAGTGGAAAAAACATCATGCAAATCCACATCAACGGCCAATACAGAAGGGAGACCTCATTCTCAAGGTTGTCCATGAGCATATGAACAAATTCTCAGCAAACTGGGAAGGTCCATACATGGTCATAAAATCCTTTGGGAACAGGAACTTCAAGCTGGCAGACATGGATGGCAACGAGTTCGCAAATCTGGTGAATCATTCATATCTCAAGCTGTACTACATCTTAAGCATGAACACGGTAATCTCATCTGCTATAACGTAAAATTGGCAAAGCTCGTCCGCTATGACATAAAACTAGCAAACAAATGTTTGCTACGACGTAAAACTGGCGAAGGTAAGCTCATCTGCTATGACGTAAACCTGGCAAGGCTCGTCCGCTACGACGTAAAACTATCAAACAAACGTCCACTACAACGTAAAACTAGCAAAGGTGGCAAACGTCTGCAAAACTAGTAAAGGTAAGCTCATTCGCTATGATATAAAATTGGCAAAGCTCATCCACTACAACGTAAAATTGGCATACAAACATCCGCTATGATGTAAAACTGGCAAAGGTGGCAAATGTCCACTAAAACATAAAACTGAGGAAGGTAATCTCGTCTGCTATGACGTAAAACTAGCAAAGTTCATCCGCTACAACGTAAAACTGGCAAACAAATGTCCACTACAACGTAAAACTGGCACAGAGAGTCTGCTATGATGTTAAACTGGTACAAATGATCTACTAGGACCTTAAACTAGCTCATCCACCATCCGCTACAACAATAAACTGGCGCATATGGTCTGTTAAGACCCTAAATTAGCACAATGGTTTGCTGTGACCTTAAACTAGCACAACATAGTCTACCAGGACCTTAAACTGGGTTTGCAACATGTCCCCAGCATGCATCTATGATGATATACAACAAGCGAACGTGCATAGTGTTGACACGGGGTGGGAAGTTGTAGTTCCCAAATGCAGTTCACGATGCCACGATAACACCATCGGGAACATATGCAATGTCGCTACTCTTGGCATCTTGCTAATCCTCTAGAGATGTCATGTGACATCATGCTAACCCTATGGACCTACTACCGTGATGGCTCAGTGCCTTGGAAATAGCCTTCCTGGTCAGCGCCTGCTACTAGAGTTCCAGCAGTATTGTGGCCCAGCCGCGATATTGTTAATCTCCAGCCCCTACCAGCATCCAAGCTCAAAATATGTTTAGTTGTTGGGTAGCCAATCTCACAATTGAACTGAGACTACGTGTCTTCGGTAGGGATTCTTGAGCATTTGCACTCATAGCAACTCCCAGCCTCTTTGATGACAGCTCCTTCACACTGATGCTGCTAAGGCTACTCTTGGCCTTCCTGGTTTGGATGCTGCATGACTTAGCAACGACATCAGTTTCCCCAACAGCATCCATAGCAAGATCCTTACCTTCGATTTGCATCATGGTTGTTTCTCCTAGTTTGCTCTCTATTGTGTTTGCAGGGTGCATACCAAAGGGGCGTCAATCGAAGGTGCATCTTACAATGGCAAAAAATGCTTCAATGTTACAAGGTGGTTGCCTTGACTAGCTTAATTACTTTTGAGTGCACATCCTATCTTTCCCCTTTGCATACCTTATCTCATCCCTTACACTCACGATTCGCTCTCCCCCCTCTTTTACCAACTTTTTTCGACACTTGTCAAGCCCTCCCATATGCTCAACCACAAAGTCCATGATGCACATAACATAGCTTGTCGCATGGGAAACATCTGTAGGCAGGTTAAGCCCCATGTAGATGTAACACAACTCATCCTAGGAAAGAAACACCTATCCTGCAACAACAAGGTTGTTTGCAAATGTAAACAACAAAACAACAAAGGCAAAAGCATAAAACAGCAAAAGCTCATGCGCAAAAAAAATGTGTCTAAAAAAATGGCAGACAAGCTATTTCGCAATCACCCCCTCTGAGCATTTCAACTAGAGGTCGAAGGTTAGTGAAAGAAAAAGTGACCATGCAAACAACTCCCTCACAAGCATTTCAATGAGGGATTCTGCTAAGTTTCACCTTTACCTTTTCCTGAACCTCCTCCCTCCCTGCTTAACCCTTCTCTTTTCCCCTACAAAACTAATGCAACACTGTCAAGCACAGCTAAGCAATCTTTTGGCGATCACTGAGGAGCAAGGTTAGTATTCTATCTTTCGTGGTGTTTTGTATTCTTTTTCAGCGTCCCTTAGGTCCATCCTCCAAACATCGACAAAGAGGGGCCAATGAAATACCCTAAATTTTCAAGTCATTCTTGCTTCATCAAGTCTTTAAAATTCAAGCAGTGTCATGACACTTAGACAAGAAATGGATGCTCTGAGTTTAGACTGTCCATTTTGGCAAGTTTTCTACACCCAGTGTTGATAGGCTCAATGGACTCTCTAGCCTGCCCACCTAGGTAGCTCATCCAGCTAATTGCCTATTCAGAAGCGAGGTGTGGAGTTGTCAACAGTGCTTAGGATGTGCAAAAAAGTTTGGCAACTTTTCTAGCTAGGAATTTTGCTATGCTACACTACGCTATGTAGCGTAGCAGGCTTCAGGAGATAGTTGTTCAGGCAATCAACTATGAACTATTGCAAGATAGATTGCTACGCTATACTATGCTATGCAGTGTAGCACAACATAGCAAGAGAAATCTAAGAGAGCTCAGCTTACTTAGTGATCTCAATTATGCTCAGTTAGTACCTCTAGCCTTTAAAAACAATTGTTTTGTTCAACTTCAAGCCCTTCAGTAAAGATCCTCTCATTAGAAAAGTAGCATATCAAGCAAAAAGTAGGCTATGATGCTTGCTATGCTACGCAGTGTAGCACAACATAGCGATGATGCAAGAACAATAAAAGACATCTCCAAAATGCAGAATCAACAAGTTCAAAAGCTTCACCTCGCAGACGATAAATGTTGCAGATTGTCAATGTGATCATCATAGAGCAAAGGTTGCAAATTGCAGTTAAGGCCAACTACTACACTGTGCTATGCTACATAGCGTAGCATAGTGTCGCAAACATGTAAAGTTAGCCTATACACATCAAAGACTTCCACCACATGCAATCAACTCTGAAGCAAATTTCTTCTTCGAACTGGCGGCTACGCTATGCTACGCTACATAGCGTAGCAAGTAGCTATGTTATGCCAGCATGCTATGCTACACAACGTAGCAAGCGGCTACGCAACGCAAACATGCTACGTTCCACAACATACTGTAGCAAGCAACAACACTACATTAGCTCGCTTCACTCTTTGTTAGCATCATTGGCACACATCTCCAGTTTCGACAGCATGATTGCAGCATGGTAGGCTTGTCAATCAATCAACTTTGCATGACCATGCGACATGGACACATTAACACCTTGCGAGCCACGGACACATGGCATCCAAATCACATCTTTCACATGCTCCTAGCCCTATAAATACCTCAATGAGAAACTCTCAAAGGGTTGGAAAACTTAAAGGTTGACATTTTGGCCATTTTTGAGCATTTTTGGCATTGGTTGGCAAATCGGAAATTTAAAGGGCATTTTTGAACAATTGGCAGGTTTAGCAAACATTTTGCTTGGCAAATATCAAATTAGCAATCTTGAGTATTTTAAACATTCCTAAGTTGACAAAGCCAAATAGTAGGCATTCCCATTTGGCATTTTGTTAGCTCTTTCCTGATGCCTTTGTAGCATTTTGCATTGTTAGCTCTTGGATCCACGTTCAAGCGTACAATTGGCTTGCTTTGAACGTCTCTGGTTACTTTTAGAATCTCTGTGCACCCATGCGTCGCGCAAGCAATTGTATCCACCTTGGCAAAGTAAAGCCGTAATCTTGAAGCGGTGCATTTCCTAACTCCAGTTTACTTTATTCTTCTGCTTATCATCACGTCTTACAATGTTTTTGCTTCCTTGCATATAATAATCATTATTTTTATACCAATAAACATTGTTTTCAAATCACACATTTGCAAAAGGTTATAGTAACATTGATTAGGACCTTGTCTGATTGACCAAACCGTTCAAGGCACCCCATTTCCATTTATCCAGCATAGCCCTCACGTGGATCCAGGGTTAAGACTGTCCAACTAACAACCTCTCAGTGTTTTTCAGCCGCTGTCGTTTTCGGTCGCTACACTTAGATCAACAAAATCAATCTTTGGAAGATCAAAACACTAATCTTTATGTTGGGGTTATTGAGGTTGAGCACAGTGAACATGTTGTAAATGACTATATGAGTGGAACTATAAAAAATCCTATCTCTCATGTAGGTCTCACCCAATTCTATCAAAGTTCTAGAGAAGGTGAAGAAATCTATGGAGACACCTTGCCTTATCAACAACACGATGGATTTCATCAGAGTAATCCACCACCTTTAAGGGAAGATAAACATATAAATAAGACCCTACCTCTTAAAATAGTTGAAGGTGTGCTAAATTTTAATGATACGTCCATGAAACATTCTCCTAGAAAGGCTATATTTGATGACCCAACAAGACCTAGACCTATCATTGAAACTTATATCAAAGAAAAACTTTATAGAAAATGATCAAGCAAGTTAAGATTACATCTTGATTTTCATAATCTTAAGCATTGACAAATTGTTAAACAATGTCTTGACAAGAAGTACGTTGGTGAAGTATTTAAGATAGGAGACCTAGTCCCAGAAAAAGGTAGAATATTTGACCAAGAAAATCTCTTAGGTAAGTTCTCTCTTATGTGGTCAAGCCCATTCTGAGTTAAGGACATCCTTGGCCCCAATGTGTACAAGGTTGCTAATGTTCAAGGACATAGGTTACCTAGCAATTTTAATGCATTTCATTTAAACCATTTCTACTCAGATGCCCCACGTGGACACCTATTAGATTCTTAGTTGCATGTTTTCTTCCTCTTCATCATCCATTTCATTTGTGTATAGTTGCATTTGCGTATTCTCTTCGCATTTCCATCATTTCTTTATTGGCATATTATTTTGATTTTTTCTTTGCATATGATTTGAATAATCATTATGGTCCACCATTAAGAATAATGTTAGTATAATGCTTTATATAATATTTCTCATTAATATTACATAAAATCTCTTTTATTACTATATATTTCAATAATGCTTTGATTCTTCCCAGTCTTTTTTAAGGTTTTATTTTCTTTAGTTATGTTGGATTATGGAGCATGAGATTTGTGTTAACTTATCATGTAATCATCATGATCATGTGAGTGTAGTATAGGTAATGTTGGAGAATGGTTAGCCATAATCACTAGGTGATCTTGGAAAATCCCATTTTCCCTCTCATGACCCCTAGTCCTGAAGTGCAATGATCCATGGTTACCCTGTGAATAATGGGGTGAAGTGTGTTCATCTCCACTTGAGAACCCTTAGAAACCTAGGAGACCTACTATGATGCCATCAAATTGTAATCAAAGACACATACACAAGGGTTGAACTACACCATGGACAAAGTTTCGAAAGGACTCTGTTCATTAACAGTGTAGTTAATTGGCCAAACTTGTGTTGGAATTCCTACCTTAAAAATGAAGTACACCATGGGCAAAGTTTCCTAAAAAAAATTAAAATAAAAAAGAAAAAATAAAAAAGGAATGAAGACCATGTTCATTGGTAGTGTAATAAGTTCTTGAGTGTGATGGGGGCCAGCAGTTATTCTCACCCTAACTTTCATTTTCCCTTTTGAACCTATTTTCCAAGAAAAAAAAGGCAAATAATCACTTTTCATCCATTTTCTTTTTCAATGTTAACAAAAAAAATATTTCAAGGAAAAATTTTAAAGTTGTGTCTAGTCACAATCTAACATGAGCTTGTCCTTCTCATTAAGTTTAGTATGGGTCTTGTGTTCAAAGTAGTCTGCATGTTGTTGACATTTACCTTGTTAGAGAATTGGGAAATAAATCATAATTATATTTTAATTATATATGGATATATGTAGTTAAATTAATAAAATTGTATATTTAGAGTTTGATTAAATAAGATAGTGTGGTTTAGGTGGCCCACATTTAGTTCTCTTCTGATTATATGGTTATTTTAGTTATGTTTAGTTTACTTTTAAGTTTCCATTTGCTTGTTTTGTGATGTTTGTGATTCCGTACCTATTGCGTCATTTTAAAATTTTTGTGATCTTGTTCTTTGCACTTGCATGCAATTACAAGTTTGGGGACTAAGTATTGATGTCAACACTCCATGCTCTCATGGGGACATGATTATCAATGTCTCTATTTCTCTCTCTTAATAACCACAGTAAAAATCATGCGAGTGGTGGACATTTAAATTGCCAGGTGGTGGTCATTGATGGTGGTGGTTTCAAACATTAGTGATAGATGTGGGTACTTAAATTAGAAAATGTGGACGTTATTACATAAAAAGTGGTGGCGATTTTTATAGCTGTTACATGAAACGTGGACATCATTATGGATGATTGCAGCAACTATAAAACCAAGGGGGAAGGGGCTTTTGCGACGAGTCCAAAAGGAGGGCTATTAGTCTTGAGGGGCAGCTTCTTCTCCACTAAGCAGTGGTTTCAGTTTTTCTTTTTATACAGGTTTTTAATTGATCTTCGAGGAGGGTCCAAAGAAAGAGCTGACACCTCAAAATCAGATCCTTGTGGGTCTTCTTGGTGATAGTAGGAGGGTTTTTTCTCTCTTCTTTCTGTCTGCAACAACGTAAGCAACGTAGCCCATGTGCAGGACATGAGACGTGGTTGTCTTTGGATTGGTAGCTTGTCTTGGTGGTGCAGACGTGTTTGGATGGTCTTCCTCTCTACAATGGTGCACAAAAAGTGGTAGACGATGGTAGGTTTTAAGAACCATAGTTGCTACCATGTGCGAACTACGGTGGGCAGTCTCTCTTTCTCTCTTTTTTTCTCTCTCCCTCTCTCATGATGATCATGGTCTTCCTACCCAGCAGTGGATAACATGACTTATTATATTCAGCAACTTTGAGATAGTTACTTATTTTTTAGTTACTTATTATATTCTCAAATTTGGGATTGTTATTTAATTTAAATTCAGATTTTCGCTTTAAATCTTGATTTTTTTTGGTTTGGTTTTCTATTTTCAAAAGGCTACATAGCCCTCTCCAATCGAGCCTATGGCGTCCTAAGCAACAGTCTCCTAAAATGAGTTTTCTTTCCTGGTGTTGATGCGACCAAAATTTATGCATCAATAGACTCTAGTTGCAGTAGTGTATGGAGTTAGGATGCCAATTAACTAAAGCTCCATTAGGATCAAACTACACCATTTTCTTGAATTCAAGAAATCTTTCAACCTCTTATTCATGCAATAATTTTGCTGAGTAAAAACTGCCATTCCTCATGCAAATGGCAACCAAAATTAGATGCCATAATACAGCACTTCTACGCAACATGTTTACCATCGGATTGTCCAACTTATCAAAAACGTTGCAGAATATTTGGCCTCACTGGCTTGCATTGCTGAATTTAACAACCTAGAGGAGATGGATCAGATGCTTGGAAGAGTCTTCGATTGTGGTGCAACTTTGAAGATCGTCTTATGGATAGTGGACAAGGCTGCCACCTACCCTGATGGGAATCCAAGGCTTCCACCTACCCTCACGTGTTACCAAGGTTGCGTGTCTAAATAAATTGAGAGCTGCTTCTTACGTCTATGATTTTTAACGTTCCGCCGCAGAAATTGACGAAGTAGCGGGCCCCTTCAAAGCTTGCTGCAAAAATTACGTACTGAGAATGTTCAGTGCTCCGACTTGGACTTCTTTGACCTTGCCCTCCATATGCACAGGTCACATGAGCTGGGTTTTGTAATAGTTGAAGTGACGGTTGAAAATCGACACCATTTTGGATTTATACCGGAAAATAAAATAGGAATTAGCAAATATCGTTACACATAAAAGTTTTTTGTAAGCAGTATTAAGCAGGGAAAAATCATGTTTGGAATGTCCCTGGTCTACGAATGTTCTGCAGGTAGAACGTTTAGCATATTTTGGCATCAAAATGCAAAAAAGATACCAATAACAATTTTTTATTTTATTCTAAAATGTTTTCAAAATGATTTGCAGATGTTTAAAATATCTCAAGAATAAAAAATTTATCCATAACTTTCGATACCGTGAAAGCTGAATGTCTTATGTATAATTATTCTTTCTCATGTACCCGTTGCATCCCCATGACATTTTAAAAAACCCATGGAATCCCTTAAGATATTTAAGGATACCTCCCAACTTTTTCGATTCCTAGTCTCCTAGAAACAGGTGAAACACTGCTTGCAAGTATTATCTGAATAAAGACCTTGAAATTAATTTATACAGAAAAATAAAATCAGAATTAGCAAATATCCTTACATATAGAAGTCTCTTCTTAGTATTATTTGAATAAGGAATTTGAAATTGGTATGAAAAGTTCATCATGAGCAGACCACAAGTTGATTTTGATCATGGTGAAATCTGTATTGAACGAAATCTATATTAACTAAGAGTTATGGAAGAGACACCATTTACCCCTATAAAACATATTGGGGAGATAATACATATTAATTATAATGTGTTAGCAAAATTTTTGTTTTTAAATTTTATCCTTAAATGGATATTGTATACTACCATTTGTAAAAACTCATTTGGCAGGCAAAGTAATTGGGCTGAATAAGCTCTACAATTTTAGTTGAATAAGTAAAATAATAGCATACATTCATTAACCTAAATAATGTAAATTTACTACATTTCAAAGGACTTTTTAACAGAGTTATAATTGTTATTAACATGATGAAACCATGGTAGGCAAAAAAGGATGCAGATTTATTGCCCTTATTAACGCAGACAAGTGAGATGCACGTGAGCTCATTTTGAAGTATGAAAGTTATAAAATAGTATCATATACATTATTTTTATGGTTAACAACTTGTGAGCTATTGCAAATCAAAATTGTAGACCATGATGATATGAGATTTACCATAGTTACTGATATTACATTTTCAAAATTTGATTCTGTAAGCCATGAAGTTCTAACTTATGTATTTGACTATAAGTGTAAATCTCTTTTTAAAGTATAAAATTATAAGCGTAAATCTCTTTTTAAAGTATAAAATTAAAATGAACTGAGCTCAGCATGTACCATTGCATATTGTAAACCACAATGTGGTTTGATTCAAAATAACTGATTGCATTCATTTTTAAGAAGTTTATCCAAGAAAATTCTTGTGTTTCTTCCAAAGGATGAAAACTACGGGTTCTAAATCAGGAAAACGCGTTCACATTGAAATTCAAAATTGTGTAACGCGTTTTCTGGGTCCATGCACAAAATGTTTGAGAAGTTTCTTCCAAAGGACAAAAACAACAGGTTCTAAACCTGAAAAATGCGTTCACTTTGAATTGTGGAGAAAACGCGTAACGCGTCTTTTGAACCCATACATAATTTCTGAGAAGTTTCTTACAGAAACTTAGTATAAAAGGACCAAAAACGGTATAAGGTAAAGGATGGGTTTCTTATAGATATCTTAGATATTTGCGTAAGCACACTGTGCAGAACGACTGTAACGTCAGTTGTCCGCATTACGTGAATTATCATCCGCCTCAGCCTCTGAATGCAATGAAGCTACAAAATTTTCACAAAAAAAAAGTAGTTGCTACAATGTTGTCGCTTTTCTGGATCTATGCTATCTTCTATTTTAGGTTTACCTATAGTTACAGTGGTAGTGCTAGCCCCCATTATAGTGGTAGTGCTAGCCGGCCCCCACCACCCCCTTGCAGGGTGCGCTGTTGCTCTCCTGCGTCTTGTGATTGTAATCATCCTTCTCGCACATGCAAGCCCTGATCTCTCCGTATTTCTAAGGTTTACCCATAATGGCTGTGTTACCCCTTTATCCTGGGTTTTATGACTGTAATCATCTTCTCCCGGATTCAATTACTACTCCAGGTTAAGTGATTTGATGGTTAAAGGTTTACGGATATGATTAATAAAACACTACTAGATCTACTACGTTGTAACCGACATCTTTTCTATATCAAGAAATATATGATAGTTTCCATCGTTTAGTTTCTTGTAAATGTTGCCGGAATGACACCAACACCAACGAATAAATAGGGCCTGCATCTTGGAGTTTACGGCAGTAGCCCTTTTAACCATTGTTAAAATTTTTGGGAACATTGTTTTGACTTTTAAAAAATAATAAACCTTGTAAGATCTTTAAACATAATTAAAAATGAAATTGAAATTTTATCTCCCGGCTAGAAATATATTTGCGATGAATTTTGAAAATATCCTTAATAAAATTATCAAAGTAATATTTAGAACAAATCAATTAAATTTGCAATCTTACAATTGCATCTATATTTAATGTACTCAATGTAAAATATTGCATAAAAATATGTTATTAATCTTCAATATTGCATTTGCTAATATTTCAGTTGTTTCAATTAAAGGTGTTAGTGCTTATTTCATTTGACGTGGTATTTTTAATTTAAAAATATCAATAATGATTCATTAGTCTTTCAATTTATTGCTAATATATGTTAGGATAGGAAGGACGACCTGACAGGGTAAGCGCTTTGAACAAGGATGTTGACGTGGCAGTCATTGGTAGGACACAAAAATGCTAACGAACTACTGCAGAAAGCATGTCAAGCAATAACTGATATGTTGAATTGTAAATGAACAATAACCAGGATTGATATTTATTCACATATTTCCAAGCTGAGTTCATCATTAGCTTAATCACTTATGTGTTTTTTACTAAGTTATTGGCAATTCACACTGATTCTGACATTTTCATTTATAAAATTCAGTGTTTGAGCACTAGGGCTGGCACATGAGCTTGTAGATTAACTGTTGAAAATTTAAGTTATCTTTTTATAGAGACTTTGGGGTTGTATTTAAGAATTAAAACAAAGAAATGCAGGTAGATCACATACAAAATTTAGCTGTGCCTTCAGAAAATGTTAGCCTTCAGCAGCCAATACTTTTCTATACACAAACATGTCTTCATCACTAGACAAAATAGCCCAAGTTTGCCACGTCTAGCATCCAAATGTGTATAAGCAAAAAACACTTCTCCTAACAAGGCCAACTGATTTGAGCTGACATTTGACAATGTGGAACACTAAGTGGGAAAAAAATTAAAATGAAGGCGAAAAACTATTAATATGTAAGAAATGGCCCTCAAAGCCAAATGAGAGTATGGGATGTGAAATTTTTGGCAGTACTAATTATTTGTAGATATATTTTTTAAACTACATAATATACAAGCGTTAACTTCTTTGTTGCCTGTGATTTGCATTTTTCACAAGTTTAATCTCAAGGGGTTATGCTGAGATTTATAAGAAATTAATGACTGCAGATCGCTGGGATTTAGGATGTAATAAAAACAGTTCTGTTCTGTGTACTATATGTTGTAAAGGGATATACTTCAGAATTAGCTAGGGATTTTATTGAGTAAAGAAGAAAATGATCAATGTTAACTGTAATGATGGGAACATTCATGCAACAGACTACTTGTTCATTTACTTTTACTTATCAGTCTTTCTTTAATAATTCTTAGTGTTACTGATTCTTGTTCTCACAGATTCATTACTCTTATGTCCAGTGGTGGTGTTTTTGACACCATAGCTACTTTGTTTTGGCTTCTTATGTTTATCTGAATGTGCAGCAATGTGTATATACTCAGGCTTGTTCATGAGATATGCTTGGATGGTTCAGCCTCGCAATTATCTTCTTTTAGCATGTCATGCCTCAAATGAAGTTGTGCAGTTATATCAGTTGTCACGCTGGGCTTCTGCTCGTGGGTATGTTCTATTCTTTTTTATAGGATCACAAACGAGTGGCTTGTTCCTTGCTCTGTGAAATATTCTAATAATTTAAAGTTGTCATTTTCTTAATACTTCTTTTTTCAGGCTAAGCATTTTAGTATGTATATGTATTAAGGTATGTATATGTATTAAGATAGCCTTTTATTGGTAGTCAGTGATTCTGAAATGAAGTAAACTGTTTTTGATTACACAGTTCAGTTTTAGCCATTGCAAAGTTACCCTTTTAAATAAAATATGTTTCATTATATTAGGCCCTTCATTTTAATTACTCATAATCTTCTTTGCCTTGTCCCAGCAAAATGGGGATAGTTACATGAGTTATCTTTTTCCATTTTCCTCAATCAAGAGCTAGATCCTTAATGCATTTTAATTACTGGAAGGTTCAATTCTTTTATTAAGTGATAGGTTTTATATTTAAATTTTTTATATAACAAATCTTCTTGCAGGGATCAATCAAAGAAGGATGTTGCTGTGCATTGATATTATATGATCTAAAATATCTGTTTGTCAAAACATTCAACATGGGGTTCATTGTTTTCTTCCAAATTTTCATTTGGAAGTTAAAGGATTGACATGTTCTGATGCTTTGATCCTGAAGATGAAATGTTCAAGTTTACATATGAATTATTTTTTCCTTTTAATAAACCCTTAAAATTATATTTTCCTGGTATTTCTCTCTAGTTTGCTTCACCAAAATCAGCTATCAAAATGATGGGATAAAGGTTATCACAAGGCATGGATTCTATATTTTTGGAACAAAAATTATTGTTTTAACCATAGACAGAAATATTCATACCAATTCTTAAAATATATACAATAGGCACAACATCGGTCATTTATCATGAGGTAGTTATATGAAAGCCCTTATTATAAGTGGCTATTCTCTGCGCACGTATAGTGTTCTCTCCACTTTCACATTCATATACAAGCTTCATAGCACTACATACTTGCAATGGAAACAATGTTACTCTATTCTTAGGAACATGTCATTGCAAGCTTCAACAATTTCATTCATTTCACATAAAGGGGTATGTGTAAACTGTTTGGCTTTAGGCTTGTTTGGAACCTCAAAGAATGACCATTTAGAAGAATTATTAGGAAGTATAATGATACCTTAAGTGTGATTCGAACTAGAAACCTCTTGCCCACTAATTGCTTTAGCTAATTATCACTAGCTATGTTTGTTACAATGATCTAACCGCTTGAGCTACCTATCATTGGTTAGGTTTGTTGAGGTAGACCCAAGCTATAAGTAGAGCATGGACTAATTGCTCTATGACTTGTAAGAGTCAAATTGGATTTGATACTTTTTTCTGCTGCCCAGGGTCTATCCACACTTGACAAATTAAATGTTCAGTCAAATTGGATTTGATAAATTTTTCCAAACGGTCAAAGTCCAAAGTGGTATACCACCATTCATAATAGTCATGGATCTAGCCACAGATTTGCTCGGTAAGGCATTGACGCCAATTGTTGAATATTCCATCAAGAGACAAAAACCTGATTTCTTTTTTAGATGGTGTTAGAAAACAAAGATGTTTGTGTGCTACCTGTGATTCATATACATTATGGTCAGATCCTCATGTTGTTAAATCTGTTATGTAGGTTGATGATCATTTGATACCTTCTTCAACCCGCTATTCACTATCAATATGGATTTGGGTCTCAAAGTTTCGTAAAAGTTTTTGTCTAGAAAATGCACATAACTGTTGGAATTTTCCGCAGCACATTATCCACTAAAATATGCAGAAATTTTTCTTCATTGATAGGATTCTGTAGATTTCGGAATAAAGCATCTAAGACTCTCTGGCAGTCTCGTGCAGATATCAGCATAGTAGCTTAAAACCACGTAAATGATGCTGCAACAGACCAACGTCGGAATTGTTGGTGACTCATTGGTAATCAATTTTTCATTCAGTTTCCAGTTCTCTGGCTTGAAATCATTCAGTTTCCAGTTTTCTTCTTTGCTTTCATAAGTCCTTGGAGAAACAAAGTCAGAGAAAGTAGGCAATTGTAGGTGGAAATGTAAAAGGTGGTAGGAATAATGTAAAATGATAGTTGACTAATTTGCAGCAAATGTTTGTATGAAATCATAAAAATTGCCACCTGTAGCATACATACATATGGATAATGGTGCTAGTAGTTTTAAACATTAACACAGGAAATGCCCTTTTTTCACTATGACTTTCAAGCCTTATGGATTATCCTAGTGAACCCATCACTTCATCTAAGTAAGAGAGCAACAAAGGGTAACAACATTCAAATGCCTCCATGTGATTAACAAATTCATCCAATAGGACAAACAAATGCTAACACCACTATTAAAATAGTAGTCCTTACTCATGTAGAGTCCAAATCAAAGTTGACATTCTTCTATAAAAGATAACCAATCTTAGCAGGAAATCCACTATGCAAAGCTCTACTAAACTTAGGTTCAACGTTAAACATCATTTTATTGGAAATGTACAAAGCCTATGACCTACCCACACTAAAGAAGAGCAATATCAAGTTAGTGATTATAGATAAGGTTGTTATTATACCACTAAGATAGGTTGATGATGTTGTGTTGACTATAAGTGGGTGGTCTTATCGTATAGATTTCTTGGTGATTCACATAGGAGGTAAGAGGGAAGAATTTTCAATTATTATGGGAAGAGCCTAGTTGAGTATAATAGATATGAAATTGGACATCAAAGATATTTCCTTGAAAATTAACATAGAGTAGTTAAAATAAATGAGTTCCATGCATTGTATACATTGATTCAAGGTGCAAGTACATGTAGAAAATTTAGAACATTCAAGATACCACCATTTCAATAGCCAAAGTTATAGGCACTTACAACTTGGAGTAGCAAATATTCCATCTCATCTCACTTTCTAAGTTCATGTCCTTTGTGAATCTTATCATATATAATCTTCATAGATCCAACATAACCATTAAATCCCTCCCAATAAATATTCTTTTTTGTTTGAAAGTTCCTTAAATCACAAAATCCATTGAATCTCAAAAACTTTGCTTGATCGAATTTGTTAGGTCAAATTTTGGAGCATTTACATTGATAATGTTGATGATCTTATTGCCAAATATAAGTTTTATATCCATAATACTATTGCTATGGTGGTATACTTGTAACATTTTATCTTTAACAAATTGATCAAAGATGATGCCACTTCCTTGCATTGATTTTCTTTTTCTAGGTAGAAAAGTTTGTAGCCTTTGTCGAAATCTCAAGCTTTTTCCTTTCTTCATCTTGTTTTTTAGAGGTAGGCAATGTTGATTTTCCTTATTTTACCATCTAACATGTTTATCATTGGATTTTCTTCTTTATCTATATCTATCCCTAATGTGGAAGCCCTTATCCACTTTCCACAACATTTGAGTGCTAATATTGGGAGTTGTTTTTGGAGGATACCTTAGCAAGGGTTTCCACATCAGAGATGAATATGAAACTTGGTTAAGTTATTTTTATAGTTTGCTTAATTCTTTTTTTCATAATGTTCACTATTACAATATGCATTTATCTTGGCTTAGGGGTGTAGTATAGTGATTAGGACACAAATTAATCATACAAGCTAAATAACTATAAATCAACATTAGAAAAACAATTCCTAATTTGAACTTTGTTAAAGTTGTTTGGATGCAACACTTCAACATATTACCAATATGTCTATATGAAGACTAGAAAATTAAAAACTGAAATTTTATTACATTTATAAACCCTTTGGATCTACTAGATAGTAGAAATGTAAGTGCTATGAGTATTGTTGTAATACCCTAATTATATATAATATGCTTACATTACAGAACATTGTTTAAAAAAAAACATGTGGTTTTCATCCTCAATGCTATTTATATTGCATAGTTAGTATATTCACTCTTGATAAGGAATTTTAAGCTATATGCCTATTTGAATTCTTAGTGATGGAATCCTATTTGTGTTTCTCAAATAAGCAGTTTGGCTATAATAATTAGTTAATGACTCTAGATAAGAGTAAGTGATAAGCAAAATGCAATCATCTTATCAAAGGATCCTTGTTTTCCAATTACCTTTAGTTATTAAAATAACTCTAATTATGATATCACCAATTCAATTATTAGTCATGCATACAACTTGCAAATCAACTTGTAAGTTTATTCAATGTTAGAAAGCCAAACTTGTTATTTAGAGTATGCTTAGTTTCTTAAATTAATAGATGTTGAATCTAAGAATTTATGAATTACTGAAGATTACTCTTGTACAAGCTCATTTAGTGTCTGTAGATTTATCCTTCAACAAGCTTATTGGAATATTACCCAGAGTGTTCCCATGAAACTTGACTTCACTAACGTTGAATGGGAATCATATTTATGGGTCAATTCCTTGGGATGCCTTATCAAGGCTGGAAAACTTAATAGAACTTGATTTGTCTAGCAAAATTTCATAGTAGGGATTTTTTGATTGGTGGTAGAATTCAAGAAAATTCAAAAAAATTCTTTAGGAAACAAGTAGTTGGAAGGCAGAATACCAGCTGAAATTGGGTGGCTTAACTCTGCTCTGTCTGAGCTTTCAATACCCAATAACTACTTGTTAGGTAGAATTATGCAAATGGTAACCTTAAAAATCTAAGATGTTTAGTCTTGGATCATAATAATTTGTTAGGTACCATTCTTTCCAACTTAGGAGAATGTTACATATTAGAGCTTCTAGACCTTTGTTCAAATAAGTTTGAAGGCTCCATCCCATCGGAGGTGGCAAATCTATACAACATTCAATTCTACTGTAATTTGTCATCCAACGCTTTGCATGGGAGATTGCCAACAGAAATTAGTCACATGATTCATGCGCTAGAAATAGATGTTTTAGCAAAGAATCAACAGCACAGTTTCGGCTTGTCTTGAAGGTTGCAAAAACCTGCAATATCTGAATTTCTCTTTTAATGAGTTTCAAGGATCCATTCCAGGGTCTCTGAGCCAGCTGGGATACCTAGTGTCCATGGACCTTTCCCACAACAATATTTCTAGTCCCATACCCTTTGAACTTGAGAAACTGTAAATGCTTCAAAGTCTCAATCTTTCGTTCAATGATCTAGATGGGCAAGTTCCAAAAGGAGGATGTGATATCGCAGGGGATGTGATATCGTGGCTGACGTGATATCGCGGCGCATGCGATATCGCATCCCATCATAACCCCATGACTGAATAAAAACTCATCCTTGAGTTCCTTACAAAATATTGGGAAGGTATGGGATTCTTGACTGAATGGAACTAACAGTGCACTACCAAATGTATAAATAAGAGGCAACTCTTCCTTGTTTCTCCATCTAGATCTAGACTTTAGTGAAACTTTGGCAATTTTTCCTCTCCAGAGATGAAATAATTTCCATGTGCTTGCAGTAGGAGCTCGAAAGTGAAAGGATCTTTATTTGAGCAAATATTGTACCTGAACACAAGTTTGTATACAGAAATAAAGACAAACTTTTGGATAAACCTTGCAGTGCATGGACTAAGCTAATTAGGACTTTAATTATTGTTATTTATCATTTATCATTTCAATGCTTTATTAGTTAATTAAATATTTCTCAACCCTTCTCCTATAGTTAAGTGCATTTAATACGACTGCTTCGAGCATGTGCGTTATGCTTGGTAATCCCAGTAACGACTAGCGTTTGGTAATCCCAGAAGGTTGCATTGGTTCAGGGTATCAATGGCAAGTGGGAACGGATGATGATGCTAGGTTAATTAAGGCTTAGTTAGTTAGTTAAATTTAGTTAATTAGTCTCTTCACCCTTTACCTGATTAGCATAGGCAATAAAATAGAAAATATATAAAAATCACATACCTCAGACTTACTTAACCATACAACCGTGACAAATACAAGTAAGTCTGGGAAGACAACGAACGATTAATCTTAAGTGTTCTATAAGGCATGTAGGCATTTAGTCTGCGAAATTCAACCGGATCGTGCATGTAACGCTCGTATTCGTATGGTTGAGTGTAGGGGTACCTCGCCACTCATCAAGTGTGCAATGTATTCTTGTTTATTATTTTCTCAACTAACCCTAAGGGTTCGTTCCAATGATGTGAATGATTTCCTATGTTCTAGTTAGCACACAAACAACTAAGTCCTTAGCAATGGTGCCAATGATGAGTGGCGAGGTACCCCTATGCTCAACCATACGAATACGAGCATTTCACACACGATCCGATCGAATTCCAAGGACTAAGTGACTACGCGCCTTTTTGGAGCAAGGACGGGTTGGTTGATCATTGTCTTCTCAAGCTTACTGGTATCTCACAATTGTATGGTTAAGTAAGCTTGAGGCATATGATTTTTATAGCTTTTATGTTTTTATGTCTTGTTGCTAGTAAGGGAGGATAGAGAGATAACTAAGTGACTAATTTAACTTAACTACTGATTAACTAGGCTTTAACTAATCCTAACACGAGTATCCATTTTCACTTGTCGTACACATCCTGAACCAGTGCAACGCTAATCGTTACTAGGTTACCAAGCAATGCACACATGTTCAAAGTGATCGTACTGAGTCTAATTTAACGATTTTCTTAATTGATCAAAATGAATTACTATGCTAATAAAAAAAATATAAAGTGCATAAAATAAAATAAATGTATGAGAAAATTAAATAAAAGAAATGTGTAAGAAAACAAATCTCAAGTGCTATAAGGATGAATCAAAGAGCTCATCTTTATTGCTATACACAAGGTGTGCTCAGGTACACAATGCTCGAATAAAGATCTGTCGACACTTAACATCCTACTGCGGGCATTTGGAAAATATTCTAACGTTAAAACAGATTACAAGAGTTTTGCTACTTGACTACTATAAGACTTTTTCTCCCAATTGTGCACGTGGGCATTGTATTTATAGGCTTGGGAGCAACTACTCTAATAATGAGAGCAACCACTCTAATAATTAGCATAATTGCTAAAGAAACCACTAGAGTAACCACTTTAATAATTAGAATAACTACTAAAGAAACCTCTAGAGTAACCACTCTAATAATTAGAATAACTACTAGAGTAAATGCTCTTATCAAATGCCATGAATTTTATGGCTAAGGAAACACTTGACTAATTATTAATATGATGTTCACTTTTTTAATTGAAATATTTTTCTTAAAGGTATTTTTATTTTAAGTTTGATTAGCATTAAAGCATATCTAGAAGGCCTAAAAATTTTTAAGTGATCCATAGAGCTTTGGTAAAATTAACGTTCTTACACATTCTTTGTGTTTAATCTATTTGGTGGATTCTAATAAACAATAAACCATGAATTAATATTAAACACCTAACATTTGGTATTACTTAATCTTAATGTTGGTTCAATTTCAACTCCTTTAATTTATAATCAATTCCTTAAATTTCAAACACCCTAAATTATTGGGGTAACACTACTTTATAAAGTTGGTTTTAAGTTTTATGAATGTTTCATGTTGGCTATATGTCCTAGGGTATATATAGTCATCTATCTTCTATACCTATTAATATAAACAAAAGCAACTTTAGAATAGGAGATTTTAACTTGTTTGGAAATTGCCCATATTCATAAAGGTTTATTAATAAAAGTTGGCTAAGATTCATAAACCACCACTTTAGAAAATTAGGGCCAACACAAACATGCCACACATAGAAAAATTATAGTACTTATTTTATTTACCCAATGAAAAAGTTTGTTTTGTATTTTATTTAATATAAAGTACTCTTCTAATACTTACCCTACCATGAAAAAAAATGTTGTACATCTAAGTTATTCTTAAAATACTTAAATTATTAACTATGTTCCAACTAAATATTATATTGGTTGTTTGTCTTAAGCATAAACATAATCAAAGATTTAGATCCAAAAGAGCATCTAGTAACGTCTTACAAATACTAATAAGGTACTCGGACTCTTAAATTTAAGGTTATCATCCTTAAATTTAAAGGGGAAAAATTTTAGTTGTCAATATGCCACGAGTTCCCCCCGTGAAACAGGTACGAAACTGCCAACGGTAATTAAAAAGCTTGGAAGGTGCAATTCCTTAACGTATCTTTAGCGTTCATGGTTAATTCCTAAGTTTAATTCTATTCTCAAGCGGAAACTTGAAAAAAGCAACAAAAGTTAACAAAATTTGTTTACTAATAAGTATAATATCAAAACGTGAAGAACGCCCAGACGGTATAATGCATAATACAGACATAAGCACACGCATCAAAAATATGGATAAGCCTTGGAGGATAATACACCCCACAAACTTAATCAATATGCACGCTGGAAACTTATGCATAACCCCTGGAGGATAATATACTTTGAATGGTGGAGTGAAACTTAGATGTTGACTCTTCAAGAAGAAGACAACGTAGGCACTGAGTGGTGTTGAAGAAGACACCGTAGGCGCTGAGTGGTGTTAGGTGAGGGACTTTATTGGTGCATGATAGTGGCTTCTTATTTAAGATTCTCTTGGAGATGAAACTCAAACACTGATTCTCTTGGAAAGTTCCTCCAAGAAACGGGAAACAAAGGTCATGTCTGGTCTTTGGTAAGGGTTTTCACTGGTACAGCATAGTGCCATTTTTATAAAGTCAGAAATGCAATTCCACAGCAAAGTATCCTCAATGCATTCTGATGGCAGCTTTTTGTGCAACACTTGTTCTAATTTATCAGGGAATGAATCCAGCACCCAACTGTGTAAATTGCAAAACCCATCAGGATTTTCATCAGTTGGGCTTTTACCTGTTGCCATTTCTAACAAGGTTACTCCATAGCTGTATACATCTCCCTTAGGCGACACCATTCCCCCTCCTCCATACTCTGCAAATTCATTATCATGTCAAAACCAATCCTAAGAAAATTCTTAAAATCTAAATTAGTGAATGTGTAACGACTAACCATAAATATCATGTATAACAGAAACCTCTATTATAGAGGCTTGTAAGGGTAAAGTTTAGGCAGTGTCAAATAAAGGATGATTTCAGAAAATTCAAATAAAGCCAAAGTACCAGGATGTAAGTAGGTACCTGGAGGAATATAACCAATTGATCCTGCAAGAGACAAACTGGAAGATAAGGAAGATACAGAATCAGTGCAGAGGAACTTTGCAATACCGAAATCAGCAACATGAGCAACCATATCTTCATCAAACAAGATGTTGTTGGGTTTTATGTCACAGTGGATGATTTGAATACTGCTATAATGATGCAGGTATTCTAGCCCATGTGCAATATCCATGGCTATATTCACCACCTCTCTGAAGGACAGGTATTCATTCTCTCTCTGCAGGGCTTGTGCCAAACTTCCTTTGGGCATCAGTGGCATGACCAGGGCTTTGTGTGCGCCTTCCCAACAAAAACCGATGATTTTTACTAAATTTCTGTGCTTCACCATGCTCAAGGCCTTGCATTCTGAAACAAAACCTTTCAAGGCTTCTTGATTAATTTTGTTAAGGAGCTTAATAGCCACATCAGTGCCATCTCTGAGAGTGCCCCTATATACGGAGGCCAGGATTGTGGAACCCAGCAGCTTGTTGATGTTGAATCCTCCGGTGGCTTCGCTGATGTCTCTGTAAGAGAACCGATTTCCATAGTTCTTCTTCCAGTTGTCAAATTCACAATTTAACACACCTCTATCCCCTCTATCCTTCAGACTCCTTGTGCAGTAGATTGATACATAGAAAACAAGGCAAATTACCAAAACACCAGCGCAGGCAGCAACTGGAGCAATGATTTTTACCTTGGAATCAGTGTGAGTGTTTGCCACGGATGTGCAAGCAGGTAGCTGTACCCATTCTCCACAGAGCTTCGGATTTCCTAAAAATGATAGCTTGTTAAAATGACGAAATGATGCTCCCTCTGGAACTTCTCCAATTAGATCATTGAATGAAAGATTAAGGATCTAAAGCATCTGCAATTTCTCAAGGTCAAAAGGTATTGAACCAGAAATATTGTTGTGGGAAAGGTCCATGGACACGAGGTTCTCCAGGTTGCTCAGAGACCTTGGAATTGATTCTTGAAACTCATTAAACGATAAATCCAGTTGTTGCAGGTTGTTGCAGCCTTCAAGAACAGATGGAATGGTGCCGCTGATTCTATTTGCTGAAACATTTATGGCTTCAGTGTGAATCATCTTACCAATTTCTGCTGGCAATTTTCCATGCAAGGAATTGTGGGACAAATTGAAGTAGATTTGAATATTGTAGAGATTTGCCACTTCCGGTGGGATGGAGCCATCGAACTTATTTGAAGAAAGGTCCAGCAGCTCTAATTTATAACATTGTCCTAAGCTGGGAGGGATCGAACCTGACAAGTTATTATGATCCAAGACTAAACGTCTTAGATTTGTCAGGTTACCAATTGCATCAGGAATTCCCCCCAACAAGTTATTTTGTATTGAAAGCTCGTACAGAGTAGAGCCAAGCCTCCCAATTTCAGAGGGTATGCTGCCTTGCAATTTGTTATTACCTAGAGCAATTCTTTGAATTTTCTTGAATTCTCCCACCGACCCAGAAACACGACCTGTGAGCTTGTTATCAGACAAATCAAGATTTATCAGGTTTTCCAGTTTCCCCAAGGCCTTCCAAGGAATTGGACCGGATATAAAGTTCCCATTCAAAAGTAGTGTCGACAGGTTGAATGGGAACACTTCTGGCAACATTCCCTTTAGCTTGTTGGAGGATAGATCCAGAACATTTAAGGTGGAGCAATTTGAAAAAGCAGATAAAATAGAAATTGTGGGAGAGCCATCATTTACAAGACGATTGGACATTACCCTGAAAACAGTCAACGACAACCTTCCAAACTGCAGAGAAATGACTCCTGTCAGCTGATTTTTATCAAATACAAGTGTACGAAGATTGCTGCAGTTCCCTAAAGATGGAGGAATGCTGCCTATCAGGTTGTTTCCTGACAAGTAGAGAACAGATAGGTTTTCCAGTGTGCCCAGCTGAGAAGGAACATAGCCTGTAAAAGCATTTTGATGCATGTTTACATGGCTAAGTCTAGACATGTTGCCAACTGATTCAGGAATATCACCAGCCAATTGAGGATTTTCAAAAACATACAGAAACATAAGATTCTTTAGCTTGCAGATTTCTTGTGGTAATGTGTCGGTTATGGGTGTCCGATAAATGTACAACTGTTCCAGAGAAGAGAGGTTTCCTATGGAAGAGGGAATTGAACCAGAGAGATTGTTTGTCTGGAGGGCGAGTATCTGAAGACTGAACATGTGGCCAATGTTGTGAGGAATGCTACCATGCAAGTTATTCTGTGCAATGGACAGTATTTGCAGCTGTGTAAGGTTTGTAAATGTGTCAGGAATGGTACCCTGGAGCCTATTTTCGCATAGATACAAAGTTTGCAGGTTTTTCAAGGTGCCCAGCTAGGGAGGAATTGTACCATGAAATGAATTATTGCAAAGATCCAGGTACGTGAGATAAGATAAATTGCCGAGTGATGGAGATATCGTACCTTGGATTTCCATGTTGTAAAGATCAAGCTTCACCACTTTGCCAGCTGAATTGCATTCAACATTACTCCAGTTGCAGTAGTGTATGGAGTTAGGATGCCAATTAACCAAAGCTCCATTAGGATCAGACTCCACCATTTTCTTGAATATAAGCAAGCTTTTGACGTCTTGTTCATGCAATAATTTTGCAGAGTGAAAACTACCATTCATCATGCAAATGGCAAACAAAACTAGATGCCATAATACAACACTTCTACGCAGCATGTTTGCTGTTGGGATCTCCAACTTAACCTAAACGTTGCAGAGTGTTTGCCGTCACTGGCTTGGAATGCTCAATTTAAAGACTCTCAAGGAAAAGATCATGTTTTGCATCATATTATTATTTGACTCAATGACCAAGCCACCGGCGGCTCTGATTATTATTGGACTCAATGACCAAGCCATTGGCATCTCTCATGTGAGTCTAGACACGCTTCCTCATTGTTGTGCATTATTAGCACTCATTTGGACTTTTTTGACCCTACTTTAAAATTCATTGAGTGGTGGGCCTCCTTGTTGTTGTTACAACTGCACTGCATTAATTACGGAATCAAACTTTTCATGCCTTGAGAAGGCTTATTCTTTGTTCTTTTGATCATGCATTAAGACTCTTCTCAAATTGCTTCTTTGAAATTAAGTAATGGGGCTATTCTATTAACTTTGCTCGCTCTTCTCTAAAATTAAATAAGTAGTGAACCTTTTCCTTGTTCTTTCTACCTTACTATGACTTTTCTAACCTTACTTCTTTAAAATTAAACTAGTGTGCCTTTTCTTTGTTCTTCTAAACCTACTACGATAATTATGTACTCAAATTTTTCTACTCGAGAAATCATGCTTAAATTTTTCTTACCTTGACCCTTCATCAGGTTAGAATTTCAAGATTTTAGTAGGTATCAAGAGGAGATTCTCTAACTTTTAAAAAAAAGTAGAAATATATTTTGTGTATTGTTAAAAAGTGTCATGAGTATACAACATCATCATCATAGCCTTGTACTAACAAAATATGAAGGGTTACATGAGATCTCTTTTGTCATTATGAAAAGCTAGATCTTTATTTATTTACAATTTTTTCAAATCATCTTCAATTATTTTTTCAATCTTTTTATGTTCCTTTTGATATCTTTTTTGGAATAGTGATGTAGGAAGCTTTTCTATAGGCTCATTATCTAATCTATTGTGTACATTCCCCAACCATCTAAGACATCATTCTTATAGCTTATTTGAAATAGAAGCAACTCAAAATCTTTCTCTAATATATAAAACTATGCAATCTATTATTATTATTATTATTTGTAACATTCAACATCCATCAAAGCATCTACATTTTTGCCATATTGATTTGTTATTCATTCTTCTTTTGTATTCGTCAACATTCATCACCATAAAATATAGCAAGTATGATGGCTATCCTATTGTAGTGAGCAACCTCTTACCATTGAATTGTCATGTTTACTTTACTAGTATTTATGTTGTTGTCCAAATTTCATTCCATAAATTCTTGTATTGAATTTTAGTCCTAACCTTTTAGCATCTAGAAGTTAAATTGCAATAGACAATGATGATACAATGATATAAAATTTATCATAGTTATATAAAATCTTCAAAATTTACACGTTAGTAAGCTTACCTTAAATTAAATTAACTCATATATTTGACAAGGTGAATCTCTTTTTTAAAGCTTTAAACTAAAATCTAATTAGCTATGCATGTGTCATTGCATCTCATAAATTATTGGATATGGTTTGGTTTGATTCAAGATAACTTGGTGCATTCATTTTTAAGAATTTAATGCTCTTAAGGAAATTTTTGTAAGTGGTCTCAATTGGAAAACAAAATGTAAACTTATGTGATGGTAGTCTTGGAAAAGCACATAAACTTGATGCGATGTAAATGAGCCCCGGTGCCTTAGAGGTGATGTGATGTATATTAGCCTAACAGAGACAAGAGTGGAAGTGGAATTTCATTTCTTTTTGTGGGTATTACCTTCATTGGCAGACTTAGTCCTCGATCCTTCATTGGTCTCCCCTGAATCGTTGCGGATTGGTTAGTCTCGCTTGAATCGTTGCAGATACAAGTCCATAACCATAAGTATTCGCATTCATATTTTACGATGAAAAGCACGAATAACAGCACCATAGTAACGATGATTCTAATGGTGTAACTGTCCCTTGCTTTTTGAGTTTTACTTTTCTATTATCAGTATCTACACCATGCTAGAGGACAAAAACGACGGGTTATAAATGGAGGAAACGTGTTCACTTTCAAAATTGCGGAGAAAATGAGTAACGAGTGTTTTGCGCCATGCACAAAATTTTCGTGAAGTATCTTTTCAGGAACACGCGTTCGCTTTCAATGCTAAAATTGTGAGAAAACGCGTATAGCATCTTGTGGGTCCATGTACAAACTTTTCGAGAAGGTTCACGTTTACTTTGACCTAAAAGAAACCGGAGGACAATTCACGTTCATTGAATGCCAAAATTGCGTCTACCGCTTCTTCTTAGCCCATGCACAAAATTTCCGAGAAGCTGCCTCCACAGACTTAGTTCAAAAAAGACCAAAAACATATGGTAGAGGGTAAAATATGATTTTTTTATAGAGATCTTAGGTATTCACCTAAGCATACAATTGAGAACGAGCATTACGTGAATTATCATTCACCTCATCCTCTAAATGCAATGAACCTACAAAGTTTTCACAAGAACAAAGTAGTTGCTGCAATATTGTGGCTTTTATGGATCTATTTTATTTTCCATTTTAGCTTTATTTATAACGATAGTGTTAGCCCTAGCCCTGGACCCATTGACTGTTGCTATCTTGAGTCTTGTGACTACAATCATCCTTCTCCAGTTTCAATTAATGTTTACCCATAATGGTTGTGTTACCCCTGGCTTTTTGAGTTTTACTTTTCTATTATCAGTATCTACACCATGCTAGAGGACAAAAACGACGGGTTATAAACAGAGGAAACGTGTTCACTTTTAAAATTGTCGAGAAAACGAGTAACAGTCTTCTGCGCCATGCACAAAATTTTCGTGAAGTATCTTTTCAGGAATACGCGTTCGCTTTCAATGCTAAAATTGTGAGAAAACGCATATAGCGTCTTGTGGGTCCATGTACAAACTTTTCGAGAAGGTTCACGTTTACTTTGACCTAAAAGAAACCGGAGGACAATTCACGTTCATTGAATGCCAAAATTGCGGAAAAAACGTCTACCGCTTCTTCTCAGCCCATGCACAAAATTTCCGAGAAGCTGCCTCCAGAGACTTAGTTCAAAAAAGACCAAAAACAGACGGTAGAGGGTAAAATATGGTTTTTTTATAGAGATCTTAGGTATTCGCCTAAGCATACAGTTGAGAACGAGCATTACGTGAATTATCGTTCACCTCATCCTCTAAATGCAATGAACCTACAAAGTTTTCACAAGAACAAAGTAGTTGCTGCAATATTGTGGCTTTTCTGGATCTATGTTATTTTCCATTTCAGCTTTATTTATAACGACAGTGTTAGCCCTAGCCCTGGACCCATTGACTGTTGCTATCTTGAGTCTTGTGACTGTAATCATCCTTCTCCCGGTTTCAATTAAGGTTTACCCATAATGGCTGTGTTACCCCTGGCCTTATGGTTGTAATCATCCTTCTTCTAGATGCAATTACTGCTCTCGTGGTTACCTTATGTGATTTGATGGTTAAAGCTTACTGCTCTTGGACTGTGCAGAGTATCTTGCCATCAAACTTATGCCGGATTTACTATTTTGCTGAATTTACAGGGCAGGGTGATTGGAATTTATATGGTAAACGTTAACAGTCAGACAGATAAACACGTTTAAGAATCCAAAGAAAAAAAATCTGCCCGTGGGGATGAGTCTCACTTAAGAACTCCAAAAAACCTCTTTCAAGATGGTTGATTTTTGAGCTTTCCATGATTTTGTTTTTATCCAAAAGGCTCCAATGAGTATCTACATGTTTTGGAGTCCAAGCATTCAATTGAAAGAAGTTTTGTGTTTATCGGCCAGTAAGTGAGCATGAAAGTCATTATGTTTATGGATGTTAACATGATGCGATGTAAAGCATAAGATACACATGTACACAACATAAAATTGTTGTGGTTAAGAAACTTTCTAGGATACCTTGGAACATCGCCCTTGTGACCATGATTGTAAGTCAAATCAATCAAACGTGCATTATTTGGGCCTTTCTATGAACCTTGGAACCATCATTGCTGCTACGGCTACAAGAAACTTCAAGTCAAATCAATCAATATTTACATAAACACTTTTTCTATAGAGCAGGCCTTGGAACCATCCCACTTCCACTTCCATGATTAAAAGAAACGTCAAGTCAATCAAGATTTGCATAAACGTGGTCTTTCTATACACTGGGCCTGTCTATGAACATTAAAAATATCCCCACTAAGTCAAGTTAAACGAGCTTGCAAGAAAAGTCAAGTCTGTCACATGTTATAGTTTTTGGATTTTCTATGAACCTTGAAAGCATCTGGTAATGAGCCAAGTCAAAATGGAAATTTTTATCATGTTCAGTGGTAACATTTGCACGTTAGCATTGACGATGGTTTGTTCATCAACGTAGCCTAATTTTACGGCTTCACGATTTATTTTAAGTTTTCTTTCTCCAGAAAATATACGTTATTTTTAGAAGTACATTTTCTCATCCTCTCTATGGATATTACGAGGTAATTAAAGGACGAGCTTAAACACTAATAAAATATGCACATTGCATTTCATTCCTTTAAGATCCTTCCTTACTTGCATTACCGAAATGAAGAGACAAAGCTTCCATGAACGCCAATCGGTTGCTGCAATTTTATAGAATAATTTTAGGGCTCTTCTCTAATTCGCACGTTTAGTTTGACTGATTTTAACTAGTTTAACTATATATTTATAATATATATCTATTATTTAGCTTGAGAGAATCTTATATATTTTACAAATTAATAAAATCTCGAATTGATTTATTGAGAATTGATATTCATATTTAAAACCAAAATCAAAATGACTGTACCTTATTCAATAATAATTCTTGTGAAAATTTCTATTAATTTGATTTATAGTGTTTCTTTTCCATGGCGTAGACTTCACATAGCATTTTTTTTCTATGGCCTGGACTTTCCATGCACTGTATTGGTCTCTCGGCCAAAAATATTGCTTGCCAAGAAACAGGTACTTCCAACATGGAAGCTACAACATGCGTATTTTCCCCCAAAGCAGGAATCACTTGGTTGGTTGGGATCACTTGGTTGGTTGGCATGTTGCAGGAAAAAACTTGTATCATTTATTTTTTTTTTACCCTTATTAATGCTTAGTCAATTTGTATTTTTCAACGAAAATGCAATACCCATTCCATGTATCTGATGGGTCTTTAGACTTAATAAAGCTTCAATTTTGTCTTCCTTCCCTTTTAAAACCATTTTAATTAGACATGTTAAAGATTATATAGATTTTATTTGCATGTAAATGGTTGTTCAAATAGTTATAAGAATATTTTTTTATTATTCATAGTTTGCATATTTTTTCTTTTCAAAAATATTTTTAGAATTAAATTTACCCTGCCTTTTAATCTTATAACTATATTTTAAAAAGTTTGGATTTGCTGAAGTTTAGAGCCCTTAAAAATCATAATTTTGGGAGACTTTGGATAGTGTTAGTGGTTGCAAAATTTTGCAAGAATTGCAAAAGAATTGTGATAAGTAAAATTGTAAGTCTAGATTTCAGAGAAATCCTCCAAAGATATTAAAATTATGTTTTAAAAGTAACTGTATCATAAATAAGTTTATATCACCGTTTCTATTTATTAAAAATAGATAAATATATCATTTTTGTAAAATTCAGTATATGAAATAGACGTAGATGTATCATGTCGTTAAAGGTCAAAATTGCTTTGGAACGTGATTGTGTTTGGGAATTGTGAACCAGAATCAATAATTCTATGTTTATGAAAATTCGTTAAGAACCGTAATCTTGATGAAGCATGATGATTAATTTCTAGTATTTTAACTAATTACTAGCAGGAAATATTCGCAAACTCAAATGATTTCTCTCCTGATGACATCTGCCCATCCTTAACTATACTGGCTCTCTTATTTTCTATGAATTCCTCTATGAAACTTGGTTTTAGTTCTTAGATTTTGAATTTGTTCTGTATCAAAAAAAGCTCCTAACCCATGCTCACATGTTCGCATCTTTTTGTTGAAAAGAAGTCGCATGGCCGTCAAGGGAAACGGTAAAAAATGAGGGAAAAAAACTGAAAGTGATTTATGCACCTTGTTCATTTAATCTTGTAAAACATCATTGCTTCTCTGTTTACAATTTCATTCCATTTGAAGTCAACTATGACGAGGAAATCGACACTTCAAAATAGGACCTCTGTTTCTTGCTATGTTACGTATCTCTGCACGTAAGCAACATCCAATAAAGAGGCCAGTCATTCCGAATAACAGTTGCCCCCCACCGCCCATTCCAGTGAATATAATTTGAACGATTATTAAATGATTATTATGAGAAATATTTTTGCTAAGTTGTTGGGCACAATGCTGGAAAAGAGAATCAATTATTGGGCTAAAAGTAACCAAGTTAGGGCATGATGTTAAGCAAACAACATCACTCCACTATTGATCATTTATTTATTCTTAGACACTACATAGAGTTTGCAAGAATGCCTACTAAAATGATTCAGTGATTTGTACAAAACTATGGTTGCACTTGCATAAAATTGGCCTCCCTTCACATTTCATTACAACTCAAAGATTGTATGAAGAAGTAATTATTGAAATTACATACAATAATTCAAAGAAAAATTTGTTGACATTTCCAAAGTTCAAAACATTTTGAATATTTTATTAAAAAACTTTGTTTAGCTTGTATCCTGAGACTTTACCCCAAAAACTTTGTGCTCCATGAAGAGGAAAATATAATAGCTTTTGCTATTTAAGGGGTTATGACTCCTCTTGCATTTTGATGTAGAGAGTCCATAGTAGCTATGGTAATATTGGAAGAGGGATATGGGACAAAAGGTTGATCAATTCTATATAAGATGGACCACTTCAACTTGAAAAATTATTTCTTTATATTTTGTTTTTTTTTGTAAAATAGAATCTTTGTACATGATGAGTGGCGAGGTACCCCTACACTCAACCATACGAATATGAGCGTTTCACGCACGATCCGGTCATACTCCAAGGACTAAGTGCTTACGCACCTAAATGGAACACTTAGGGTTAATCAATCGTTGTCTTCTCAAACTTACTTGTATTGTCACAGTTGTATGGTTAAGTAAGTTTGAGGTATATGATTTTTATAACTTTGGTCTTTTTATGTCTTCTGCTAATATAGTAGAGGGAGAGAGAACTAAGTGGCTAATTTATCTTAACTATTCATTAACTAGTTTCTAATTGTTCCTAACACCAATATCTGTTCCCACTTTCTGTACGCATCCTAAACCAGTGCAACGCTGCTAGGATTACCAAACACGGATTGTTACTTGGTTACCAAGTGCTACATGCATGCTCGAAGCGGTCATACTGAATTCTACTTAACTAAGAGGGTCGAAGGTTGAGAGAGATATTAATTAACTAGGAAAGAATTAAACATTCAATAATAATTAATTACTAATTAGCTTAATTTGTATGCTGCAAGGTTTATCATAAAGTTCATCTTTATTTCCATACACAAATGTGTGTGCTCAGGTAAAAATTGCTCGAATAAAGATCCATTCACTCTATAACTGCTATTGTGGGCACACAGAAATTATTCTAACTCTGGAATGACTAAACTGCAAGAATCTGGCTAAGGGTCTAAGGCTAACTTCCTTGAACAAAGGGTGCCACCTCTTATTTATAGAAGATGAGGCAGGACGTGATATTGCGGCTCATCATACCCCCATGACT
>MNCI01029890.1:5095-27827 GCA_015680685.1 Gnetum montanum | reverse complement strand
AGGAATTAGCAAATATCGTTACACATAAAAGTTTTTTGTAAGCAGTATTAAGCAGGGAAAAATCAGGTTTGGAATGTCCCTGGTCTACAAATGTTCTGCAAGTAGAACGTTTAGCATATTTTGGCATCAAAATGCAAAAAAGATACCAATAACAATTTTTTATTTTATTCTAAAATATTGTCAAAATGATTTGCAGATGTTTAAAATATCTCAAGAATAACAAATTTATCCATAACTTTCGATATCGTGAAAGCTGAATTTCTTATGTATAATTATTCTTTCTCATGTACCCGTTGCATCCCCATGACATTTTGAAAAACCCATGGCATCCCTTAAGATATTTAAGGATACCTCCCAACTTTTCCGATTCCTAGTCTCCTAGAAACAGGTGAAACACTGCTTGCAAGTCTTATCTGAATAAGGACCTTGAAATTAATTTATATAGAAAAATAAAATCAGAATTAGCAAATATCCTTACATATAGAAGTCTCTTCTTAGTATTATTTGAATAAGGAATTTGAAATTGGTATGAAAAGTTCATCATGAGCAGACCACAAGTTGATTTTGATCATGGTGAAATCTGTATTGAACAAAATCTATATTAACTAAGAGTTATGGAAGAGACACCATTTACCCCTATAAAACATATTGGGGAGATAATACATATTAATTATAATGTGTTAGAGAAATTTTTGTTTTTAAATTTTATCCTTAAATGGATATTGTATACTACCATTTGTAAAAACTCATTTGGCAGGCAAAGTAATTGGGCTGAATAAGCTCTACAATTTTAGTTGAATTAGTAAAATAATAGCATACATTCATTAACCTAAATAATGTAAATTTACTACATTTCAAAGGACTTTTTAATAGAGTTATAATTGTTATTAACATGATGAAACCATGGTAGGCAAAAAAGGATGCAGATTTATTGCCCTTATTAACGCAGATAAGTGAGATGCACGTGAGCTCATTTTGAAGTATGAAAGTTATAAAATAGTATCATATACATTATTTTTATGGTTAACAACTTGTGAGCTATTGCAAATCAAAATTGTAGGCCATGATGATATGAGATTTACCATAGTTACTGATATTACATTTTCAAAATTTGATTTTGTAAGCCATGAAGTTCTAACTTATGTATTTGACTATAAGTGTAAATCTCTTTTTAAAGTATAAAATTATAAGCATAAATCTCTTTTTAAAGTATCAAATTAAAATGAACTGAGCTCAGCATGTACCATTGCATATTGTAAACCACAATGTGATTTGATTCAAAATAACTAATTGCATTCATTTTTAAGAAGTTTATCCAAGAAAATTCTTGTGTTTCTTCCAAAGGATGAAAACTACAGGTTCTAAATCAGGAAAACGCATTAACATTGAAAGTCAAAATTGTGTAACGTGTTTTTTGGGTCCATGCACAAAATGTTTGAGAAGTTTCTTCCAAAGGACAAAAACAACAGGTTCTAAACCTGAAAAATGCATTCACTTTGAGTTGTGGAGAAAATGCGTAACGCGTATTTTGAACCCATACACAATTTCTGAGAAGTTTCTTACAGAAACTTAGTATAAAAGGACCAAAAACGGTAGAAGGTAAAGGATGGGTTCCTTATACAGATCTTAGATATTTGTGTAAGCACACTGTGGAGAACAACTGCAACGTCAGTTGTCCGCATTACGTGAATTATCGTCCGCCTCAGCCTCTGAATGCAATGAAGCTACAAATTTTTCACAAGAACAAAGTAGTTGCTGCAATGTTGTGGCTTTTCTGGATCTATGCTATCTTCTGTTTCAGGTTTACCTATAGTTACAGTGGTAGTGCTAGCCCCCATTACAGTGGTAGTGCTAGCCGGCCCCCGCCGCCCCTTACAGGGTGCGCTGTTGCTCTCCTGCGTCTTGTGACTGTAATCATCCTTCTCGCACATGCAAGCCCTGCTCTCTCCATATTTCTAAGGTTTACCAATAATGGTTGTGTTACCCCTGTATCCTGGGTTTTATGACTGTAATCATCTTCTCCCGGATTCAATTACTGCTCCAGGTTAAGTGATTTGATGGTTAAAGATTTACTAATATGATTAATAAAACGCTGCTAGATCTACTACGTTGTAACCGACATCTTTTCTATATCAAAAAATTTATGATAGTTTCCATTGTTCAGTTTCTTGTAAATGTTGCCGAAATGACACCAACACCAATGAATAAATAGGGCCTGCATCTTGGAGTTTACAGCAGTAGCCCTTTTAACCATTGTTAAAATTTTTGGGAACATTGTTTTGACTTTTAAAAAATAATAAACCTTGTAAGATCTTTAAACATAATTAAAAATGAAATTGAAATTTTATCTCCTGGCTAGAAATATATTTGCGATGAATATTAAAAAATATGTTATTAATCTTCAATATTGCATTTGCTAATATTTCAGTTGTTTCAATTAAAGGTGTTAGTGCTTATTTCAATTGTTTGACGTGGTATTTTTAATTTAAAAATATCAATAGTGATTCATTAGTCTTTAAATTTATTGCTAATATATGTTAGGATAGGAAGGATGACCTGACAAGGTAAGCGCTTTGAACAAGGATGTTGACGTGGCAGTCATTGGTAGGACACAAAAATGCTAACGAACTGCTGCAGAAAGCATGTCAAGAAATAACTGATATGCTGAATTGTAAATGAATAATAACCAGGATTGATATTTATTCACATATTTCTAGGCTGAGTTCATCATTAGCTTAACCACTTATGTGTTTTTTACTAAGTTATTGCCAATTCACACTGATTTTGACGTTTTCATTTATAAAATTCAGTGTTTGAGCACTAGGGTTGGCACATGAGCTTGTAGATTAACTGTTGAAAATTTAAGTTATCTTTTTATAGAGACTTTGGGGTTGTATTTAAGAATTAAAACAAAGAAATGCAAGTAGATCACATACAAAATTTAGCTGTGCCTTCAGAAAATGTTAGCCTTCAGTAGCCAATACTTTTCTATACAGAAACATGTATTCATCACTAGACAAAATAGCCCAAGTTTGCCACGTCTAGCATCCAAATGTGTATAAGCAAAAAGCACTTCTCCTAACAAGGCCAACTGATTTGAGCTGACATTTGACAATGTGGAACACTAAGTGGGAAAAAAATTAGAATGAAGGCAAAAAACTATTAATATGTAAGAAATGGCCCTCAAAGCCAAATGAGAGTATGGGATGTGAAATTTTTGGCAGTACTAATTATTTGTAGATATATTTTTTAAACTACATAATATACAAGCGTTAACTTCTTTGTTGCCTGTGATTTGCATTTTTCACAAGTTTAATCTCAAGGGGTTATGCTGAGATTTATAAGAAATTAATGACTATAGATCGCTGGGATTTAGGATGTAATAAAAAAAGTTCTGTTCTGTGTACTATATGTTGTAAAGGGATATACTTCAGAATTAGCTAGGGATTTTATTGAGTAAAGAAGAAAATGATCAATGTTAACTGTAATGATGGGAACATTCATGCAACAGACTACTTGTTCATTTACTTTTACCTATCATTCTTTCTTTAATAATTCTTAGTGTTACTGATTCTTGTTCTCACAGATTCATTACTCTTATGTCCAGTGGTGGTGTTTTTGACACCATAGCTACTTTGTTTTGGCTTCTTATGTTTATCTGAATGTGCAGCAATGTGTATATACTCAGGCTTGTTCATGAGATATGCTTGGATGGTTCAGCCTCGCAATTATCTTCTTTTAGCATGTCATGCCTCAAATGAAGTTGTGCAGTTATATCAGTTGTCACGCTGGGCTTCTGCTCGTGGGTATGTTCTATTCTTTTTTATAGGATCACAAACGAGTGGCTTGTTCCTTGCTCTGTGAAATATTCTAATAATTTAAAGTTGTCATTTTCTTAATACTTCTTTTTTCAGGCTAAGCATTTTAGTATGTATATGTATTAAGGTATGTATATGTATTAAGATAGCCTTTTATTGGTAGTCAGTGATTCTGAAATGAAGTAAACTGTTTTTGATTACACAGTTCAGTTTTAGCCATTGCAAAGTTACCCTTTTAAATAAAATATGTTTCATTATATTAGGCCCTTCATTTTAATTACTCATAATCTTCTTTGCCTTGTCCCAGCAAAATGGGGATAGTTACATGAGTTATCTTTTGCCATTTTCCTCAATGAAGAGCTAGATCCTTAATGCATTTTAATTACTGGAAGGTTCAATTCTTTTATTAAGTGATAGGTTTTATATTTAAATTTTTTATATAACAAATCTTCTTGCAGGGATCAATCAAAGAAGGATGTTGCTGTGCATTGATATTATATGATCTAAAATATCTGTTTGTCAAAACATTCAACATGGGGTTCATTGTTTTCTTCCAAATTTTCATTTGGAAGTTAAAGGATTGACATGTTCTGATGCTTTGATCCTGAAGATGAAATGTTCAAGTTTACATATGAATTATTTTTTCCTTTTAATAAACCCTTAAAATTATATTTTCCTGGTATTTCTCTCTAGTTTGCTTCACCAAAATCAGCTATCAAAATGATGGGATAAAGGTTATCACAAGGCATGGATTCTATATTTTTGGAACAAAAATTATTGTTTTAACCATAGACAGAAATATTCATACCAATTCTTAAAATATATACAATAGGCACAACATCGGTCATTTATCATGAGGTAGTTATATGAAAGCCCTTATTATAAGTGGCTATTCTCTGCGCACGTATAGTGTTCTCTCCACTTTCACATTCATATACAAGCTTCATAGCACTACATACTTGCAATGGAAACAACGTTACTCTATTCTTAGGAACATGTCATTGCAAGCTTCAACAATTTCATTCATTTCACATAAAGGGGTATGTGTAAACTGTTTGGCTTTAGGCTTGTTTGGAACCTCAAAGAATGACCATTTAGAAGAATTATTAGGAAGTATAATGATACCTTAAGTGTGATTCGAACTAGAAACCTCTTGCCCACTAATTGCTTTAGCTAATTATCACTAGCTATGTTTGTTACAATGATCTAACCGCTTGAGCTACCTATCATTGGTTAGGTTTGTTGAGGTAGACCCAAGCTATAAGTAGAGCATGGACTAATTGCTCTATGACTTGTAAGAGTCAAATTGGATTTGATACTTTTTTCTGCTGCCCAGGGTCTATCCACACTTGACAAATTAAATGTTCAGTCAAATTGGATTTGATAAATTTTTCCAAATGGTCAAAGTCCAAAGTGGTATACCACCATTCATAATAGTCATGGATCTAGCCACAGATTTGCTCGGTAAGGCATTGACGCCAATTGTTGAATATTCCATCAAGAGACAAAAACCTGATTTCTTTTTTAGATGGTGTTAGAAAACAAAGATGTTTGTGTGCTACCTGTGATTCATATACATTATGGTCAGATCCTCATGTTGTTAAATCTGTTATGTAGGTTGATGATCATTTGATACCTTCTTCAACCCGCTATTCACTATCAATATGGATTTGGGTCTCAAAGTTTCGTAAAAGTTTTTGTCTAGAAAATGCACATAACTGTTGGAATTTTCCGCAGCACATTATCCACTAAAATATGCAGAAATTTTTCTTCATTGATAGGATTCTGTAGATTTCGGAATAAAGCATCTAAGACTCTCTGGCAGTCTCGTGCAGATATCAGCATAGTAGCTTAAAACCACGTAAATGATGCTGCAACAGACCAACGTCGGAATTGTTGGTGACTCATTGGTAATCAATTTTTCATTCAGTTTCCAGTTCTCTGGCTTGAAATCATTCAGTTTCCAGTTTTCTTCTTTGCTTTCATAAGTCCTTGGAGAAACAAAGTCAGAGAAAGTAGGCAATTGTAGGTGGAAATGTAAAAGGTGGTAGGAATAATGTAAAATGATAGTTGACTAATTTGCAGCAAATGTTTGTATGAAATCATAAAAATTGCCACCTGTAGCATACATACATATGGATAATGGTGCTAGTAGTTTTAAACATTAACACAGGAAATGCCCTTTTTTCACTATGACTTTCAAGCCTTATGGATTATCCTAGTGAACCCATCACTTCATCTAAGTAAGAGAGCAACAAAGGGTAACAACATTCAAATGCCTCCATGTGATTAACAAATTCATCCAATAGGACAAACAAATGCTAACACCACTATTAAAATAGTAGTCCTTACTCATGTAGAGTCCAAATCAAAGTTGACATTCTTCTATAAAAGATAACCAATCTTAGCAGGAAATCCACTATGCAAAGCTCTACTAAACTTAGGTTCAACGTTAAACATCATTTTATAGGAAATGTACAAAGCCTATGACCTACCCACACTGAAGAAGAGCAATATCAAGTTAGTGATTATAGATAAGGTTGTTATTATACCACTAAGATAGGTTGATGATGTTGTGTTCACTATAAGTGGGTGGTCTTATCGTATAGATTCCTTGGTGATTCACATAGGAGGTAACAGGGAAGAATTTTCAATTATTATGGGAAGAGCCTAGTTGAGTATAATAGATATGAAATTGGACATCAAAGATCTTTCCTTGAAAATTAACATAGAGTAGTTAAAATAAATGAGTTCCATGCATTGTATACATTGATTCAAGGTGCAAGTACATGTAGAAAATTTAGAACATTCAAGATACCACCATTTCAATAGCCAAAGTTGTAGGCACTTACAACTTGTAGTAGCAAATATTCCATCTCATCTCACTTTCCAAGTTCGTGTCCTTCGTGAATCTTATCATATATAATCTTCATAGATCCAACATAACCATTAAATCCCTCCCAATAAATATGCTTTTTTGTTTGAAAGTTCCTTAAATCACAAAATCCATTGAATCTCAAAAACTTTGCTTGATCGAATTTGTTAGGTCAAATTTTGGAGCATTTACATTGATAATGTTGATGATCTTATTGCCAAATATAAGTTTTATATCCATAATACTATCGCTATGGTGGTATACTTGTACCATCTTATCTTTAACAAATTGATCAAAGATGATGCCACTTCCTTGCGTTGATTTTCTTTTTCTAGGTAGAAAAGTTTGTAGCCTTTGTCGAAATCTCAAGCTTTTTCCTTTCTTCATCTTGTTTTTTAGAGGTAGGCAATGTTGATTTTCCTTATTTTACCATCTAACATGTTTATCATTGGATTTTCTTCTTTATCTATATCTATCCCTAATGTGGAAGCCCTTATCCACTTTCCACAACATTTGAGTGCTAATATTGGGAGTTGTTTTTGGAGGATACCTTAGCAAGGGTTTCCACATCAGAGATGAATATGAAACTTGGTTAAGTTATTTTTATAGTTTGCTTAATTCTTTTTTTCATAATGTTCACTATTACAATATGCATTTATCTTGGCTTAGGGGTGTAGTATAGTGATTAGGACACAAATTAATCATACAAGCTAAATAACTATAAATCAACATTAGAAAAACAATTCCTAATTTGAACTTTGTTAAAGTTGTTTGGATGCAACACTTCAACATATTACCAATATGTCTATATGAAGACTAGAAAATTAAAAACTGAAATTTTATTACATTTATAAACCCTTTGGATCTACTAGATAGTAGAAATGTAAGTGCTATGAGTATTGTTGTAATACCCTAATTATATATAATATGCTTACATTACAGAACATTGTTTAAAAAAAAACATGTGGTTTTCATCCTCAATGCTATTTATATTGCATAGTTAGTATATTCACTCTTGATAAGGAATTTTAAGCTATATGCCTATTTGAATTCTTAGTGATGGAATCCTATTTGTGTTTCTCAAATAAGCAGTTTGGCTATAATAATTAGTTAATGACTCTAGATAAGAGTAAGTGATAAGCAAAATGCAATCATCTTATCAAAGGATCCTTGTTTTCCAATTACCTTTAGTTATTAAAATAACTCTAATTATGATATCACCAATTCAATTATTAGTCATGCATACAACTTGCAATTCAACTTGTAAGTTCATTCAATGTTAGAAAGCCAAACTTGTTATTTAGAGTATGCTTAGTTTCTTAAATTAATAGATGTTGAATCTAAGAATTTATGAATTACTGAAGATTACTCTTGTACAAGCTCATTTAGTGTCTGTAGATTTATCCTTCAACAAGCTTATTGGAATATTACCCAGAGTGTTCCCATGAAACTTGACTTCACTAACGTTGAATGGGAATCATATTTATGGGTCAATTCCTTGGGATGCCTTATCAAGGCTGGAAAACTTAATAGAACTTGATTTGTCTAGCAAAAGTTCACAGCAGGGATTTTTGGATTGGTGGTAGAATTCAAGAAAATTCAAAAAAATTCTTTAGGAAACAAGTAGTTGGAAGGCAGAATACCAGCTGAAATTGGGTGGCTTAGCTCTGCTCTGTCTGAGCTTTCAATACCCAATAACTACTTGTTAGGCAGAATTATGCAAATGGTAACCTGAAAAATCTAAGATGTTTAGTCTTGGATCATAATAATTTGTTAGGTACCATTCTTTCCAACTTAGGAGAATGTTACATATTAGAGCTTCTAGACCTTTCTTCAAATAAGTTTGAAGGCTCCATCCCATCGGAGGTGGCAAATCTATACAACATTCAATTCTACTGTAATTTGTCATGCAACGCTTTGCATGGGAGATTGCCAACAGAAATTGGTCACATGATTCATGCGCTAGCAATAGATGTTTTAGCAAAGAATCAACGGCACAGTTTCGGCTTGTCTTGAAGGTTGCAAAAACCTGCAATATCTGAATTTCTCTTTTAATGAGTTTCAAGGATCCATTCCAGGGTCTCTGAGCCAGCTGGGATACCTAGTGTCCATGGACCTTTCCCACAACAATATTTCTAGTCCCATACCCTTTGAACTTGAGAAACTGTAAATGCTTCAAAGTCTCAATCTTTCGTTCAATGATCTAGATGGGCAAGTTCCAAAAGGAGGATATTGCGTAGCCCTCTGCGATATCACGTACGTGATATCGCAGGGGATGTGATATCGTGGCTGACGTGATATCGCGGCACATGCGATATCGCATCCCATCATACCCCCATGACTGAATAAAAACTCATCCTTGAGTTCCTTACAAAATATTGGGAAGGTATGGGATTCTTGACTGAATGGAACTAACGGTGCACTACCAAGTGTATAAATAAGAGGCAACTCTTCCTTGTTTCTCCATCTAGATCTAGACTTTAGTGAAACTTTGGCAATTTTGCCTCTCCAGAGATAAAATAATTTCCATGTGCTTGCAGTAGGAGCTCGAAAGTGAACGGATCTTTATTTGAGCAAATATTGTACCTGAACACAAGTTTGTGTACAGAAATAAAGACAAACTTTTGGATAAACCTTGCAGTGCATGGACTAAGCTAATTAGGACTTTAATTATTGTTATTTATCATTTATCGTTTCAATGCTTTATTAGTTAATTAAATCTTTCTCAACCCTTCTCCTATAGTTAAGTGCATTTAATACGACCGCTTCGAGCATGTGCGTTATGCTTGGTAATCCCAGTAACGACTAGCGTTTGGTAATCCCAGAAGGTTGCATTGGTTCAGGGTATGAACGGCAAGTGGGAACGGATGATGATGCTAGGTTAATTAAGGCTTAGTTAGTTAGTTAAATTTAGTTAATTAGTCTCTTCACCCTTTACCTCATTAGCATAGGCAATAAAACAGAAAAGATATAAAAATCACATACCTCAGACTTACTTAACCATACAACCGTGACAAATACAAGTAAGTCTGGGAAGACAACGAACGATTAATCTTAAGTGTTCTATAAGGCATGTAGGCACTTAGTCTGCGAAATTCAACCGGATCGTGCATGTAACGCTCGTATTCGTATGGTTGAGTGTAGGGGTACCTCGCCACTCATCAAGTGTGCAATGTATTCTTGTTTATTATTTTCTCAACTAACCCTAAGGGTTCGTTCCAATGATGTGAATGATTTCCTATGTTCTAGTTAGCACACAAACAACTAAGTCCTTAGCAATGGTGCCAATGATGAGTGGCGAGGTACCCCTATGCTCAACCATACGAATACGAGCATTTCACACACGATCCGATCGAATTCCAAGGACTAAGTGCCTATGCGCCTTTTTGGAGCAAGGACGGGTTGGTTGATCATTGTCTTCTCAAGCTTACTGGTATCTCACAATTGTATGGTTAAGTAAGCTTGAGGCATATGATTTTTATAGCTTTTATGTTTTTATGTCCTGTTGCTAGTAAGGGAGGAGAGAGAGATAACTAAGTGACTAATTTAACTTAACTACTGATTAACTAGGCTTTAACTAATCCTAACACCAGTATCCATTTTCACTTGTCGTACACATCCTGAACCAGTGCAACGCTACTAGGATTACCAAACGCTAATCGTTACTAGGTTACCAAGCATTGCACACATGTTCAAAGTGATCGTACTGAGTGTAATTTAACGATTTTCTTAATTGATCAAAATGAATTACTATGCTAATAACAAAAATATAAAGTGCATAAAATAAAATAAATGTATAAGAAAATAAAATAAAAGAAATGTGTAAGAAAACAAATCTCAAGTGCTATAAGGATGAATCAAAGAGCTCATCTTTATTGCTATACACAAGGTGTGCTCAGGTACACAATGCTCGAATAAAGATCTGTCGACACTTAACATCCTACTGCGGGCACTTGGAAAATATTCTAACCTTAAAACAGATTACAAGAGTTTTGCTACTTGACTGCTATAAGACTTTTTCTCCCAATTGTGCACGTGGGCATTGTATTTATAGGCTTGGGAGCAACTACTCTAATAATGAGAGCAACCACTCTAATAATTAGCATAATTGCTAAAGAAACCACTAGAGTAACCACTTTAATAATTAGAATAACTACTAAAGAAACCGCTAGAGTAACCACTCTAATAATTAGAATAACTACTAGAGTAACTGCTCTCATCAAATGCCATGACTTTTATGGCTAAGGAAACACTTGACTAATTATTAATATGATGTTCACTTTTTTAATTGAAATATTTTTCTTAAAGGTATTTTTATTTTAAGTTTGATTAGCATTAAAGCATATCTAGAAGGCCTGAAAATTTTTAAGTGATCCATAGAGCTTTGGTAAAATTAACGTTCTTACACATTCTTTGTGTTTAATCTATTTGGTGGATTCTAATAAACAATAAACCATGAATTAATATTAAACACCTAACATTTGGTATTACTTAATCTTAATGTTGGTTCAATTTCAACTCCTTTAATTTATAATCAATTCCTTAAATTTCAAACACCCTAAATTATTGGGGTAACACTACTTTATAAAGTTGGTTTTAAGTTTTATGAATGTTTCATGTTGGCTATATGTCCTAGGGTATATATAGTCATCTATCTTCTATACCTATTAATATAAACAAAAGCAACTTTAGAATAGGAGATTTTAACTTGTTTGGAAATTGCCCATATTCATAAAGGTTTATTAATAAAAGTTGGCTAAGATTCATAAACCACCACTTTAGAAAATTAGGGCCAACACAAACATGCCACACATAGAAAAATTATAGTACTTATTTTATTTACCCAATGAAAAAGTTTGTTTTGTATTTTATTTAATATAAAGTACTCTTCTAATACTTACCCTACCATGAAAAAAAATGTTGTACATCTAAGTTATTCTTAAAATACTTAAATTATTAACTATGTTCCAACTAAATATTATATTGGTTGTTTGTCTTAAGCATAAACATAATCAAAGATTTAGATCCAAAAGAGCATCTAGTAACGTCTTACAAATACTAATAAGGTACTCGGACTCTTAAATTTAAGGTTATCATCCTTAAATTTAAAGGGGAAAAATTTTAGTTGTCAATATGCCACGAGTTCCCCCCGTGAAACAGGTACGAAACTGCCAACGGTAATTAAAAAGCTTGGAAGGTGCAATTCCTTAACGTATCTTTAGCGTTCATGGTTAATTCCTAAGTTTAATTCTATTCTCAAGCGGAAACTTGAAAAAAGCAACAAAAGTTAACAAAATTTGTTTACTAATAAGTATAATATCAAAACGTGAAGAACGCCCAGACGGTATAATGCATAATACAGACATAAGCACACGCATCAAAAATATGGATAAGCCTTGGAGGATAATACACCCCACAAACTTAATCAATATGCATGCTGGAAACTTATGCATAACCCCTGGAGGATAATATACTTTGAATGGTGGAGTGAAACTTAGATGTTGACTCTTCAAGAAGAAGACAACGTAGGCACTGAGTGGTGTTGAAGAAGACACCGTAGGCGCTGAGTGGTGTTAGGTGAGGGACTTTATTGGTGCATGATAGTGGCTTCTTATTTAAGATTCTCTTGGAGATGAAACTCAAACACTGATTCTCTTGGAAAGTTCCTCCAAGAAACGGGAAACAAAGGTCATGTCTGGTCTTTGGTAAGGGTTTTCACTGGTACAGCATAGTGCCATTTTTATAAAGTCAGAAATGCAATTCCACAGCAAAGTATCCTCAATGCATTCCGATGGCAGCTTTTTGTGCAACACTTGTTCTAATTTATCAGGGAATGAATCCAGCACCCAACTGTGTAAATTGCAAAACCCATCAGGATTTTCATCAGTTGGGCTTTTACCTGTTGCCATTTCTAACAAGGTTACTCCATAGCTGTATACATCTCCCTTAGGCGACACCATTCCCCCTCCTCCATACTCTGCAAATTCATTATCATGTCAAAACCAATCCTAAGAAAATTCTTAAAATCTAAATTAGTGAATGTGTAACGACTAACCATAAATATCATGTATAACAGAAACCTCTATTATAGAGGCTTGTAAGGGTAAAGTTTAGGCAGTGTCAAATAAAGGATGATTTCAGAAAATTCAAATAAAGCCAAAGTACCAGGATGTAAGTAGGTACCTGGAGGAATATAACCAATTGATCCTGCAAGAGACAAACTGGAAGATAAGGAAGATACAGAATCAGTGCAGAGGAACTTTGCAATACCGAAATCAGCAACATGAGCAACCATATCTTCATCAAACAAGATGTTGCTGGGTTTTATGTCACAGTGGATGATTTGAATACTGCTATAATGATGCAGGTATTCTAGCCCATGTGCAATATCCATGGCTATATTCACCACCTCTCTGAAGGACAGGTATTCATTCTCTCTCTGCAGGGCTTGTGCCAAACTTCCTTTGGGCATCAGTGGCATGACCAGGGCTTTGTGTGCGCCTTCCCAACAAAAACCGATGATTTTTACTAAATTTCTGTGCTTCACCATGCTCAAGGCCTTGCATTCTAAAACAAAACCTTTCAAGGCTTCTTGATTAATTTTGTTAAGGAGCTTAATAGCCACATCAGTGCCATCTCTGAGAGTGCCCCTATATACGGAGGCCAGGATTGTGGAACCCAGCAGCTTGTTGATGTTGAATCCTCCGGTGGCTTCGCTGATGTCTCTGTAAGAGAACCGATTTCCATAGTTCTTCTTCCAGTTGTCAAATTCACAATTTAACACACCTCTATCCCCTCTATCCTTCAGACTCCTTGTGTAGTAGATTGATACATAGAAAACAAGGCAAATTACCAAAACACCAGCGCAGGCAGCAACTAGAGCAATGATTTTTACCTTAAAATCAGTGTGAGTGTTTGCCACAGATGTGCAGGCAGGTAGTTGTACCCATTCTCCACAAAGCTTCGGATTTCCTAAAAATCATAGCTTGTTAAAATGACGAAATGATGCTCCCTCTGGAACTTCTCCACTTAGATCATTGAATGAAAGATTAAGGATCTGAAGCATCTGCAATTTCTCAAGGTCAAAAGGTATTGAACCAGAAATATTGTTGTGGGAAAGGTCCATGGACACGAGGTTCTCCAAGTTGCTTAGAGACCTTGGAATTGATTCTTGAAACTCATTAAATGATAAATCCAGTTGTTGCAGCCTTCAAGAACAGATGGAATGGTGCCGCTGATTCTATTTGCTAAAACATTTATGGCTTCAATGTGAATCATCTTACCAATTTCTGCTGGCAATTTTGCATGCAAGGAATTATGGGACAAATTGAAGTAGATTTGAATATTGTAGAGATTTGCCACTTCCAGTGGGATGGAACCATCGAACTTATTTGAAGAAAGGTCCAGCAGCTCTAATTTATAACATTGTCCTAAGTTTGGAGGGATCGAACGTGACAAGTTATTATGATCCAAGACTAAACGTCTTAGATTTTTCAGGTTACCAATTGCATCAGGAATTCCCCCCAACAAGTTATTTTATATTGAAAGCTCGTACAGAGTAGAGCCAAGCCTCCCAATTTTAGAGGGTATGCTGCCTTGCAATTTTTTATTACCTAGAGCAATTCTTTGAATTTTCTTGAATTCTCCCACCGACCCAGAAACACGACCTGTGAGCTTGTTATCAGACAAATCAAGATTTATCAGGTTTTCTAGTTTCCCCAAGGCCTTCCAAGGAATTGGACCGGATATAAAGTTCCCATTCAAAAGTAGTGTCGACAGGTTGAATGGAAACACTTCTAGCAACATTCCCTTTAGCTTGTTGGAGGATAGATCCAGAACATTTAAGGTGGAGAAATTTGAAAAAGCAGATAAAATACAAATTGTGGGAGAGCCCTCACTTACAAGATGATTGGACATTACCCTGAAAACAGTCAACGACAACCTTCCAAACTGCAGAGAAATGACTCCTGTCAGCTGATTTTTATCAAATACAAGTGTACGAAGATTGCTACAATTCCCTAAAGATGGAGGAATGCTGCCTATCAGGTTGTTTCCCGACAAGTAGAGAATAGATAGGTTTTCCAGTGTGCCCAGCTGAGAAGGAACATAACCTGTAAAAGCATTTTGATGCATGTTTACATGGCTAAGTCTAGAAGGTTGCCAACTGATTCAAGAATATCACCAGCCAATTGAGGATTTTCAAAAACATACAGAAACATAAGATTCTTTAGCTTGCAGATTTCTTGTGGTAATGTGCCAGTTATGGGTGTCCGATAAATGTACAACTGTTCCAGAGAAGAGAGGTTTCCTATGGAAGAGGGAATTGAACTAGAGAGATTGTTTGTCTGGAGGGCGAGTATCTGAAGACTGAACATGTGGGCAATGTTGTGAGGAATGCTACCATGCAAGTTATTCTGTGCAATGGACAGTATTTGCAGCTGTGTAAGGTTTGTAAATGTGTCAGGAATGGTACCCTGCAGCCTATTTTCGCATACATACAAAGTTTGCAGGTTTTTCAAGGTGCCCAGCTGGGGAGGAATTGTACCATGAAATGAATTATTGCAAAGATCCAGATACGTGAGATAAGATAAATTGCCGAGGGACGGAGATATTGTACCTTGGATTTGCATGTTGTAAAGATCAAGCTTCACCACTCTGCCAGCTGAATTGCATTCAACATTACTCCAGTTGCAGTAGTGTATGGAGTTAGGATGCCAATTAACCAAAGCTCCATTAGGATCAGACTCCACCATTTTCTTGAATATAAGCAAGCTTTCGACGTCTTGTTCATGCAATAATTTTGTAGAGTGAAAACTGCCATTCATCATGAAAATGGCAAACAAAACTAGATACCATAATACACCACTTCTACGCAGCATGTTTGCTATTGGGATCTCCAAATTAACCTAAACGTTGCAGAGGGTTTGGCGTCACTGGCTTGGAATGCTGAATTTAAAGACTCTCAATGGAAAGTTCATGTTTTTCATCATATTATTATTTGACTCAATGACCAAGCCACCGGTGGCTCTGATTATTATTGGACTCAATGACCAAGCCACTGGCATCTCTCATGTGATTCTACACATGCTTCCTCATTGTTGTGCATTATTAGCACTCATTTGGACTTTTGTGACCCTACTTTAAAATTCATTGAGTGGTGGGCCTCCTTCTTGTTGTTACAACTGCACTGCATTAATTACGGAATCAAACTTTTCATGCCTTGAGAAGGCTTATTCTTTGTTCTTTTGATCATGCATTAAGAATCTTCTCAAATTTCTTCTTTGAAATTAAGTAATGGGGCTATTCTATTAACTTTGCTCGCTCTTCTCTAAAATTAAATAAGTAGTGAACCTTTTCTTTGTTCTTTCTACCTTACTATGACTTTTCTAACCTTACTTCTTTAGAATTAAACTAGTGTGCCTTTTCTTTGTTCTTCTAACCCTACTACGATAATTATGTACTCAAATTTTTCTACTCTAGAAATCATGCATAGATTTTTCTTACTTTGACCCTTCATCAGGTTAGAATTTCAAGATTTTAGTAGGTATCAAGAGGAGATTCTCTAACTTTTAGAAAAAAGTAGAAATATATTTTGTTTATTGTTAAAAAGTGTCATGAGTATACAACATCATCATCATAGCCTTGTACTAACAAAATATGAAGGGTTACATGAGATCTCTTTTGTCATTATGAAAAGCTAGATCTTTATTTATTTACAATTTTTTCAAATCATCTTCAATTATTTTTTCAATCTTTTTATGTTCCTTTTGATATCTTTTTTGGAATAGTGATGTAGGAAGCTTTTCTATAGGCTCATTATCTAATCTATTGTGTACATTCCCCAACCATCTAAGACATCATTCTTATAGCTTATTTGAAATAGAAGCAACTCAAAATCTTTCTCTAATATATAAAACTATGCAATCTATTATTATTATTATTATTTGTAACATTCAACATCCATCAAAGAATCTACATTTTTGCCATATTGATTTGTTATTCATTCTTCTTTTGTATTCATCAACATTCATCACCATAAAATATAGCAAGTATGATGGCTATCCTATTGTAGTGAGCAACCTCTTACCATTGAATTGTCATGTTTACTTTACTACTATTTATGTTGTTGTCCAAATTGCATTCCATAAATTCTTGTATTGATTTTTAGTCCTAACCTTTTAGCATCTAGGAGTTAAATTGCAATAGAAAATGATGATACGATGATATAAAATTTATCATAGTTATATAAAATCTTCAAAATTTACACGTTAGTAAGCTTACCTTAAATTAAATTAACTCAAATATTTGACAAGGTGAATCTCTTTTTTAAAGCTTTAAACTAAAATCTAATGAGCTATGCATGTGTCATTGCATCTCATAAATTATTGGATATGGTTTGGTTTGATTCAAGATAACTTGGTGCATTCATTTTTAAGAATTTAATGCTCTTAAGGAAATTTTTGTAAGTGGTCTCAATTGGAAAACAAAACGTAAACTTATGTGATGGTAGTCTTGGAAAAGCACATAAACTTGATGCGATGTAAATGAGCCCCGGTGCCTTAGAGGTGATGTGATGTATATTAGCCTAACAGAGACAAGAGTGGAAGTGGAATTTCATTTCTTTTTGTGGGTATTACCTTCATTGGCAGACTTAGTCCTCGATCCTTCATTGGTCTCCCCTGAATCGTTGCGGATTGGTTAGTCTCGCTTGAATCGTTGCAGATACAAGTCCATAACCATAAGTATTCGCATTCATATTTTACGATGAAAAGCACGAATAACAGCACCATAGTAACGATGATTCTAATGGTGTAACTGTCCCCTGCTTTTTGAGTTTTACTTTTCTATTATCAGTATCTACACCATGCTAGAGGACAAAAACGACGGGTTATAAACGGAGGAAACGTGTTCACTTTCAAAATTGCGGAGAAAACGAGTAACGAGTCTTCTGCGCCATGCACAAAATTTTCGTGAAGTATCTTTTCAGGAATACGCGTTCGCTTTCAATGCTAAAATTGTGAGAAAACGCGTATAGCGTCTTGTGGGTCCATGTACAAACTTTTCGAGAAGGTTCACGTTTACTTTGACCTAAAAGAAACCGGAGGACAATTCACGTTCATTGAATGCCAAAATTGCGGAAAAAACGTCTACCGCTTCTTCTCAGCCCATGCACAAAATTTCCGAGAAGCTGCCTCCAGAGACTTAGTTCAAAAAAGACCAAAAACAGATGGTAGAGGGTAAAATATGGTTTTTTTATAGAGATCTTAGGTATTCGCCTAAGCATACAGTTGAGAACGAGCATTACGTGAATTATCGTTCACCTCATCCTCTAAATGCAATGAACCTACAAAGTTTTCACAAGAACAAAGTAGTTGCTGCAATATTGTGGCTTTTCTGGATCTATGTTATTTTCCATTTCAGCTTTATTTATAACGACAGTGTTAGCCCTAGCCCTGGACCCATTGACTGTTGCTATCTTGAGTCTTGTGACTGTAATCATCCTTCTCCCGGTTTCAATTAAGGTTTACCCATAATGGCTGTGTTACCCCTGGCCTTATGGCTGTAATCATCCTTCTCCTAGATGCAATTACTGCTCTCGTGGTTACCTTATGTGATTTGATGGTTAAAGCTTACTGCTCTTGGACTGTGCAGAGTATCTTGCCACCAAACTTATGCCGGATTTCCTGTTGTGCTGAATTTACAGGGCAGGGCGATTGGAATTTATATGCTAAACATTAACAGTCAGAAAGATAAGCACGTTTAAGAATCCAGAGAAAAAAAATCTGCCCGTGGGGACGAGTCTCACTTAAGAACTCCAAAAAACCACTTTCAAGATGGTTGATTTTTGAGCTTTCCATGATTTTGTTTTTATCCAAAAGGCTCCAATGAGTATCTACATGTTTTGGAGTCCAAGCATTCAATTGAAAGAAGTTTTGTGTTTATCGGCCAGTAATTGAGCATGAAAGTCATTATGTTTATGGATGTTAACATGATGCGATGTAAAGCATAAGATACACATGTACACAACATAAAATTGTTGTGGTTAAGAAACTTTCTAGTATACCTTGGAACATCGCCCTTGTGACCATGATTGTAAGTCAAATCAATCAAACGTGAATTATTTGGGCCTTTCTATGAACCTTGGAACCATCCCCGCTGCTACGGCTACAAGAAACTTCAAGTCAAATCAATCAATATTTACATAAACACTTTTTCTATAGAGCAGGCCTTGGAACCATCCCACTTCCACTTCCATGATTAAAAGAAACGTCAAGTCAATCAAGATTTGCATAAACGTGGTCTTTCTATACACTGGGCCTGTCTATGAACATTAAAACGATCCCCACTAAGTCAAGTTAAACGAGCTTGCAAGAAAATTCAAGTCTGTCACATGTTATAGTTTTTGGATTTTCTATGAACCTTGAAAGCATCCGGTAATGAGCCAAGTCAAAATGGAAATTTTTATCATGTTCAGGGGTAACATTTGCACGTGACGATGGTTGGTTCATCAGCGTAGCCTAATTTTACGGCTTCACGATTTATTTTAAGTTTTCTTTCTCCAGAAATTATACGTTATTTTTAGAAGTACATTCTCTCATCCTCTCTGTGGATATTACGAGGCAATTAAAGGATGAGCTCAAACACTAATAAAATATGCACATTTCATTTCATTCCTTTAAGATCCTTCCTTACTTGCATTACCAAAATGAAGAGACAAAGCTTCCATGAACGCCAATCTGTTGCTGCAATTTTATAGAATAATTTTAGGGCTCTTCTCTGATTCTCACGTTTAGTTTGACTGATTTTAACTAGTTTAACTATATATTTATAATATATATCTATTATTTAGCTTGAGAGAATCTTATATATTTTACAAATTAATAAAATCTCCAATTGATTTATTGAGAATTGATATTCATATTGAAAACCAAAATCAAAATGACTGTACCTTATTCAATAATAATTCTTGTGAAAATTTCTATTAATTTGATTTATAGTGTTTCTTCTCCATGGCGTAGACTTCACATAGCATTTTTTTTCTATGGCCTGGACTTTCCATGCACTGTATTGGTCTCTCAGCCAAAAATATTGCCTGCCAAGAAACAGGTACTTGCAACTTGGAAGCTACAACATGCGTATTTTCCCCCAAAGCAGGAATCACTTGGTTGGTTGGAATCACTTGGTTGGTTGGCATGTTGTAGGAAAAAACTTGTATCAAATTTTTTTTTTACCCTTATTAATGCTTAGTCAATTTGTATTTTTCAACGAAAATGTAATACCCGTTCCATATATCTGATGGGTCTTTAGACTTAATAAAGCTTCAATTTTGTCTTCCTTCCCTTTTAAAACCATTTTAATTAGACATGTTAAAGATTATATAGATTTTATTTGCATGTAAATGGTTGTTCAAATAGTTATAAGAATATTTTTTTATTATTCATAGTTTGCATATTTTTTCTTTTCAAAAATATTTTTAGAATTAAATTTACCCTGCCTTTTAATCTTATAAATATATTTTAAAAAGTTTGGATTTTCTGAAGTTTAGAGCCCTTAAAAATCATAATTTTGGGAGACTTTGGATAGTGTTAGTGGTTGCAAAATTTTGCAAGAATTGCAAAAGAATTGTGATAAGTAAAATTGTAAGTCTAGATTTCAGAGAAATCCTCCAAAGATATTAAAATTATGTTTTAAAAGTAACTGTATTATAAATAAGTTTATATCACCGTTTCTATTTATTAAAAATAGATAAATATATCATTTTTGTAAAATTCAGTATATGAAATAGACGTAGATGTATCATGTCGTTAAAGGTCAAAATTGCTTTGGAACGTGATTGCGTTTGGGAATTGTGAACCAGAATCAATAATGCTCTGTTTATGAAAATTCGTTAAGAACCGTAATCTTGATGAAGCATGATGATTAATTTCCAGTATTTTAACTAATTACTAGCAGGAAAGATTCGCAAACTCAAATGATTTCTCTCCTGATGACATCTGCCCATCCTTAACTATACTGGCTCACTTATTTTCTATGAATTCTCTAATTACTATAACCTTCTGTTTTATCTGAAACTTGGTATTAGTTCTCAGATTTTGAATTTGTTCTGTATCAGAAAAAGCTCCTAACCCATGCTCACATGTTCGCATCTTTTTCTTGAAAAGAAGTCGCATGGCCGTCAAGGGAAACGGTAAAAAATGAGGGAAAAAAACTGAAAGTGATTTATGCACCTTGTTCATTTAATCTTGTAAAACATCATTGCTTGTTTGTTTACAATTTATTCCATTTGAAGTAAACTATGACGAGGAAATCGACACTTCAAAATAGGACCTCTGTTTCTTGCTATGTTATGTGTCTTTGCACGTAAGCAACATCCAATAAAGAGGCCAGTCATTCCGAATAACACTTGCCCCCCAGCCCCCTGTCTTACTGTGGAAGTGTCCACCTGAAGAAATTATAAAATCAATAATCATACTTATGGAGAAAAGAATCTTAAATTAGGAAATAGTGCAACGCTGCTGCGATTACCAAACACTGATCGTTACTTGGTTATCAAGTGCTACATGCATGCTCGAAGCGGTCATACTGAATGTACTTAACTAAGAGGGTCGAAGGTTGAGAGAGATATTAATTAACTAGGAAAGCATTAAACATTCAATAATAATTAATTACTAATTAGCTTAATTTGTATGCTGCAAGGTTTATCATAAAGTTCGGTCTTTATTGCCATACACAAATGTGTGTGCTCAAGTACAAATTGCTCGAATAAAGATCCATTCACTCTATAACTGCTACTGTGGGTACACAGAAATTATTCTAACTTTGGAATGACTAAACTGCAAGAATCTGGCTAAGGGTCTAAGGCTAACTCCCTTGAACAAAGGGTGCCACCTCTTATTTATAGAAGATGAGGCAGGACGTGATATTGCGGCTCATCATACCCCCATGACTGAATGAAAACTCGTACTCGAGTTCCTTACAAAATATTGGGAAGGTATGGGATTATTGACTTGAATAACAACTAATGGTGAATGGGGTGAAATGTGAACGAATCAACATTACAATACATGGCAACATTAGTGTTCATAACTACAAGAGTGAATACTATACACAATTGACATCCAGGCTTATTTGGCAACTGAGAGAGAAGAGAGAGAGAGAAAGGAAAGGAGAAGACGTGTTGCTGTGATGCCAAGATTGCACCTTCCTTTGTCCATCCATGCACGCACCATCAATCTTGTGCCTTGCACAATTGTTCCAGCACTAGTCCATCCTAAGTGTTTCCTCCAGGTCCAATCCATTATTGTATGATTGCTATATGCACACACAACACAATCACATATGAGCAAGGATAAGTAAATTACAATACAATTGATACCTTGCTTCAATGTAAGTTCCATTGGATGAGTTGTGATATGGATGATATGGATTCTAGAGATATAACATTGGTGACGACCCAAGGTGTAGGGCTTAGGAGAAATGGCAACCAAAATGGCAACCAAAATTAGATGCCATAATATAGCACTTCTACGCAGCATGTTTACCATCGGATTGTCCAACTTATCCAAAACGTTGCAGAATATTTGGCCTCACTAGCTTGCATTGTTGAATTTAACGACCTAGAGTAGATGGATCAGATGCTTGGAAGAGTCTTGGATTGTGGTGCAACTTTGAAGATCGTCTTATGGATAGTGGATGAGACTGCCACCTACCCTGATGGGAATCCAAGGCTTCCACCTACCCTCACATGTTACCAAGGTTGTGTGTCTAAATAAATAGAGAGCTGCTTCTTACATCTATGATTTTTAACGTTTCGCCGCAGAAATTGATGAAGTAGCGGGCCCCTTCAAAGCCTACTGCAACAATTACGTACTGAGAATTTTCAGTGCTCCGACTCAGACTTCTTTGACCTTGTCCCCCATATGCATAGGTCACATGAGCTAGGTTTTGTAATAGTTGAAGTGACGGTTGAAAATCGACGCCATTTTGGATTTATACCGGAAAATAAAACAGGAATTAGCAAATATCGTTACACATAAAA
>MNCI01029885.1:184444-224643 GCA_015680685.1 Gnetum montanum | reverse complement strand
TCTAAAGTTGAGGCTTTGGCTATTAGCTTGGCAAGACTAGTTCCACTAACTAACTTGGCTATCTTCCATTGAATATCAAATTCTTATAACTTCATAATCCATTTAGCATGTTTTTTGCTAGGATCTTTTAATTTAGCTAATGCAATGGTGGCTGGATTAGGGATAGTTACAACAACTTGTGCATTTAACAAATAGTAGTGAAATTTCTTTAAGGCCATTATAGTAGCATATAATTGTTTCTTTATAGGCAAGTATTTTAATTCTACATCCTTTAAAGGTGTAGACATGAAAGCTATGGGTCTCTCACCTTGATCAACTACATCTTGGTTAAAGATAGCAATGACAGTAATATCACTAGAAAATGCATATAAAAGGAAATCATTCTCATATCATGGAGAAGCTAAAACAGGAGCATCTTTTATGGTTTCCTTAATGGTGAGGAAAGCATTCTTTCTTTCATCTATCCAATGCATATTACTATCTTTCTTGAGCATCTCATTCAATGGCCTAACTAATTCATCATAGGTAGGGATAAATCATCTAACAAAATTAATGTTCCCAAAGAATGCCTACAAATTAGTCTTAGATAAAGGCTATGACACTTCTAAAAAAACATCTCTCTTTTAGAATTGATCATAATTCCTTCTTTAGTTACTATATGACCAAGAAACTTACCAGCTTGAACACCAAAAATGGATTCTTAGCATTCAAAGTAATACCAAATCATCTACACCTTATGAAAATATTTCCAAGGTCTCTAAGTTGTATATCTCAATCTTTGGAAAAAATGGTGTAATCATCTAGATAAATAATAATGCATCTCCTTATTAGTCCCTTAAAAGTTTTTTCCATAGCTCTTTGAAGGGTGGAACCAACATTTATAAGACCAAAGGGCATCTTAGCGAATTGAAAAGTTCCCCATTTTGTTGTAATTTTATATTGGTCATTATTACTTACTAAAATTTGAATATCTTAAATTGGTAATTTTATATCTTGATTATTTTTGGCTTAAGGGGAATGGTATGTGTCATCACTAGAGGATTGAAAGTTTTAAGATCCTCAGAAGTCCAAGCCAAAACATCATTAAATTCATGTAATAACCCAATCAAATTTTTTTTCATCTACATGTAAGTTAGCTTGTATTTTAATGGGATAGAGTTGTCCTTCCTTTTGGATTTGAATAGTTTCTATTTTGGCTAACATTTTTCAATTAGTATTTTTAGATATTTCTATGGTTTTGGTATGTAAATAATCAAATGAAGCTTCTTTTCTTGCTATTTTAGGAGATATTTTATTTAAGAATATAACAACCTTTGATATAAATTCATGAATTGAAGAAACCTTACAACATTGATCACTAAATTCTCCTTATGAAAATAAAAATTCACAAACATGATTATCATCATCAAATACTTGAAAAGAAAAGGCATTGTATGGAATTAAATAAGACTTAACTTTTTCAATGATGATATCTAAATCCCAAGAATTGTGTCTAAAAGGAACATCCAAAGTGATGGACATTTGAGCTAATGTATCAAGAACACAATTTTATTCTCTAGGGACATGTTCAATGGATATGTACTCAAATTCTTTTAAAAGTTCAAGGATATAAGATTCATATGCTTTAATGGCAGCATTCTTATCATCAAGAATTCCATTAACTTGATTTACTATTAATTGAAAGTCACTATAAATCTTGAGTTTGAATAAGTCAAAATGTTGGGCTAACTTGATCCAATGTATAAGTGCTTCATATTCAACCATGTTATTGGTCATAGGTTGTGTGAAATTAATGGCTTTAAGGATAAGAGCTTCACCAAGAGGAATGAACATTATTCCTACTCCATATCCTTTCTTGGAAGAGGAACCATCCACCCTTAATATTCAAGTGTCTAAATTAATAAAATTTGAGAAATTAGCCCTTTGATCAATGTAATAATGATCATGATCAAAATTTTGCTTATCTTCTAATGTTTTATTAGCTAGAATCTTATTTATATCTTTGTACCTTCCCAATGGTGGAGGGTCACAAAAGAGAAATTTTTTTCCATCATGTTGATGATAAGGTAAGGTGTCTTCATAAATTTCCTCACATTCTCTAAAAGCTTGGTAATATTGAGTGGAGTATGTATAGCAAAAGGGTTTATTTTTGAAGTTTTTCTCACATCATCATTAAAAACATATTCACCAAGTTCAAGTTCAATAAATCCAACAAAAAGAATGGTAATTTGATTTTTCAAAGATGGATTTTGGGCATCAAAAGTTGTTCCTACTTGTTTATAAAATGGTTCTCTTGGTATAACAACATATTCAGATTTTTGTTTTATAGGGATAGATAACTCTAAAAAATCTGATCTAAAAAATCTGGGCTCCAAAGGCCCTAGATAGAAGCATTCCATAAGTAGATGACATATCAACTACTAAAATATTTCTATAACATGTAAAAGTAGGATATTGTTTAAGTTGTACCTTTACTTCTTTTAAGGACCCTATCCCTAATATTTTATATCCATCAAGTTGTATTACACTTCTTGCTTGTGGAAGCATTTGCGCTCCTAACATTTTACACACTTTTAGTGGCATGATGCTAACAGTTGCACCAGAAACCATTAAGCAATTATGAACATTCTTTTCCAAAATGACCAAATTTGTTAGGAAACATGGTTGATCTTTCTTATTAAGCATTGATGAATCATTTTTTGACTAGCTCTAATATGATCGAAGGGATTTTCGGGCAAGGTAAGACCAACGGTGCAGGAATTCAAGAGAGACACAATGCCATGAATGAAGGGGTAGTAGAGGGCATTGTAGGCATCAAAATCAAGGCCTTGATGAGCCTTTGATTACAACCTGAAGTATGATAAACATTGCAGAGGAAATACGAATTCCAACAAGGCATGTAAAGGATAGTCAGATCAAGAGGCTAGATATGAACACTATCCCTAGGTTTGAAGGGCCATATAACTTAGATTCGTAGAACCATCTTCAAGCTTTTCAAGATGCATGTGCCTTGAAATATATAGAGAATGAATTGCAAAAACTTAAGTTGTTCCCAAGGACACTCATTAAAGAAGCAGAAAATTGGTACCAATCCTTAGAATCAGAATCTATCAAATGATGGAGTACAATGCTTAAATTGTTTAATGACAAATATCAAACATACTTCAAAGTGTCAAACTTGAAAAGGTAAATGCAAGGATGAAAACAAGAAACACACGAACACTTGGATGCCACAATTGGCTAATATTATTCCTTAATGCATAGATGTTCTAGCCATGGTTATTCTCAACTAGATCAAATTCATCACATTGTAGATGAGCTTTGATTTGAAATGAGGAGAACCATTGGTATCTATGCCTAAGGGCAATTGTCCAAATTAAGCACCTATTAGGTCCAAAGATTGATCAAGTAGGTAGCTAAGGAGGAAGAACTAGCACTTGATAAGGTGGTGAATGAGAAAGTCTTTTTGCTTTAAAAATTTTAATCTAAAATCATAGACAAGGTTGATTAGGTATGGGACTCTATGGATAGCAGATTTCAAGTTGTTCTAAAAATTGCTGAAGAGTCCAAAGAACAAGTTTGTGATTGTGAGCACAAGAGGCACAAGGAGGTTGAATGTTCCTATCAAAGAGGTAAGGGCAAGAGTACTACAATAGAGGAAGTTGCAGAAAGTGAATTAGATGATGATGATGGGTGTGACGTCTACCAGTATGAATATCCTAAGGGATGTTGCCCCATAGTGTCACACTTATAGGAGTCTAGAGTGTATGCTTTGAATCCATGACTTGCACAAAGACAAACACCTAGAAGATTGCCTTATACTCAAGGAAATTGTAGGCAGTTCCACCAGCAACAATAGTATTATCCAAGTGGAACTCCACCATAACCATTTGAGCATTATCAAAAGTGGCAATAACCACAGTCATGGACACTAGTACCACTAGGGAAGCAATAACCTTACTGACAACCTAATCTAGATGGGTATTACATTCAACAACCCCTATTTCCATGTGACTTCTCCAGTCACGTTTTTGCTTTCTAATCTCACTATCATGCTTTTGATTATTATCAAAGTCATTCTCCACATGTAAGAAGGGATACCACCTCTTACAATTATCCTCCTATTTTTGTACATATTTCCACTCCATCCTCTATATAGCTACCACCTTCTCCACCTATGTAAGGTGAACTCCTAGCTCAACTGCAATAATGCAATGCTACTAAGGCTATTAATCTACAACTAGTTCATCAATCGAGTGGTTTTGGATACTCGATCAAAGAAAAGACCTTTCTTCTGACCATGTAGTCTGCCTAAGCCCTCAAATACACTTGCAGTTGACAATCCTATTCCTCTATTTTTCTTTGTGTCAAATTCCTTTGAGTCCCCTTCAAATCAAAAATCACCTAAGATCTATTCTATGATGCTTACTCACATTGTATTTGATTAGATCCATGATAGAAACCTTCTTAGGAAGTTAGTTAATCTTGGAAGTCCTCTGATTTATTTGTAGATTGCTAGGAACAAATCATGTCATGCTCTTCTTGATTTTAGTTCCAGTGTTAACCTGATCTATCATGAGATGTATACTACATGGAACCTGCCTCCTTTAAAGAAGAGAAATATCATATTAGAATTGGTAGATCAATCCATCATTGTTCCATTGGGATTAGTAGAAGACATTGTGACCACTATTTGTGGGTGATCTTACCCTGCTAATTTCATACTAATCAAGGTGGAGAACTGCAAAGGGGACTTTCCAATCATCATGAGAATGACATGGCTAAGCACTGTTGATGTAAGAATGGGGATTAGAGATCTTTTCTTGAAAATATCTAAGGAAAATGCCTTCAGGAAGATCAAGAAGAAGTGAGTTCCATGCATCACATACAGTGATATAGGGTGCAATTATATGCAGAAACTCTTGGCAATGAAACAAGCATCCATCTTGGTAGGCAAGTAGTGTGCACCAAATGCAGAAATTCAAAGGTGTTTGTACGTAGCAACCACAAAATAAGAGGGTGCCTAGTGGTTCACTGCTGATCCTAAAAGTAGCATACTTTGCATGAAACCACTTGAAAGCCTGACATGCACATATGTAATAGGTATGGATGAACTTGAGCATGTTCATCACCAACTCTCTGATGATGAAAATGATGATACCTATTGGAAAGAGTTGGAAGTTCCCAAAAACTTCAAGCAAGAGCCCCTTGAACTAAAAATGCTACTAACCAGCATAAAATATGTGTTCTTAAAAAATGGGAAGTTGATCATAATCAATGCAAATATTGCTCTAGAATAGAAATAGATGTTGCTAAAAGTGGTTTAAAATGGTCAATAGCCTTTGCTTGGTCATATCCTAAACTCATAGGGATTGATCCTAGGATATGCCAGCATCACATCTACACTAATTCGGCCATGAAGCCAAAGAGATAGCCATAGAGGTAATTGAACTCCAAACTGAAGTAGATCATCAAGGTAGAAATTGAACAACTTCCCAAGGTGGGGTTTATTTATCCCATTGTAGATAGTGAGTGGCTTAGTCCACTCATGATTGTGCTAAAGAAAGGTGGAAAGTGGTGGGTTTGTATTGATTTTTGGTTGTTGAACATGGCAACATTCAAGGATCATTTTCCATTTTCATTCGTTGATCAGGTATTAGACACAATATCCAAGCATTATTACTATAGTTTCCTAGATGGTTATAGTGGCTATAACCAAATCCAAATCATGCCAAAGGACTAGGCCAAGGAAACATTCACGAGTCCTTGGGGGACTTTTGCATATCGCAAGATGCCTTTTCATTTGTTTAATGTTCCTGCTACATTTCAATGTCTGGTCCTAAGCATTTCTCAATAGAAAATTGATAGTGTGTGTAAGTATTCATTGATGACTTCTCCACCTATGAAGCTACATGTGAGCAAGAGTTGGATTGCCTTGAGTAAGTGTTAAAATGATGTGTTGAAACAAACTTGCTACTCAATTTGTAGAAAAATCATCTGATGGTCCAAGAGGGCATTGTATTGATCACAAAATATCATAAGTAGAAATTGAAGTTGATCCCAAAATAATAAGGATCATCCAAGGAATAACCCACAAACTAGAAACTATCAAAGGTGTTCAATCATTCATTGGACATACTAGCCACTACTGGTGATTTATAGAGAATTTCTCTAAGATTGTAAAACCATTGGTGGAGCTGACAAAGAAAGATGCTCCATTTGTCTAGACCATATTCCAATAGCTAAAAGAGAAACTTGTAGAAACTCCAATTCTACAAGCACCCAATTGGTCCAAACCATTTCATGTTATGAAAGATGCATCAAATTATGCCTTGGAAGCTGTGCTTACATAGATGGATGACAAAAAATTTCCATATTACATTCACTGTGCTAGCTAAAGCATTGTGGATGTAGAACTGAACTACACCCATATAGAAAAAGAACTGATGGCAGTGGTGTTTGCTCTAGAGAATTTTAGGTGTTATGTGCTTGGATAAAAAGTGTTTGTGCACATAGGCCACAATGCCATCCACTTCTTAATGAATAAGCCAATGGTGATCCCCCATGTCATATAGTGGCTGGTGATCTTATAGGAAATCAATCACATGATGGTAGATTGAAAGGGCACTGAGAATGTAGTCACTGATCCCTTGTCTCGATTAGATGGAATAACAAAGAGGATGAGAGCCCATTATTTGGTTTATTTTCTAATGAAATCCTCTTTTCCAGGGCTATAACTAAATAATTTCCTAATGAACCTAAATGGTATGATGGCATTCTCACCTATCTTCTGATTCAAGAGATGCCACAAGGGTTGGATCATCGGAAGAAATAATAATTTCTTCACTAGGTGAAATGCTTCATGGAGATCAATAGACACCTTTACAAGGTATGCACCGATCGATTGGTTTGATAATATGTCCTTGATGTTGATCAACTACACGTTCTTGAAAATGCTCATGAAAGTCCTTATGGAGGTCACTATGTTGGGAGATGCATGCCCATTAAAATCCTAATGGTAGGGTACTATTGGCCAATAATTTTTAGGGATGTTGATCAATATGTCCACTCTTGTGAATGTTATCAACGAGATGGTGGAATGATTGCTTGAATGGAGGGACCTCAATAATGTATTCAACCACTAGAATATTTGACATCTGGGACATTGATTTCATGGGTCCTATCACATCCATGTGAAATGAAAAGGCATACATCATAGTCATTGTTGACTATTGTACGAAATGGGTAGAAGTAGCAGTTGTCACTAACTGTACATCTTTTACTGCTACTTGGTTTATACAACAAAATGTTGTAAATAGGTTTGGTGTGCCACATGCTTTAATTTTTGATAATGGAACTTACTTTAAAGGTATTAAAGCTCATGTAAAGCCTAGGGGTTGAACATAAACTCACAACACCCTACCACCCCCAAGCCAATGATGAAGCTAAGGTTACCAATAAGAAAATCACAAAAAATCTAATAAGAACTGTAAGCAAATATAGAAAAGACTAGAGAATGAAGCTCAATGATGCCCTTTGAGCCTACTGATTAACATGGAAACTTCCTATAGGCTACTCTCCCTATGAGCTTATGTACAAAAAATTACCAATACTTCTTATTTAATTCGAGCTCCGTACACTTTCAATAGCTTATGACCTTGACCTTGACTTAATTCTAGCACAAAAAGAAAGATTAATGAATCTCAACTTGCTAGAAAAAAATTGATTGGTGGCCCTATCATCTAATGAGTTACATAAGGTATTGAACAAAAAGCACCATGACCATAAAATCAGTAAAGTCCAATTTCAATTGGGAGATAAGGTTCTCTACTGGAACCCCACACATGTACCTTAATGAACTAAGTTTCAAAAATTGTAAAAAGGACCTTATATAATTTATGAAAATTTTCCTTTTGGGACCATGATGATCTACAAACTTGATAACCTAGACAAAAAGCAACTGGTCAACATACAACAACTCAAACCTTTCCATGAGCCTAAGCTAGCTAATACAACACACACCTGATTAAATGGATAACCATGCTTAATATTTTGGACTCCTCCTTTCAACTCAACCATGGGAGAGATGGCCATCCATGTTAACTATATAAGTGGCTTAGTTTTTCACACTTTTTGTTTCACATTTTTATTTTACAACTTTTTGTTTTATACATTCTTTATTTTACACTTTTTTTTCTACATTATTAATTTTTCAAAATTTTTGTTTTACAACATCATTAGTATATTTGCTATTTCTTGAATATTTTACACTTTTATTTTGGTATGATTTTGTAACTTTTTGTTAATAAGTGCCAAGCATAGTGGTAATTCGTTTATTGATGGTGATATGTACTATTTTGTTATTTGATTATTGATGTCTGGATTCTATCTTTGAATTTTGTTATGGATAATTAGGACATAGTTTCTTTTTCATGCAATAGGTAGTGAGTTCATAGCATCCATCCATCTGCAAACTCTATGATTTTCCTTATTTTAGAAATGTGCATTCTTTTTTTCTTTAATAAAAATTTAGTAAACTTATGAATTTGGTAGTTTCCGAATTTGGAAAGGATTCAAAGGTTTCAATAGGGTGTGACTTCAAGGAAATTTGGTATCCTATATGCTTTTCCACTTTCTTGGGATGCATATATGTTTTTATGGATTTCTTACCATTCCATGTTGACCAATAAAAGGAAGTTGAATAAGTCTTTGCATGGTGTGGTTCTCATAAAAAAAATGGAAATTCAAAGCACACCCCTGAGACAAAATAAAAAAATAAGTTTTTGCATGGTGTAGTTCCCATTTCAAAAAAAAATGATGGGAATTCAAAGAACACTCCTTAGATAAAATAAACAAGCTACAAGCATTGGTTATGGGACTAGAAAGACATGTTACCCATGTCTAAAGTTTCTCTTTAAGGTCCTTCCTCACTCCCTACTTCTCTTTTCTTTAATAAGGAATGGTGGTTATTTTATGGAAACACTCTTGTGTCTAAAGGGGTGGACTAGTCTTAAAATGGTGATGCGAAGTAACTGGTTTTGGTCTATACTATGGATGGATCTTATCAAGTTATTTAACCATAAAATTCACAAGGGACTTCATGTAACCTTAATCAGGCACTCCATTTCACACACTCTCTCATCCATCTATGCTTTCCACATCTCAATTCACTACTAGTTTTATTTTCTTGTTTGATGTCCTGCTTTGATGTGTCAATTCTTAGGTAGTTTCTTCTAGGTTTTTTGTACTTAATCTTCTATAATCATTAATCATCTATAGGGCCCACAAACTCCTTGGTCTGAAGTTATGCAAGGGCACAAAAGGCCTATGCTTACTTTGGGGAGGATTGACTTGCATATTTTTTGGTTGGGTTAGTTAAGTTCTTTATCCTTAGACATTCTTACAATCAAGTCATTTTTCGTTTAATGCACATCCAATTGTGCACATCTTCACAACATTTTTTAATGCAATTCCCTTTTCATTACTATGAATTCTTAAACCCTCTTCAAGAATTTCATCCTATTTGAACTTTTTCAAATTTAATGAACCACTTCTCCATTTTATCCTATTTGTTAGTCTTTCTGCTAACACTATTAAAGGAATCAATCTACCACAATCACAACCTAGTTGAGTGTAACTATTGATGAGACAAGGTACTTAATAGCTAAGTATTATACATTGCATACTAATTCATGATTTTTTTATGATTGTAGTGGAAAGCATGGACTAGAAGCAGGACTATCTTCGCCAAGGATGATGTAGCAGCACCATGTGATGAGGACTCTTCATGATTGTTGAATCTTCTTCCTTGCTCTTCAGCTACCAGAGGAATTGGATGTCAATTTTGTCTAGAGTATTCTCTTCTCTTATCATGAACATCCAATTTTGTAAAAGATTGTAATCCATACACTCGAGCATTTAGAAGTCTATTATTCCATTTGAGTTAGTTTTTATATTAGTCAATAATCCCATACCTTCATGATATTTTATAAGAAATTTGTTCCCCCTCTTCTTCACTTGAGGATGCATTTTCATTCAGTTGTGGGGGCATGATGAATCATGTTTTGATTGGCTTTGATATTGCATATCCAATATCAGAGCCTTGATATTGGATACCTGATATTGGATCCCAAGATGCGATATCTAATATCTAGTATTGTGGGGTATATGTCAGCCTAAAAATATAGCACTTGGGATCATGATTTTCATATCAATTTTGTTTCAAGCATTGATGTACCTAAGCACAGTAGTGTGACATGAATAAAAATGAATCCTTTTAATCATCCTTGCAACATTGAGAATAGATTAATGTTTCCTTGATGCATTTAATATTGACGTAATTTATTTTCATGCACTTCACTTTAATGCACTTTAAGTAAGCAATTAATTTCTAGTTATTAATGAACACAAGCACGACCAGCTCAAGCATACGTGTAACACTTGGTAACCTAGAAAGACTTAACATTTTGTAGCCTAGCAACGCTATATGTGTTTAGTATGTGTTTGGAAAGTGGGAAGGGGTACTTGTGTTAGGCTAGCTAGGTAATAGATGAATTATATCTTAAATTAATATTCCTTTCATTCTTGTTCTAGATGATTAAACTTATAAAATACAAAATGATAAAAATAATATACCTTAGTTGCACTTAACCATATACTTGTACCTCACGAGTGGAATTGAGAAGGCAACAATCATTCCAATTAGATTTCACGTCTTCGAACCAGTGTACTTGAGAACTCAAAATCTGTGGAATTCGACTAGATTGCATGTGAACACTTGTGATTCGTATGGTTGGATGTAGGGGTACCTTATCACTCATCAAGCACGATATTGCTTGAGTTTTGTATTGATAGAGCATTAGGGCTTTCTACCAAATGATCTTCTCTTTTAGTTGTTAAAGATTTTTCTTTATGGGTTTTTAGGTGTTTGCAATATCTTTTGGATCACATTTTTCATTTTATTAAAATGTAAGAAATCATACATTGAAATATTGGCTTTAACTCTTTTCAAATCTTCAACTAAATCATAAGCTTTATGTTCATCTTTAGTTTCATGTTGAGGAGGACTTCTCCTTAGTATGGAAGGTGAGTTTGGTTGTTGTGGAACATTTACTTGGGAAGGTCCCACTTGATTATTTGTATTGTTTTAATTAGAGAATCTTCTATGGGAAAAAGTCTAAGAGTTATTTGTAGTTTATTGTTAAGTAGTATTCATAACATCGCTACGTTTGCGATAACAGGTGTTATGCAAGTTAGGATCACTTACCATGACTTGTTCAAATGAGGCAACTTCTTCATTTTTCCTCTCATGAGGTATGTTAAGGACCATGATTGGGGTTTTATAATTTTGTTGATTTTGAGCATTGTCATCCTATAATGCTAAAAATTGGGGACAAAGTTTTTTCAGAGTGCTGCCTAGTATTATGAAGAAGGAAATAATCATCGCTGATTAAAGTGCTTGGTTTTTCAAATTGTATAGGGACCTTGTTATTTTGTTTTAGTTCAACTACTTCATTGGAAAGCTTTTGAAGTGAACTTAGTATTTGGATCATTTGATTTTCAGTTTGAGTTGTAGATCCATTAGATATCCCACTTATGTTTATGATGGATTGGAATAAGGATTTTGATTTATCATCATTCAGACTAGTATTTGATGGTAAAAATGAAGAAGATGTTAGACTTTGAAAATAGTCGTTTGTAGATTGAGTTATTTGAAAGGGATTAGGAGTTTGAAACAAAGTATTATTCATTGGGAAAGCTTGTGATGGCAAAGGGGTTGACTGTATAGGATTGCTAATACTTATCATCCCAAATTGAGCTTGAATGCTAGTCATTAAGGTGATTTGTTCTAGCTTAGCAGCGTTAACCATTGCTTCTTGCAATTCTATTATGTTGGGATTAGATTTAATGACATAGGAAAAGAATTGGTTAATGATGGAGAGGTAAAAGTTGAGAATACCATTAGGTTGTGAATGCATCTCATTTGGTGCATAGGAAAGTTGATGGAGGAATCTCAAATTGTAACCACGAATGTAGTTTTCTCAAGTTTGTAAAATTACTTGAGGCTGAAGCAAGACTAGTGGACTTGTCAAATTGGAGTAAGAATTTATTTTTAAAGCCTTGCCATGAATTGATAGAGGCATCAAGGAGCATCAGAAAGCATTGTGTGGCTTTACTTCTAAAGGTTGTGACAAAGATTGTACAAGCTATGTCATTTTCAATGATGTTATAAATATCTAACAAAGTCTCAAAAGGCATTCTACATGTTTTCTTGCACCATTGTTTGGGGCTATAGAATCAAAGAACAAATTAACATGCTGAAGGGATTTAGGAATGTTGTGATAATTTGCAAAATTAAAGGGATTACTCACCAAAGGAGCTAGGGGTGGATTGGTTGCCATCCTAGTTTGAATCCGTCTAGGGATAGAATTCAGGAAACATGAGGCTTGTCTCTTTAAAGGGAAATGACGGGTTGTTGGTCGATTAGTAAAAGCTCTTTGTTGGGATGATCTTTGGAAGATGTCACTCATAAAATGAAAAACTTTGAAATATAAATGCTAGTAAACTGTAAAAATTAAAGAAAATAGAAAAATATTTAAATATTATTTTTAAAAATATTTTAAGATTTAAAAGAAAATTAAAATTGCAATATATAAAATTTGAAAGGAAAATGGAAAATGCAAAAGTTATAGAAAAGTAAATTTAAAGAGAATGATGTAATTAATGAGCTGAGAATGAAGGTTTAGGATCTTGGAAATGAACTAAAATAGGACAATAGGACTGAAAATAGATGACTGTTAACAAAAAATGGGATTAAAAACTAAAATAAAACAAAAATAAAATAATAATTTTCGGAAACTAAAATAAAACAAAAATTTTTAGAAACTAAAAATAGGGAACTAAGAACATAAAACACAATGGAAAAACAGAGGCTCAAAGATAGCCCTCCTTATAGCGCCAAAAGGTATTGATGTAAAAATTTAGGACACAACAACATCCACAAAACTTGTTTTGAGAGACTATAGGCTAGGGCATCTTACATATGGGTATGGGAACTCGGAAGTGGTCTCAATTGGAAAGGGCAATGTAATATTTATAAAGGTAAATTGAATTGGAAAATTGGAAAAGAAATTTAAATTGAATAACTGTGTTAAATTTTAAAACTTATAAGAAAATACTAAAATAATTATTTATTAAACAAACTAAATGTAAATTTTAAAATTTCAGTAGAACCCCAAATACAAGCAGTATTTTATTAGAAATGTCTACTAATAACTCTGAAGCAGAAATTTATTGACCTTTTAGGATTTAGACTTGGCAAGAAAAGTAAACAATCCACTTCTAAGACAAGTCCAAGTAAAAACTTCAAAATTACTATAAATTTTAAAACCAAAAATGCTAATAGTAGCCTTAATTCAATATGTTCTAAGAGCAAGTAATGTTCTTTGTCACGAAGATATTGAAATCAAACATTTGCACAAATATTAAAAGACAAATAACTTACCTCTAAATAAAGTGATGATGTAATATAAAAATAGTTGCAGCGTGACCTTGTCTACTCGTGGTTGTGAAAGCACCCCACCCATCTCTGACAAACATGCATCTCTAATTCTCAGCAACTTCACGCTGCATAGGCACCTGCAAGGCCTGTTTCAGTCTTTCAGAGGCAGAGGTCTGTGACCATTTTTCCAAAGTCTTCCTGGGCATCCCCTCCTTAAAAAAAAAGCCCTTTTCTCTTCTCTGCGTTTCAAATTTATCAGGTTTTCCTTCGTTTCTTGGACTCCGCATCTCTTCCACTGCCATCGGGACTGCACAGAAATAGACGCGGTGAAAGCAAAACGCCATGAAAAATGAAACGGTTCTTTCATTTACCTTGATTCATCTACAAAGAATTTCTTTTACAGAACATAAGAAATATTAAAGCAGATACTCCTGGTGCAGCATAGACCAAGCCAACATTGCAACCTCGCCATTGACAATGTCAACGATGGACATTAATGAACTTCAACCTTCTGCATTTTCCGCTCCTGCTTGAACCTGCACCCAAAAAACAAAAGAAAAGAAAAAGAAAGTGCAAGCCAAACCGTTATGGGAGAAAAACCACAATTGCAAATGTTTGGCAATTCCATGGTCTTCACCCTCGACTGTAACACCCTGTGCCTGATCCTCATTTAATGCTCTGTTCACGCCTGATCCATGGCATTATGCGTCATGCCTGACACACATACCGGCGCCACTATCTTGCTACGGCAATCGCACTGCTGCACAATTCCCATCCTTGGTGCCGTCTTTTGCCGACATGCTGGTGCTGCGCGCCCTGCAGAGACCTTACTGCACTCGTACTTATGCACCAACAACCGGATACCCGACTTGTCGCCACGCCACTGTCTGTAGCATACAGGCGCCACCCATCACCCAACCGCGCCACCCATCACCCAACCGCAGAAGCAGATGAATAAAATAGGCCTGAACAACACAGACTCACAATGAGCTGCATAGGCTTGCACCGATCATCAGGGACTGGACGCCACTGCAGGAAACCCCAAAACTAGCACTCAATGATCGCTGAAACCCTGACACCAGAAGCAGGCTTGCAGCGAGCACGGCGGATGAAAAAGCCGATGTGGATTGGAAAGAGGCCGCACTCTCTGCTAGCAGCCAACGCTGGCCGACAGATTTGTCAGCTGTGCAAGAGAGATGAACCTGGAAACTGATAATAAATGTATAATCTCTCCTGTTCAAATGAATGCAAAACGGAAAGCTCACAATATGGTGACATTATCAATTGGGAAACTGCCATTTAGTGTTAGCCAATTGAATGACGATAATTGCAGAGAAAAACGGCATTACATGATGCCGGAAGAATAGCCGGGAAACTAAAGAATCGTTGAGACTTTTTGGGATTAGAGAAAAAATTTCTGGAATTGTACGGGAAAAGTTGCAGATTCCCTGCAACTTTCATAAGCATTTTAACGGCAGGAACTCCCATTCAAAATTGAATCCCCTACGACTGGCATTCTGCGATCATTAAGCAAGTTACAGGCTGGGTGACAGGAACACTTCTAAAATTAAAAGAAAAGCAAGATTGCATGATTTCTGCAACTATTCTGGAACACGGAAGTGAAAAAAAGCTGCCAAGGAAAATGCCATTTTGGCCCAACCGCATCAAAACGTAAAATGGTATTAATGTCCGGGGGAAGCAGACTAAACAGAACCTGAGAATAGTAATTTCCAATAATAAAGACGTGCATCACAGACCACCATTACTACCCTATCCACTTTTATTTGTGCGCTTTTCATAAAAAGAAAGGACCAAAGCAGCAATATAGTGCCCCAGACATAAGATGGACAGGACTGAGCACTACAAAGCTCGTGCCATCAATTCACCGTCGCCCACCCCTTTGATGCCCACAATGTTCAAAAATTAGCTACAGGAATTGGCACAGAGATGCGGCATGGACCTGCCGTCCTATTACTATAGGCGGGAGGGTCCGGATCATGATCCATGTTTCAAGGCGGTGGTGAGCTTCGAAGGAAGGACGTACTCGAGTCCGCTGCACTACAGCAAACTGCGACGTGTGGAAGAGGCTGCAGCGGAGGAGGCACTGGACTCAGTAACAGATAGAAAACTCTCAGAGATAGACTGAGGTATGGGCAAAAATTTATTGCAGGAAATGGCAATTCGGAATGGGCTGCCAGTGCCAAGGTATACAACCATAGCGTCCGGACCAGGACATCTTACCAAGTTTAGGTGCACGGTAAAGATTGCAGGGTGAACGTTCACCGGGGAGGCTGCCAAAACGAAGAAGCAGGCTCAAAAAAATGCAGCCACTGTGGTGGTGTTAGAGGTGCTTAAGGAGGAAGAGGCTTTCGAACCTTTCGGCCCAGTCATCATCCAATCACCGGCTACAGCTCAAGATGGGAAAGATGACAGACAGTAGATGTACCTTGTGGACTCAAAGTCCATAAGCTTAAACTATTTTTCATTCCCATGATCACCTGTCTGGCAACAGGTGTGCTGGCCCCTTTTACTCTTTTAATTTACTGTTGGAAACAACTAACTGAAGCGGTAGATTACAGCACTGAACTAGCAGTTGCTAATTCATAAACTGCACTTTCCATTTCTATTGTGGATAGTTTTTTGAATTTTCTTTAAAGATAACATCAGACTTCTAAAAGTTCTATTTCAGTTAATTTTTGCTGTTTCCTAGATTACAGCACTGAACTAGCAGTTGCTAATTCATAAACTGCACTTTCCATTTCTATTGTGGATAGTTTTTTGAATTTTCTTTAAAGATAACATCAGACTTCTAAAAGTTCTATTTCAGTTAATTTTTGCTGTTTCCAATTTTGTAACCCGGGTGAAGCTATTTAAGTCTGCCCTGGGATCCATCATAAATTGTCAGAGTTAAGAGTTCTCCCATTTCCATTGTTGATAATAAGATTTTTCTGCAATTACCTGTCGTTCAACTGCTCTTTATTTTCATCTCATTTTATATTTTGCTGCCAGATCTGCTAACATTTACTATATGACTGATTAGGTTTTCTCACAGAAGCACCGTTCTGTAATTCGAAGCTAGTTTCTTCCCAAGGAATGGTGAAACCGAGAATATCTGGTCTTTGAATTTATCTCAAGATATGTTTTATATTTTCATTGCTTTGTGGTAGCATTTGTGATTAAACGCGTACTTACTAAGAATTATCAGGACGTTTGGTAAGTCTTCCGTGAACGTATCAGGCTGACATAACAATTCTCTTACGATGATAAACAACAAATGCGTTGCATGCCCCCTATGCATCAAAGGAACCGATTGGCGGAAGCGAGGAATCGAGGATTCGTGATTTTGAACATGTTTGGGTACATGTGCGTTAAGAAAAAGTGGCGATGGCTTGGTAGGCAGGGACGTGATAGAGAAAATTTAAATATATTCGTTTTTTTGGCCCAATCAATTTTACCAACCAATATCACGACGTGTATTATTTAAAGAATGAACACAAGGAGTATATTTTGGATGAATCATTTCTATCATTTTTCCTTCAGGCCAAACAGGAATGTGTTATAATTTGAATAATGTTGCTTGAACCAATAGTTGCAATTGTTGTCTATAATAATTTGGCTTGAAAATTTGCATCAGTTTGTAGCATTAAGAAAAATTGGTCCAAGTTAACAACTAATTATAATATTAATTAATGGACATTGACAAATATTAGTTCATCCATCCATTATAATAGAACAACTTCTTTGCTGCCAAAATTACTTTCATTCTTTCAACTTTTTCATGCTAAGTTCATACCTCTCATCAAGAAGATCATTTCGAATTTTATCTTCAATTGAAGGGATATAAGATGGACTTGCCATATAAAAATTTAAAAATATTACCTACTTCAATGGCACAACGAATTGCTTTTTTGAATGAAGGAGTGCGTGCAAGTTTGAATGGTAATCCATTTGCATAAAACATTTTTGCAATATTGATATTAGCTTTTATTCTTTTAACTTAAACACTTATTTTTGTTTATTTAAGCATTTTTCTTTTCGCTGGTTGTACAACATCTTTTGTCTTGTTCTTACTTTTCTCTGTTTGAATATTTACAGCTCTTTATCATAGTTTTTGCTAGAAAGTAGTCATACAGATATGGAAATTTACATGCAATAACACCTGTTCTTGTTTTATTTTCTAATGTTTAAAAGAAATGATGATGTATTCGTGTACCACTTGTAGTGAATTCATGGCTACATACATAACACTTCCATCTTTTGCTTCCACCTCCTCCACTCTTTATGACTCTGTAAATATTAATGGTAAAAATTTAAAAATGAGATATGATTGCTACTCTTCACAAAAGTTAAAATTAATTTAAAAAAATTACAAATAGATATACTTACCAATTTCCCAAATTACTGTGACTAAGGGTATTTATTTATTTTTTGCTAGCAAAGGGCTTTTAGAAAAATGTTTTAAGAGCTTTAACACTAAAATGCCATTCAATGCAATAAATTTGGAAATGCAAAACAATAATAGAGTTAAAGGAAAAATTGAAAATACAAAATAATGATAAATTTAAAAATAACAAGATAAAATTTCAATAAGGAATAGAAAAAAAAAATTGAAAATCATAGACAAATATATTTAATAATTGTTAAAACAGGGGTAGGATTTCATAAAATATGAAATATGGCATCATGAAGGAATTGCTTCTTTGAATGCTTTGATCAAAAGAAACAAACCAATGAACCTAGAAAAAAAGTGTCATAACTACAATTAAACTAGAAATCAAACAGAACATTGTATCAAAGACATTAATTGATTAAAGTGAAATGTTTTTTTGAAAATTTAATGATAATGCAAAACCACTTCAATAATTTTTTTTTTAGTAGGCCTTCAAAGAGCGACAAGACATCGATGCTCTAAGAACTTAAGCACATTTCAAAAATAAAAACTCAATTATCTAAAACATTAAAAAATGGTCTCCATGAGGTAAGCATTGCATACTCAACAGCTTGTTAAACGATGAAAAGTATAATAAATATTCAGCCAAAGAGAATCTATTCTCTTTCTGTCCCTATCAAATAAAGATAGGGACAAAAAAATTTTGATATTCGGTTGAACCATTAATCTGCTGTATTTAACCAAAGTATGAAACAAAAAAAAAAAGTTCTGAAAAATAACAGGAATCAATGAGAAAAAATGATTCAACAAGAACCTTTAAATATTTTATCTCCTTGAGAAAAAATGATTCAACAAGAACCTTTAAATATTTTATCTCCTTGAGAAAAAATGATTCAACAAGAACCTTTAAATATTTTATCTCCTTGAACAAATTTTAATCAAACATGCAAAAATTGACAAAATCTTAAAAGAATGTCAAAGAAAAAAAATGATTGAACTGAACAACTAATAAGTGATGGGAAGTGAGGGTTCATGCAAGCTACCCCAAATAAACAAATGATTAGGGTAAGCAAAAGGGCAGCGTAAGCGATTCTCAATAGCCATTGAGCCCTTTTTTTTTGGATATTTTTCATAGAAGATTAGACGCTGACAACAAATTAGACTGACAACAACGTCTTCACCCAAATTAGTCTGGGTAGACGAGATATTTTCACAAATGCTCGATGCTGTGAGATATTAAGAAAAACTGAAGATGAAATAAAGAATTTCAGGAAGAGAGAAATACAAGCATTAGGTTTTACTAGAGAAATAGATCTTTAAGGGGTTTGGAGAGTCAACATAAGCATCTAATTCCCTATGAATGGCGGATTATGAGCGTCTATCAATAAAAAGGTGTTGGACGCAGATGCGATTTGCACTAAAAACAAGTATGATTGGACGCGATTTGCAGGTAAAAATAGGTAAGATTTGAATGAATAATGAATGTTATGGTTGAAAGTTGAAAATCGAAATACCATTTCAAGAAAAATTATAATTTACGTACCCAGATTTTACATACTTCTGTACGCCCGTACGAATCCACTTTGAACGGGTTGTGAAATTTTCTTGGGAATTGCGAATCTTCCGTGCATAGCATGCCCCAGTTTCCAGCTTATACCCTCACCCTATTCTTTCTATTCATTTTGCTACTTTTAAAAAGGTGTTGGGAAGAACGAAGAAATAGTTCCGCCTTTCATACGAGATTATAATAGGGTGATGTACATTAATTAGGCGTCCATCTTTGGTTTGTTAAATATTCGATGATTATATAGTATCAATGAGGGCAGAGGAATTATACTACGTAAATAAACGTTGTAATTCTAGCATGAAATCCTAACTACGCTGTGTTGAGGAATTGAAACCTGCAATACCACCATCGCGTTAGGCACTGCAGCTTTTCATTTTTCAGATGCTTAATAGGGCTGAAACACAGTCCGATATAGGGAAACTCTTCCTGAAAATCAAATCAAAACGCCGGCTGATGAATGAAACGAACAATATTACCTGTATGCACCACCATTTCCTGGAGAACTGCAGTCTGCATAGTGCTGCCAGCTTCAGGTTTGCAGCTGTAACAGCTTTTCACAGTTCTTTCACACAACAAAAATTACGCAGGGCTGGCGTAGAGGAGACGAGAAACCAAGGCACCACTAACCATGCGATTTATATTAAAACCACTGTGTTTCAAAAAGGTTTGAGACACCAACCCTATCTTCACGTAAATAATTCACACGGAACTAAGTCCAAGGAGCTCATCCTTTTTTTAAATTAACGCTTCCTAGTTATGACCGACGTTAAAGGATAATAGTGACCTTAATAAAGCAATAAATATCACAAGAGCTGCCTAAATAAAATTTGATTGAAAACAATATGCTCGAGGCAACTCTTTCTTTTGCGAATAAAACAATGTTTTCCTTAAAAAAATGGAATATCTTCTGACTGGAGAACAGATTAGCCGTGGCCCCATGCATTACATGGGAAGTGTTGACATCAACGGTGCTATTTTTATAGGTTTGCATATTGGTGGAGTAGAATAATAATTTTATCTTTTTAGTGCACTCACTTAACCATATGGCTGTGATTTAAGTGTGCAATTGTTGATTTTTCATTAACTTACAAATGAGTTGAATAATTCATAAATAGAACTATTTCATGAAGCATAACCTATAAAAGATAGTATAACCTTTAACCTTTAAAAGCTTCATGAGGAAAAAGAAGATACAAATATGGCCCCAAGAAAAAGAAGATAATAGCAATGCAATCTTCCAAAGATTCAAAAAGAGCTATAAGGAGGGAAAAGGAAACATTGTTCTAAGTTGTAGAAATTAACTTTGTGAAATAATATACAAAGGATAAATATAGCAATAATTGAGTAAATATTCATGAATTGTAGGATAATAAAAAATATCTTATCTAAAAAGATCTTAGACCACAAAAGAGGAGAGTGAAAATGTAAGCAAAGTGATCTTGTCAATTCATCATTGAAAATCTCATAAAAGATAAAGCAAATGTGCATCTAACCCACAAATTGTGAAGTGAATGCAAGACTAAGTATGTGAAAGATCCCTTCATAAGAAGGTTGAGCTTCAGTGATGCAGTGTTCAGGTGATGCAATGTTTTTATAGACCAATTTTCACATAAAATTAATCATAGGAAAGTTCCTAGTCATATTATGAGATAAAAGTCAACTCAAAATGAAGTAGAGCTTTGGTAAAGTATGAGTTAGCACATTAATCAAAGTAACAAACTCAGACTAAAAGAATAAATTTCTATATGCCAAATGATGGGTAAAGTTATAAGACAAAGAAGTGTTGTAAATGAAATTCTATATAAAATCAATTACAACAAAATTCCTAGTATACTATGAGATAAGTCAACTCACAATAATGATGCACTGTAATATAGTATGAGTTAGCATACTAATCAAAGTAACAAATTCACACAACTCATAGTAACAATTGTAGTGTATTTAAAAGTGATTTAAGTTGCTACAGAGACTTTGTATCAAATGGTGAGTAAAGTTGCCTTAGAGACTTGTAGTCTAATGAATAGAGTAGAAGAGATTGTGTTTTCAAGTCACAATGCATAAAGCTATAAACTATAGAAGCTATTAAAAGGTAGCCATGATTAGTGGATTACAAAATGATAGCTCATAATGGTTTATAATAATGTAATCTTTCTTGAAAACTTTAAGGAGAAATCCTAAAAAGAATCATTTATAAAGATGCCTAGAATCCATGTAGAGGAGCTTTCAAAAACTTGAAAGAACTCCAAGATGAAAGAAGCTTCTAAAGACTAAGCATAAATTCTTAGTATAAATGTGGAAAGTCATGAAATTTCTAATTAGTAAAGTTATGATTATTGATATTAAAACATCAAAATATAAGAAATCCATGAAGTGTAACAAAAGAGCTATGCCTTAGTGATTAGCAAACTTGAGAGAATTTTTGCAAATAATTCACATCGAAAATGCCAGCACACATAGAAGTGCATTAGATCCATCATGATTGCAAACTTTCATTTTTAATTTTGAGATTAAGAATTCTTCAAGGCATTTTAAATTATGAAAGTAAAATCTATTATAAATGTTAACTTAAAAGATAGAGAGATTTGATGAAACAACAATGTTAAAGAAAAAAAAACTAAGGTTTCTAGCATTGGAGATCTTAAATCTAACTTTAGGAAAATATCTTATAATTTAAATATTTTATTATATTTTAATACATGTCCCTAAAAATCACATGATTCCCATGAACTCAAGTAGGTATAATAAAAATATACTCACATGATTCCCATGAACTCACATATCTTTGTAGATTCGCATGAACTCAAGTAGGTATACAAATCACAAATCTTCACTTTCACAGTTCCAAAAATTAGATTCATTTAATGCATAACAAAAATGTAATTAAATAAGAGAAGTGGAAAATGTAAGTTCATTAATTTGAGCACAATGAAAATGAATATGGAAAACCAAAGTAAGTGAGAAATATGACCACAAGTTACAACCAATAACACCATTATGTACCAATTTCTTAGATGGTGAAGTGCATAATAAGAAATGGGTTAGCCACAGAAAGTTGCAAGGTGAACACTTTTACAAAACTTTGAAACTAAATAAAGCTTGAAAAAATAATTGTTACATGTTTTTATACATGATACACATAAAGATATCACATGTTTGAATGCATAAATGGAAGAGCTTAAAGTTGTTCAGTGACAAATATGAAAGACCATCCTCTTTGAATTTGGTAAAAAACCAAGGAAGCATGGGAAGAGTTACAAGAAGAGTATAGTGTTCAAGAAAGACATGAAGGATAATAACACATTTGGTATGAAAATAGAGGAAGATACCCATAAATACAAGGTGATTTATCAATGTAAAATAAAGTAAGATTTATGGTAATAGTATAGTTTTTGAAGTATTATCTAAACTTGCATCATAAAATCATCTTTGGACATGGGAGAAGAGCGACCATCCCACGTATATAAGAGAAGCTTATGATAGGTAGTTCAAAAGGAAAATTTGGAACTATTAATAAATGAAAGAAGAGTTGAATAATTAGCTACATAAAAACCTCCCAAACTAAGTTAGAAAATATTTGATACACCTAGAGGAAAGGTCATAGCTCCCTTAACTAATGCATGAAATTGCCATGCTAGGATGGTTCCAAAGCACAAGAAGAAAACACCTAGAGGAAAGGTCATAGCCCCTTCAAATGATCATGACTAAATATAGCCCTTTGAAGATCCAAAAGGAACTGTAAGGAGGACAAAGAAACTAGGAGTCGAATTGTAGAAATTTGACACTAAATTAACTTACCAAGGATGAATACACTAATTATGAGTATGTACTTATACATTGCAAGATAATCAAAAGCATCTAGTATTCAAAGAAGCTTGAGGTAAAAAGTATGAAAGTGAAAATGTAAATAAGGTAAACTTATAAGTTAATCATTCAAGAAAAGAACTTATGAAATATCAAGTCGATGTGATTCCAACTCATGAATTGTGCAAAGTGAATACTAGACTAAGTATGTGAAATGACAAAGTAACATAAAGTTGAATTTTGGTGACAATGTAGTGTTCATGGTGATAAGCAATAAGCATTTTCCATGTCCAACCATATAAGTCTATGAGAATACATGGTAGAACCTAAAGCTTCAAGTGTAAAGTATGAAAGTAAAAAAGTAAACAAGTACACTTGTAAGTTAATCATTCAAGAACTCATGAAATGTTCAGTAGATGTGATTCCAACTCATGAATTGTGCAAAGTGAATACTAGACTAAGTATGTGAAAGTTTGAAGTAAAAGAATGTTAAGTTATAGTGACAATGTAGTGTTCATGGTGATAAGTGGTAAGGATTACCCATGTCCAATCATATAGGTCTATGATCATACATGGTAGATCCTATGAGCATACATGGTAGACCCTAAAGCTTGGAGTGTAATGTACGAAAGTAAAAAAGTAAATAAGGTAAACTTGTAAGTTAATCATTCAAGAACTTATGAAATATTAAGTAGATGTGATTCCAACTCATGAATTGTACAAAGTGAATGCTAAACTAGGTATATAAAATATCGAAGTAAAAGAAAGTTGAGTTGTGGTGATAATGCAGTGTTCATAATGACAAGTGGCAAGCATGTCTCATGTTTAAGCATATAATTCTATGAGCATACATGCTAGACTCTATCATAATCTATGGATGGGCTAGGTGAAACATCTAGAGTAACTAAGCTAGATTGTAAGTCATTATCACTAAATGACATTTGTGGTAGGAACCAATCTCATGGTTAAACATGATTGAGACATATCATTATTGATGTTTTTTTTGGTCCAAAGTTGCTAAAGATAAAAAATCGCTAAAAATAGATGATGAATAGTTTTGTAGTTGGTTACAACATTCTAGATGTGACATGGCATCCCATGATGCAAAGTAACAAATGTAAAGTCACAATTATAATAAATGCCTATATATACTACTTATCTATTACATTAATGACACCATTAATGCAGTAGATAGCTAGACTCTTGAAATTTTATTTCTTGAATTCTTCTAGTTAGAAACCAAATTTTATCATAGATAAATTATAAAATCACTTAAAGGGACATGTTTAAATTCCTTAAAGATCCATATATTCCACATACAAAAATTTAAAATATACAATTAATTATTGAAAAACCTTAAATCAGCAAGTATGAAACTTATAAATCAACAATCATACTTGAACAACCCATAAAGGATATATCACTTAACCAAATATATGCACATCTTAAATAAAGATCCTTAATGTACAAGGTACCACAAGGGTCATTGTACAAATCCATTACATGGCTCCAAAAATACAACAATGTTTGAATCCTTGTCTACAAGGATCCTTTAAAAGATAATTTTGTCATAGTACACTATGATCTAGCATTCATAATGTCACTATGAATCTCTATCAGAGTCTCATAACCAAGATCTACATGAGACACATGTAGGAAGTGCTAGAGCACCTTCATGGTAGAGGAAATCACCATGGTGCCACTTGGGATTAGTTGAAAGATGGGGCACATGCTACAAAGCATATTATTAAAACCAACAACAATTGTCAATTAACATAATTATTAATTAATACCATTAAAATTATCATTACCCCATGATTTATCTTTAGGCTCCCATGGTTTTCTCGTGATGTTTCTAGCGTTAGATGTTTGGACTAACTATAAAATTGATACTAACTAAACTAGACATCAAAGATTGTTTAGTGTATCACCTTACCTATTTAGACCAGCCCTCATGCAAGATAAGAACAACTATTGGGTAGAGCTCTTATGCATGTTTAGACCAACTGTTGGTTTATGTTATAAGTAGCATCAATCCTATAGTTATCCTAAGTTCTACTTCCTCACAACCATTCTAGATAGGATTTGTTATTGACTATAATGCTACTAGATTAATGGAAAAATCCCAAAGTCAACCTATATGACCAACTAATCATTTTAATACTAGTTGCCATGTTGCAAATCATGTTGTTAATGAATCCTATTGATACTGATTGTAATGCCCCTAGGTTGAAGGCCAAGTCACTCTAAATGATCAACAAGCCAATATTAAGAGTATGTTTGTCATTAATGAACCTTATTAATACTATTTTTAACACTCTTAAATTGATATTCTAGCTCTGAAGTCAATTTAGATGATTGACTAGCCAATATTAATAGCTTGAACATTGTGTTCCTAGCTTCCAACATGTCAAACATGCTTATACATGCTTGAAATGTTAGCTAGCTACTGTTGAATGAGATGCTATTTTCATTGGATGTCACTGTCACTGCAACGTTTCAAAAAATGCAGAGAAGTTTCATCATAATGAAAGTTATGATACATGGAGACATTGTAGCCACTACCACCAAGAGAGAAGATGTTGTAGGAGAGATGAGTAGGATGCGTAAAATGCAAATTATGGAAAATAGTGAATTATTAATTAATTATCAAAATTAGGGTTAGACTTGCAACACTAGAATATGATTAGATCATCAATGAAAACTATCACAAAGGAAAAAATATAGAAGAAAGTAAGCTACTTATCGAAATTGATGAAGTCAGGAATATTTCATTTACCTCAAGAAATTAGTTGAGATCCAAGCTTTATCAAGTAAGAATAGTTTTAGATTTGGAAACCACCAAAAGATCTACCAAGCATAAGCATGACAAATAAAGATGTACAATTTAGGCTAAGAGAGCCAACATTACCAAGTATTTATAGGCAGAAGAGGTATAGTTTGGAAAATTCCAATAATAATATATTTTCTAAAATTGGAAACATGTATCCATTGGTCAACCAATGGAATAAGTCATTAAGATAACATAGGAATAAGCCCATATGCCCAAGAATGGCTTCCAAGGTAAAATAAAAGAATAAATGTAATAAACCTCAAATATCTATTTATATTGTCTCACATCGATATTATTACTTTATTACAAAACTAAATAACATACAAATATTAATTAAATAAAATATAATAAACATTAATAAAATAGTAGCAATGGGACACCACCATCCTTCAAACATATCCTTTACAAAAGGCACCAAACGTTAGTAAATTCTAAGAAATAATAATTATCAGAAAAATATACAAAATATTATTTTTGAATATGTAATAAGTGCAAGGTCCAAGGTTCAAACCTTAAGAAACAAAAGTGACAATAAAACATGTATACTAACCAATACATGAGGGATTGTTCCAAGATATACTACATACAACCTTATAAGAAACATACTATGAGGTGTAAAAATAACAATACATGTAAACAAAGAGTTAAGGGTTCAAACCTTAAGATAAACAACCATTACCATAACTATAAGATGGATCTTAGAATGTATTGACATTAACCACTAGCAACATATAATATATTATTAACATAATATATTAAATATATATCCTTATGCCTTAGAACCAAGCATAAGAAAATAAATAACAAACCTAAGATCCTAGGTTCAAAACATAGGAGTGTTACACATAAAGTGCTTATAGCATGATTATGTATTAACTGTATAGTATTTTCATTTGAGTGGGATGTGCTTGGACATATTTGATGAATAGTAATAAAAATTGAGATTAATTTTTTCCATTCCAAGACTCTAACTTAGAATAGATTTAATTCTTTGCATTTACTTTTATCACAATTTAGTTGAATAGTTTACCTTTCCATGTACAATTATAATTTGGTAGAATAAACATGACTAATTTCAATTATACCAGGTAACCATTTGGTAAACCAACAACAATATTGCTTGGTATACCCAATAGCATGTCACTTGATAATCCTAGCAGAAGTTTAACTAGTTCCAAATGTGTATAGGAAATGTACTTATCATCCCAGGTTAGTTAAAGATCAATCTTCATTATCTCTATTTAAGTATATTAATTACATAACTTCTATGTTCATGTTTGGCTTAGCCATTGCCCTAAAACATGAATCCATGATATGTCTCTTTTAGATTAAACCATACAATCAAGGACTTATTATTAGCCTTAGTGGAAAAACAAAGATACATGATTATAGTTTAACTCCATAAATGTTAATGCTAGTTCAATCAACGAATTATGACATGGTCTACCACGATGCTTGTAGATCATATGATGGAGTGTTAGGAATACTTGTTACTCATCATTTGTTGCCATTGCTAGGGATGGTGTTAATAGTTAATAAATTTTATCATATTTAATAGTTATAAACATTTTTTTTATAAATTCATTTTTTAAATAATATTGAATATTGATAAGATACACATACTACTAATTTATCATGTCTTCTTCTCATATGTTAACTAATCCATCACACACTGAAATTCTTTAAAGGGGTAATGATAGAGCACAAGGTAATAATGATTGGCATGCACCATTGTAAGTAAAGATCTCCTTTATCCATGTAGACTCTTAAATTTCTAACTCCAATGTTTCATTTTATTAGAATGGTTAGTTCTAGTAGAGGGATATGTAAGATAATATTATCTTATCACTAATAGGGTAGCTCCATCTATGCTTCATGTTGTACATATGAGATTTGGTCTTGATCATCTCTATAAGGACTACCATATTGATAAACACATAGCTAGACCTTATCAACTAAAAGAGGCCTAGTGAAAACTAGACCTATAACATCCTATTCCCAGATGTTATGAAGAACATCAAATATATATGACATTTGACATTATGCATTACAAATGTAATACAAAAAATGTAGAAGGAAATGAAAAGTGAATTTTATTAATGTAGAAATAATGTATCTGGGTCATGCTTTGAGAGCTTTTAAGGGTTATCTTCCTTTAGTATTTATTCCTTAGAGATAATTCAACATTACCATGATGGTTAGGCCTATACCCAACTAGAAGAAATGGCTAGTCATATTTTCATCTTGCTTCACTTGATACCCATTACTCATCTTTACCAAATCTACAACTCCATGATAGCATGACCTCTAATTCTCAAGTATAAATACCTTAAGTCAAATCCCCAAAGATTCTCTCAAGAGACATGATCATTGTTACAACATGTCCTTTTAGGTCTTATTACAATAATTATATCATTTGTTACAAAGTAATGCTATCATTGTTATGGAAGGCTAAATTTGGAAATGGGAACATGACAAAGTACTTCTCTTAGCTTTTGTTTTTTCTTTGAATGAATCTGCATTAATGATCTTTTCCCATGCTCCAATACTTCCTCCATGCTTTAATGATTTAATGATTTGATTTCTTATTTTAAATAGGGTTGAATATTTTAAAGTTCTCTTACTTATTCTGCAAGATAAATATAAATGAGAAAAATATTTGAGAAAAATAAATCTTATCTTACCAACAATTTACCTTAATCGCTAGATAATAATGAGAGTTGAATTAAGGGTTTGTAAATCACCAATCATCATTTTTAATTAGGGTTAGTTTATAGAAAGTGCAATTCATATGTTTGATTACCCAAGTGAAGGTAGAACAAATCCTTTTTCCCATTTGTATCAACCAAAATATTTTAGTTACCTAAATTAGAAATATACATTGAATAAGTAAAAGGAATAAGAAAATAAGAAATAAAAGTAAGGTTAATAAATTCCCTTATTTCTGTCAATATTTATAATTAAGAAATGTGTTTGTAATTATGCCATAATGACTAAATGGTTGGATGGTCTTATTGATGATGATAGGGCTTGATCTTGCTCCTTAACTTCTTAGAAATTAACTCCACTAGCTTGGTAACTTGGAAAAATGACGAATTATACCAAATGTAGTCTAAGGTCTCAATAAAAAAAAGTGTTGATCCATATTTAGTAATCATGGAATCATAATTAGTGAACTATGGTTCTTAATGAACACTATCCATTAGCGTTATTATTCTTGAATTTTTATATTTGACTTATTAATTAAAGATTCAAAGTAGGTGGAGTATACACTAGTCAAAAGAACTACATGATAAATTGATCAAAATTTCTTTGTCAAATCAAGCTCCTCTTATAAAGACTCATTCACACATCTTTATTTTAAGAATTAATAAACATAACCTCCAAATTTTGCATTTAATTCTTCACAAAGAATGAATGGTATTAGGTTAAGATTAGTATGTATTAGAAATAGCTTATATTTCAAGATTTTCAGGATTTGATTAATCAAGTAAGATACTTGAAAAAGTTTGACATTTAGACATGTTGGGTTGGTGATTAGGTATGTATTAATCATACATAAACACTTTTTTGATGATCACATTTTATGTAACAATGCCAAGTCTATGTGACTTCTCTAGAATCTTGATCATTCTTTCTTTCCTATGACTTGGAGTTTTGAAATTATAAAAATCATGTATTCTAATCTCCATTTGAACCTTTCTATCAACTTGAAATTGGCTTCTTTGTAGAAGATCATGCAATCATTCATGTTATGGTTCTTAAATAGGTCAGTTTATATGGCTTGAAAGAATAATCAAGAACCATTTTACTTCTAAATCCCATAATATCCTAACCTTCTCAAATTAGGTTAGATTTGGTATAAGAAATCCCATGGTATAACATCTTATAAGCTTAAGAAATTTTCATTTAAATCTTGTAATTTTTCAAGGATGAATTGATGTCAATATTTATGCTAATCCAAGGTTCAATGTCAACATAAGGAATGTTATATTTCATTGGCTAGGAACCTTGTAAGAACATTCTATGTTACAACCTTCAAACTCATTTCTAGATTTTCTCATGACTTATTTCTTCTCATGGGTATCATACACCTTGATAGGATAAAGTTATGATTCTCCATTATGGTTGATGTCTATTTCATGCTTTGTTTTTTCGTTGGATTAGTATAAATCTTTCCTATCTTACAATTTGTTAATTGATTCTTCAACTACTTGATGCATTGGATTGGTAATGATTTGGCTATATCTTCTAGACTTCTAGTTATCTTTATACCTCCCCTAGAACATTGACTCTAGTAGTATAACTAATGACACACTAGAAGTTACTAGCCTACATCTAATTATACGTAAATCTTAGTTTCATAATTCTAAGGCTTCAGATGACCAGAAAATATAAAAGTTATTGCACCTAATTATTAAATTGTTAGGCATGATTAGTTGCTTTAGGTTATGAACTACTAAGATGTGGTTTAAACTATCATTTAATTATTGGCTATTTGAACAACCAATATAACATTGTCATTGGATTTAGAAGGCCAAAAATATTAGTAATGACTATTTATATGTTAAAAATGGACATTAGATGCATAAGTTATGTTAAATTATTCTCCTAAATTTAAAGCACAATTTGAGAAATTTAAAACTAAATTTTAGGATCTTATATAGTAAATCTAACTTTTCCATCACATTTAAGAGGTTGAAATTTACAAGAAATGACTCTTTCTTTATTGAAAAAGGCTTCTAGAATAAAAACTTATGGTCATTTTTATCAAAAGCTTTGGGAATGAATTTGAAGACTTTCTGAGAGCTTCTTGGAAGATCATCCATCCTAGTACTACTTTAGGATTAGCACACTTAATTATAAAGTTTTTAAATATACTTATATTGATAACACATTTAGTTATGTTGGTTAATCATGTTTTGATATTTAAAATTAACTTCAATTTTAAATTTTAAAAGTAAAAGTTTTTCACCTAGGAAGATGTGAACTATTTGTAACCATTGAGGAAGGTGTGGACCTATGATCTTATTGACATTCACGACATTAAGGAAGGTAAAGAATTGTAGTCCTATTAGTATCTATGAACATCATAGGTTTGTACCTTTATAAAAGGTGTAGAAAACATGGAAAATTTTAGTGGTGAGGGTTTTGGATAGGTACTGGCATAGTAAATAGTAGTTGGTGATGTATGGGAGCAAAGGATGAGCACCGTAGGGAAGAATGATCTGTAGTGATTAACAAAGGCTCACATAGTTAGGTATAGTGGTGGAAAATGGTAGGTAAAGGGTGGACAAGGAAGGAGAAGAGTAGCACATGGACAAGAAGAATACAAAAGTTATTGTTGCTAACCTTTTGTCAATAGCTTCTTGGCAGGGCTAGAGTGACTCACCATGATCCCTTACGGTGTAGTAAGAACCCTATTGGGGTTGTGCGACTTAGCATGGGATTGCTGTGGCCTCCTATAGGATTCACAGTGATGATAGAAGATGAGTAGTAAGGAAGCATGATGGTAGAGCACATGATGAATGTTGACAAAGTGACAATGCGGTGAGGGATAGTGGTGGTGATATGCATGTAGTGACAAGGATTGGTGGATAGTAGTGTATTTTGGTATAGGTGGTACATGTACCTTTGTAGGTGTTTTTGGTTGGCTATTTCTTATTGCATACAAGGGCATGGTTCCTAATCACCATAGGATGTGGCCCCTCCCCACCTTACAACATAGTAGGATACCATGTGAAACACCACCAAATTTGGACTATAGCTTCTCAACTGCAAATTTTTCTAAGTGTCAACATGAGATAAAATTTTTCTAAGTGTTGGGACTACACTCTCCATTGCCCAAGAGCATAGTTGACTAAGTAGAGAGTGTAGTCAACACCAAAGGTTAGTTTTGCAATTTTTTGTAAGTGTTAGGCTAGTAGCTACAAAGTTTTCTAAGTGCTAAGACTATGCGCTCCACTACCCTAGAAAGTAGTCAAGCATAGTTAGCACGAAAGACCCAGTTTGGTAGAAATTTTCTAAGTGTTGAGACTACACTCTCCACTAGACTTGAGCGTAGTTAAGCATAGTCAACTAGAAGCTAGATTTTGCAAAACATTTCTAAGTGCTAGGACTATGCTTGAACCCAATTGGGAGCATAGTTAGCCTCCTATGGAGAGTGTAGTCAACATAGAGCCACTTTTTTTCCAAAATTTTCTCTAAGTGTTGGACTATGCTCTCTCCTAGTATAGAGTGTAGTCGAGTGTAGTTAGCTAGAATAGCCTTCAAGAGCCTTCACAATGCAGCACCAACATTTAGTTAAGCTCCAACACACCTTCAACAAGCATAGTTAGTAAAAATGCATCTTTGTTGTACCCCTTTTTGTCCCCAAATTATAACTACGCTCGACCCCACTTGAGATAGTGGATAATGTAGTCCCGAAGTGTAGTCTCCAAAGTTGCATTTTTTAGGTACATTGCAATATTTTTGGCACACGAAAATGTAGTTGGTAGTGTAGTCACAATCTTGCAGTCTCACAAAACCCATCAGAGTAGAGAAGAGCATAACACCACTTGTCTAAGTGGAGAGCGTAGTTGGATGTAGCATTGTCCCAAATGTCCCACTGCCATGTTGCAGTTGATCCACATTTTATGCTAACCCTAGGACTATAAATACCCAAACCCTCTACATTTTAGGGGTTGAAAAATTTGAAAGTTGGCATTCTTAAAGTGCATTTGGTATTTTTGGCAAGGCAAGACATTCGTACATCACTATAGCTCACCGTAGGACACCATAGACCATCCTTGTCTATTGCATATTGTAGCGGCAGACCTGGAAAGCATAGACGCCATGGCAGAATGTTAGTCTTTGTAGCCAAACATCCTTGAGACTATGACTATGCTATCCAGTATGCCTGATGTACACCACGTATGTTCTCACCCCTTTTGCAGCTAACTATGCTTAACCCATTTTGGGGTGGTGTGCTGCTTTCTCTCTCACTCTCTTTCCACACATTTTTAGCATTTTACTTGCATTTTCCATTGTTTTTACACATAAATGTGCATTTGCACCCTTGTTTTGCATTGAACACCTTAGCTACGCTTGCCATTGTTGACACCATTGACACCATGAACACTGCTCAACACTTAGAATCATTTAGCATTACCTTTTGTAAGTCCCCATTTGATTGACAAGAGCATTCTGGGCACCCCATCTCTACCTCTTGTAGGCCCTCACATGGACTCAAGGTTAGGATTGTGCATCCATGAACCCCTCAGTGTTCTAGCCACCAATGTTTTTGGTTACTACACCATGCTATAGTGTGATTCCATCGCACTTGCATTATGGCTAAGCATCGGGCATAATGCACAACACTATTATTTGTGTACTATGCATGTAATGGTTTTTATATCAATTTTTTTAATTTTAATTTTATATTGAATATATTTTATTTTAAAATTTTTTTGTATTGCTCTAAATAATATATAATGTGTATTGTCCAATATAGGCATAAAGAATGAGTTGGCGTTAGTGGTTATGTGGTGGAAGTTTAAGAATTTTAATTTGTTGTGTGGAGGTTTTATGTGCAAATTAGAGTCCTAAAATTTGAAATGAAATGATATTTTTAACTTTATAAATTTTTTAAATTTTAATTCAATCAATGCACACTTAACAAAATTATTCAAACCTTAATATCTTCCAACTTGTAAGTCTAATAAATATAAAATTGATACCATTAGAATTGTCTTGACTTGTACTATGCATTGAAAAAGGTTTTGAGATCCAAAACTAAGTTGAGTTTTCATTTTTTAAAAGATTAAAGTAGCCAATTTTTTTTAAATTAGCATTATTAATTTGGTCTATGACCATAATTAGAGCTCTTAAGGATCTCAGTTCTATTATAATGTAATGGTAAACTTATTGAATGGGATAAGTATTATCAAGCTTGATTTGCCTAACTCTAAGGGAATGGTTAGTAGGGTAAAATACCTTATTTTCATATAATAAGTGTTGATTTTCCTAACAATCTCTTTACTAGTATCTATTACCATTTGAATGAGGGTGATCCATGTTAATATTAACTTATGTTCATTGATGATTGAAATCTAGATAAGGGCATGCAATATCAAGTTGCTAGGGTATGGGTATTCTAAGGATGACAAAACAAAGCAATGTTTTAAAAGACGTTGTTAGAGTATACTAACCTTATGAAGAAAATACAAAGGATTATTTAATTAGAAAACTAAGGAAAATTATATCTTTTCAAAAGATGGTTAAGAATTATCTAGACTAATGTTATATTTGTTAAAGTACTATTGAATCTTATTGAAATTTGATTGTTGATTTCCATGGAAGTTAATTAGAAAATATCTTCTTTATTAGGATGATTTGTCTTAGACATGATGTATATTCAATGATCATTTATGGTTCATCTTGGATCATGACTCATGGTTCATCATTAGATTATAGTGAGCTCTTGATTTTCATTAGTCTTGAATCATGGTTTGCTTTAATATCAATTGTGACATTCCATTCTTGAATGTCATGGAAAACATCAAATATTTGTAATATTTGACATTATCTATAAAAAATACCATAGGTAAAATACAAAAATAAATAAAAAAGAAACTTTATTAATGTACAAATAATGTATTTAGGTCATGCTCTAAGGCTTTCTTAGGGTTATCTCCCATCAAAATATCTATCCCTTAGGGATAATCTAGTATTTCTATAATTGCTAGGTGTATACTTAACTAGAAGGAATGACTAGTCACCTTCATGTTCCGCTTTGTCTAGCACTTGCTACTTGCCTTTACTAGCTTGGTGAATCCATGCTAATATGACCTCTAATTCTTGGGTATAAATACCTTAGGTAAAAATCTAAAAGGTCATCTTAAGAGACATTTTCATTATTACATTGTTCTCTTTTAGGTCTTATTACAAATTTTAATTTTATATTTTATTATAATAATTATATCATTTGCTACAAAGTAACAACATCCTTGTTGTAGAAGGCTTCATTTTGAAATGAGAACATGATAATACTAGATGATGGAGGCTTGACATGAATAAAAAATAAATAAACACTCTATTATTGTATACTCCTATTCTAAACAATACTAGAGAGTAGGGGAAACTCTTGCCCAGATCACTTGCATCATTCAAAAGTTAAACACTTATAGAATAGTAATAAGTAAAAGAAGGTAAGATAGAGATCTTTTCAAAAACTTGCCTCAAGCTCATATTATTCACACTAGAAGGATTAGAGTTACAAGAAAGAAGTTGCTGAGTGATGGTTAGAACAAGAATGCTTCCAAGGAGCTTTGTGGTACACTTAGGATGCCTTTTCTTTGATGCCTCTTAGCTTTTTAGTCACACATATTTATACTTGAAGCCTAAAGCTTCTAGGGGTTTCTACCAGTGTTTTCCAGCAAAGCATGCATTACAATATTGAATGGCAACTCATAGCATAATATAATGAAAACATATTGTGATAATTCTTGACAACCTTATGTTTGTGGTTCACAACTCATAAAACATTATTCCTACTTTATAGCACATCATTTATTATATATATGATCACAAATAATTATTATTATGCATCTCTAGGGGAATCATAGCTCTCATGAGATCACACTTCATTCTTTGGCCGAGGAGAATTCCAAATTCTAGAATTGTTATGAGAAGATGACACATCACATAGAAATATTCAAGATAATGATCCTCCATGATGGCTCAGGTCAAGAACTCTAGGATTTAGATAACCCAATTGTAGAGTTGTTGAGTAAGTGAGTGTATTAAACATTGTTTCTTGATGTCATGCTTATTAGTAGTATATACTTCATGGAAGAAAGAATACCTATAGGAAGCATTCCAATTAATACATATTGAAATACATGAGGTTACTAGGTAATATGGGGGTTCCCCATATTTTTCAATATGGAAGGCCCTAGCTTGGAGATCTCCATAATATAAAAAGTCTTCATTGGGTTCATTCTTTCTTTTGTATAATGCTTCTAGATACAATGGATTATAATAAGTAGGGGTGTAACCAAATTGACTTCACGGTAGCCAAAAGGTTTTATTAAGAAGAATTTAAGGATCTAGTTTAATTTTATAAACATGGAAAGGATTGGGTTGAAAATGGATCCTATTAAATATATGTTTAGAGGTTGGCAAGGTAAGGCTTTTGATGAGTGGCGAGGTACCCCTACACTCAACCATACGAAATGAGCATAGCACGCACGATCTGGTCGAACTCCGCAAACTAAATGTCTAAATGCCACAAGGAAGACTTGGGGTTAATTAATTGTTGTCTTCCCAGACTTACTTATTGTTGTTATGGTGTATGGTTAAGTAAGTCCGAGGTATATGATTTTTTTGGTCTTTTACGGTTTATCTCCTATGCTAAATGGTGAAGGGTTGAGAGACTAAAACTAACTCTAACTACAACACTAAGTTCTAGCATCAGCATCCGTTCCCACTTTGCGTACACACCCTAAACTATGCAACTGTGGCTACCAAACACTAATCGTTACTGGGATTACCACACGTAATGCACGTGCTCAAAGCGGTCGTACTGAGGCACCTAACTAGCCTAAGTGTGATGAGCAACCGATTCCTTGATTAGTTGTACACATCCGTAGATGCTCGTAATCAAGTCGTACTCGTCCCACGTTCTAGGAGGTAAGGGTGAGAGAATCTAATCATGATGAGTAGCTGATTCCTTGGCTAGTTGTACACATTCGTCAATGCTCGTAACCAAGTCGTACTCATGTCACATTTCTAGTAAAGCAATAAATAACATTAAATAAACCTATCCGTGTACTACAAGGTTTATCCACAAAGCTTGTCTTTATTGCCATGCACAACTTGCGTTCAGGTACAAAGCTGCTCGAATAAAGAACCGTTCACTTGGGGGACTCCTACTACGGGCACATGTAAAATATTCTATCTCTGGGGTGATCAATCCACCAGAGCTTCACTACTTCTAGCCTAGGATGTGAAATGAGGGGAGTGCTGCCTCTTATTTATAGATTTGATGGCGGACTGTGATATCGCGTACGTGATATCGCAGGGGACGACATGATATTGCATGTGCGATATCGCGGCTTGTGCATATTGCATCTCATCATACCTCCATGACTGAATGAAAACTTGTCCTCGAGTTCCTTACAATAATATTAGGTAGGTATGGGATTATTGAGGGGAATGGAACTAATGGGATGACATGTGAACGAATCATTATTACAAGACTTGACAAAACTGGTGTTCATGACAACAAGGGTGAACACCTTATTACAATGACATCAAGCCACATTTGGTAGCTGAGAGAAAGGAGGAGAGAGAAAAGAAGAGAAGAAGAGAGAAGAGTCCTGCTGCTGCCAACGCCTAGATTGCGCCTTCTGTTGTCCATCCATAAGCGCATCATCAATTCTACTCTTTGCATAGCTGCTTCAGCGCTGCTCCATTCCAAGTGTTTGCTCTAGATCCATTCCGTTGTTGTATGATTACCATTTGCACACACAACACAATCATATATTAGTAAGGGTAATTGAATCATCATGTAATTGATACTCTACTTCGGTGTAAACTCATTGGCTAGGTTGTGGTATGGCTGATATGGATCTGGGAAGATGTAGATGATGACTACTGAAGGTGTAGGGGTTAGGAAGAAAATAAAAAATTTTGGGGCTAGGAGAAAAATCGAAAAAAGTGGGCCCCATACCCCCATGACTAATCGCAAACCTCTGGTAGCATTAGAATGGAGAAAGAAAAGGAGTAAGAAAGAGAGATAAAAATGGACAACTAGGACATCGATAAAAGAGATGTCAAGATGGAAATGAACAAAATAAAATCAATTGAAAAATGTTAAAGAGAAGAAGTTAACTAATGTTCCAAATGGGAATGTTAGTGGGTCCTCCCCAAAGTAGGCTCATGCCCTTAATGCCCTGACAAACCCACATTCAAAGAGTCCATAGGCTCTAGGAATGTCCTTGGGAATAAGAGTTAAAGTCTTAACCGGAAGAATTTACTGAAAAGAAAATAATGCATCAACCAAAATATATACACTAATGATACAACCGGCAATGAGGTGAACAATGGAGAGAAGGATGGAGAGAAGAGAAGTGGAATGGAATTCCAAGAACACGGTGGTGTGTTTTATGGTTAATGTAACTTGGCAAATCTCATTCCAACTCCGGGCTCAAACCAACCACTTCCAGTGACTTTGCATCAACTCATTCGGTTAAACCATCTGCTTGGATAATGAGGATGCATCTTCAAAGAGCTACCACCATTTTGATGAAACAAAGGAGAGAACGGGAAGCAAGAAGGGCCTTAGTTAGAGGGAACACTTTGGTTCCATAACTAGTGCTTGTAGCCCAAAGTTATTCCGTCTAAGGGGTGTGCTTTGAATCCTCACTTTGATTTTTTTTTTTGCATTTTATGTTTTTATGCGTGGGGGCGACACCATGCAAAGACTTCTTATTTTTATTGTCTCAGCTTCCGATAATTGGGTAACATCGGAACGGTAGGAAAACTCAAGAAGAAAACATCCAAGCACCCAAGAGAATGACCAACAGAAAAGCACCAAGTTCCCTTGAAGTCACACCCTTTGCAATCCTTGAGTCCTTTCTTAGTTTGAGAAATACCCAGTCACTAATTCATTAAAGTTCTTATTAGAAGGGAACTGTACATTTCCAAGCCAAGAGAAACCATAGAAAATGGTGGATGGATGGATGAAGTGATCTCATTACCTGCCATATCAAAAGAAACATACCTTAGTATCAACATTGTAACTTAAAGGTAAAAACCAAACATTAGCAATCAATATGAAAACAGTTTAATCCATCAGTCTGAACACTTATTTGGCACACACACACAAAAAAAATAGAAAAGTATAACGATGTAAAACAAAAACGTTGTAAAACAAAAATAGAGAAAGTTAAAGGAATTTGTAAAACAAAAACGTTGTAAAACAAAAATGTGTAAAACAAAAATTGAAAAAGAATTGAGGGCCCCATATGATTAGCATAGGTGGCCATCTCCCCCATGACTGAGTTGTAAGGGAGAGATCCGAAATAATGAGTGCTTATTTGAGTTTCTAAGAAGTGCCCAACTTCTCCCAATTGATGATCTTAAGTTGAGGGGTGGAAGTTGGCAACGCTCACGTTCCAATGTGTCTATGCCATAGTTGTTGGCATGAGTTTCCTTAGTTCGTTCCATGCATATTTGCTTGCTCGTTTGAGTGGCTATCAACCACGGGGTGTCTACTATTGGTTGCGTGGTTGCTACATACAAGCATCTTTGTTTCTCACTTTCAAGGGCACACCTCTTACATGGAGACATATCCTCCATGTCATCACCTGATGAGTCACTGTATGTGATGCATGGAACTTCCTTGTTCTCGATATTTCCATAAATGTTTATCTTAAAAATTTGCAAGGAAAGATCACGAATTCCTAGGTACATGTCTACGGTACTTAACCACGGTCTTCCCATTATAATGGGGAAGCCCCCTTCGTTGTTAAGCTCAATCACCAGGAAATTGGCTAGGTATGACCACCCACACACAGTGGTGATAATGTCCACCACCAATCCTAAGGGAATGGTGATGGACTGGTCAGCCAGCTTCAGTTGTGTGTTACTCTTCTTAAGTTGGGGCAGGTTCCAGGCTTGATACATCTTTTGTGAAATTAGGTTGACTCCGGAACCTGAGTCAAGAAGAGCTCGATGTGGTGCATTTTTGGTGATCTATAAATGAATTAAGGGATTCCTAGGGTCAGGTAGTTTCCTAGGAAGGTGGCCCACCTTTATCCAGTCAGTTACGGTATGTGTTAACATAACCGTTTGTGTACTTAGTTGTTGGACTGAAGGGTTCTCCAAAGCATTAGTGGTTAGAGGCCTATACATGTACCCAACCTCTTGTTGTTGCGAGAGTTTGTCTAGGCTCCTAGTTCTGAAGAAAGGTCTCTTCTTTGTATAGTTGTCAGAACTAGCACGTGGTTGGATATTTACATGCTGAATATTTACAGCTCTCGTGGTGTTATGTTGCTGTGGTTGGGTAGGCAATTCCCCTTGCATTGTTGGAATAGGTTGTATGGAAACTACAGGTGGAAGA
>MNCI01029885.1:139898-181472 GCA_015680685.1 Gnetum montanum | reverse complement strand
GATGAGTAGCCGATTCCTTGGCTAGCCATACACATTCGTCAATGCTCGTAACCAAGTCATTCTCATGCCGCGTTACTAGGAAAGCAATAAATAACATTAAATAAACCTATCCATGTACTGCAAGGTTTATCCACAAAGCTCGTCTTTATTGCCGTACACAACTTGTGTTCAGGTACAAAGCTGCTCGAATAAAGAACTGTTTACTTGGGGGACTCCTACTGCAGGCACATGGAAAATATTCTATCTCTGGGGTGATCAATCCGCTAGAGCTTCACTACTTCTAGCCTAGGATGTGAAATGAGGGGAGTGCCGCCTCTTATTCATAGATTTTGCGGTGGACCGCGATATCGCGGCTTGTGCATATCGCGTCTCATCAGCTTTTGAGTAAAAAATGAGTTATCACTCTGATGCTCCTATGATAATGATCACCAAATCTTGGCTCAAATGTTTTAACCCAAATATTTAATCTTGTTGCTATAGTTCGAACATACCTAATGTACCAGTTAAAGCTTCATTTCCATTCATCTTGAAGAGACTCCTGGATTAATGTTGTCATTTAAAATTCATTCCTATTACAATACCTGAGGTGCTGGGAAGATCTAAGAGTCCAGCCTTCTCTTATTAACAAATCTAAAACTCAAACAAAAGATGTTAGTTTTCAAAGAGTTGATACTCTCTGGTCAAGAAATAATCTAAAATATTATGTTTAATATTTATATATTTAGTACTAAAATAAAAATTTGCTAAATATAGAGCCCATTGAATTAGCCTAGTATGGGAAACTTTATTTAAGGTTTTAGTACTTAAATATTTATCAGTGTTTTAAGTCATTACATACTATAAAATGTACATTTTGCAAAAACAACCTAAAATTTTATATTTCTTTTATGATGGCTAGAGGTTTCTTGTGACTACTATGATAATTCTTCTAAGCATCATTAAATGTGCTAGAGACATACCTATAGATTTGGAGTACAATATCCTTTTATTCTTTTATAGTAGCTTTCCAAAACTCTTGTGAGACATTAATCTAAAGAATGGGGTTCTTGCTAGAGGCTAGTTTTAGCTTAGGGAGATTATTACATTGTTGTTTAATCATGGCCATAGTTGAAGTATTTTTTTTATGTCCATGGATGTCACATCTCCATTCCCAAATGATGTTGTTGCCTAATGAAGATGATGCCCTTTCATAACAAGTGTTGTTGTTGTTATAACAAGATCCAAAAGTGTAGTTGTAATTAAGACTTGAAAGGACATGTTGTAATAATGGATGTGTCTCTTAAGGTAACCTTTTGGGGCTTGACCTAAAGCATTTATACCTAGGGTTAGAGATTATGCTAGCATGGAGTGGTAGAGCCAGTATAGGCAAGTTATGAGAGCCAAGTGAAGTAGGACAGGAAGTGGACTTGCCATCCCTTCTAGTTGGGTTATAAGCCTATTTGTGGTGGTAGTGCTAGATTGCCTCTAAGGAATCATGCCAAAGGAAGAAAACCCCAAGGAACACTCTTAGAGCATGATACAGATACACTCTTCAATATCAATAAAGCATTATGTTCTTTCTCTTTTTGCATTTTTCCTATTATTTCCTTTATACATAATGTTGAATATCACATATATTTCACATTTGGTATTTTTGTTCATGTGCATAATGTCTAATATATCATATATTTGATGTTTTCCATGATGCCTAGGGATAGGATGTCACAATTGGTATTGGAACAAACCACAACCCAAGGGTCATTTAGAATCATGGGCTAATTACAACATGAACCTGATGATGAGCCTTAAGACCACAACATAGAGAAAGCCATTGATCGTCACTAGATGTACCATAAGTTTGTGATGTATGTAAAAAGATACCTTTCTATTGATTTCACAAACAATGGATTAGGCATATAGATCCTAGGAAGCAACAAAATTATTTCATGGATATCATTAACCAATGAAGATCTAATCATGCCTCATCAAGATTCATTAATTATGAGAGATGTTGGTAAGACAATGATACATCGATCTAGGTAACTCTTACTCATCTTAATACTATAATTATTAATTGATTAGGGCCATTGTTAAATTTCTTTAAAGAAAGTTAGTAACCATGACCTAAATTGATCGTGTTTTGTTGAAATTCACTATTCAAGTAATCTAGAAGTTTTCAAGTTACCATATATTAGCCTAGAAATGTGAGTTTAAAAAAATAGGCTATTTTGTCCTTTTAATTCCTAAAAAATGAAATTGATTTTTGAAATGTAAGACCATGTCCAATGTGTACTACTCATTGAAAAGATTCCAACGATACAAGTTTCATCTCAATTAGACTTACGGTCTGACAGATAATGATGTTTAAAGTTTCTCATTATATGTGCATTAAAATAATATTAAATTATTAAAATTGTTTATTTATTATTTAAATAAAAAAATTTCAAAATTTTAGTGTTAGGAATTAACTTGGAAATGCCATTTACTAACATTGAACCTTTGCCCTGTCATCAGTTGAACCACAATGTTAATCACCAAGGCAAGGTGGAATAAAAGAAGAATAAAGGTTTTAAAAAACATTATGTGGAAGGTTGTGGGTTCAAATCCCAATCCCTTGACTTTAAAAATCTATTTAAAATAATAAATTAAATAAAAAATAAGTATAATAAAAAAATAAATAATATATTAATAAATAAAAAAATAAATTTTTTTTTGCAGACCACATTGGCCTACAAGGGCCATGCATGCCTTGTAAGCCACATTGGCCTTGCAAGGGTTACATAAGCCCTATAGGCCACGTTGGCCTTGCAAGGGTTGCACTAGTCTTGTAGGTTGTGTTGGTCTAACAAGGCTATTGCAATGTGTAGGCTACCTATAGCTCTTGCCAGGTGCCATGTCGCATGCCTCACTCTGTGCCATTCTAACTTTGTGTCATTGCTATTTTGGCTATGTGCCATGATGCTCCACTACTATGCTTGCTTGATTTATCCTACTATTCTCTATTGTTGTGCATTGCCTATTGCATAGTTGTCATTGCATTTGAAACCCTTGCTCACCTGTTGCTGCTTGAAACCCCAACCCTAGTAAGGTTGAAAAGGGACAAAGCCATGGCCTATGTTGCTCACCCTTCAACCATGCAGCCTATGTTGCCAGCCACATGTGCCTTGCAATCATGCACATGTCTACCATGCATGTGTGCCAACCTCTGTTGTAGTTTCCACCCTATGTGTGCATCCTTTGGCATCTTCAACATCGTTGATCATCATCTAATGTGCCTCCAATCATCACATACCATGTCATAGTTCATTGCCTCCCATGCAGCTGATCATTACTTCCCATGTCACAAATCATCAACTTTCATATCTTGGATCATCGCTTTCCATGCCATTGATCATCACCTCCCATGCCACTGATCATCACCTCTTACACTACTGATCATTGCCTCCCCCCTTCAATGTTGAAAAAATCCTTGTACAGGGCACATTTGCTAATAGAGGCTACTTAGCCATATCAAGGGCCATGTGAGCCTAAGGATGAGCTACATGAGTCTAGGGATGGGCCATGTAGCCCTTAGTCAGGATTGCGTAAGCCCTAAAAAGGGGCCATACAAGCTTGGACCACACTATCAGATATAGCCCCTTCCCTATCAACTTCGTAGCCACTACTGTGGACACACACCTCCATCTATTATGTTGCTTGCTTCATCTGTATTCCTTGCTTGCTACTATCTACCACTCAGCCATCTAAGACACTATTAGCACACCAATGCAGCCATTGCTACCATTGCTATGAAGTAGCAAATTCTCCATCACTTGCTAGAAAAATTGAAATTTCCATCAATTATCAAAAAATTCAAAATTCTATCACCAAATGGTTAATTTAAATAAAAAATGCACAAAAATAGTTCCCAAAATTTGAATTTTATGCATTGGTAGCAATAGAGATAAAAATTCCACAATTAAGCATGCTTGCCTTGGAGTAGAATTGGGCTGGATGAGTTCTCAGGAATTCTCATTTTTCATGCCAAAGGTTTTAGACTCTAGAAGCGATAACTTTTGATTTTGGAAGCTTTTCTTGGAAAATTAAGAGTCATTTCCTATAGTTTTCAACCTTTTAGACATAATGGTAAAGTTAGATATTTCCTAGGAAACCCCAAAAATTATTTTTTACCCCTTGCTCGATATAGTGCCTAGAGACCCTCAAAGGTTAATTTTGGCAACACTTGAGCATACAATCATCTTTTTCAACATATGAATAGTCATTTTCAACATTTTTCACCTTATAAACTCAATGGTGAGGTTAGATTTATCATCTAGACATCCTATAATTCAATGATATCATGATTTTAACCTTTTGGGCTTTAAGATTTAGCACATAACCTTTGCAAATAGCCTTAAGATATTTATGGCATGTTATTAGTTACACTGTTAGAGCTAGTGTTCTTAAGAGGTGTAGAAAGGTTGTTAAGAATTTAGGTAATGTAAATATATATTACTAAAATTAGATAATGTTGTTATTCATTTGATGTAGTTGTTTATCAGTCAATGTATTAGTTAATGATTAGTAGATGTATTAGTTGGAGAATTAGTTGAGGAAACATAACAATCTTGAACCACCAAGAAAAGGTATATTAATTTGTCCTACAATCAAAACATATGGAAAAACAACATGACAACTCAAAATCTCATTTTTATGAGGAGTATGATACTCATGAAGAGAAATGATTCAAAATAGAATCCAGGAATGGAAATGAAAGTTGCAACATACAATGTGCTTGCAAGATCTTTAGGAAGTAAGATACAACATCCACTATGTCCAGCATGGGCCTAGGATTGACACGAATATTAATATCCATGCATCTTAGTAGAGTTAGAAGATTTGGATATTGATGTGTTGTGCCTACAATAAGTCTTGCCATGGGAATTTCTATACTAATTCCAACCAAACTTGGAAAAGATGGGATATAAAGATATTTATAGGAAAAAAGTTTCTTGTGATAGTTCTTCTTTTGTACTATACAAATTAGCCTATTGTAGAAGTCACAATATGGATGATTGTGTGATCTTTTATAAAGAAGCCAAGTTTGAATTAGTACAAAGATTTGAATGGAGTTTAAAAAATATGCTTTTTGAAATTCCAGAACTTCAAGTGATGGATAAGAAAGAACAGTTAAAATTTTGGAAAAATCACATAGCCTTGGCAATGATTCCAAAATTTCATCTATCAAGAATATATGTATGCATGGTTAAAACACATTTGATTGCCAAACCAACATGTTCTAATGTTAGGCTATGTTAAGGAGCATACTTGATTAAGCAAATAGAAGAAAGCTTAAGAATAAGTTATTCCTAAGTTATATTAACCTAGTTCCATTTATTCTTTGTGGAGACTTCAATGAAAAGGTTAAAAGTACTATTTTTCAATTCTTAATATATGGATTTGTAAAGGAATGTTTGGAAGATGAACCTGATTTGAAGAAGATGTTTCCATCAATTTAGCATGAAATTCCATTAGCTAGTGCATATTCTACTTACTTTGAATCTTCAATAGCTAAATTAGATTCTACCATGTAGGAATAGATGATGTTGATGGATAGTATTCATAAATAACCATAGTTTACCAATTACTCTGCTATGATTAGTGAGGATGGATTAACAAAATTTTTCATTAAGACTTTGGATTATATTTGGTATGACGCTCAATGCTTCAAAGTTACCAAGTTACTAGAGTTAATTTCTAAATAGAAGTTGAGAAGAATCAAGATCAAGCCTTGCCATCCTAAACAAGACCATCCGATCACATACCACTTATGATAGAATTACAATTACTCCCATCCATTCATAAGGTTGATCAAGATTAGGAAGTATCTTGCTCTTACTTTTATTTGATAAATCTTATTATTTTATTCATTTTTTAAAATTATATTTCAATTAGATTAATAGAATATCTAAGATAATGAAAAATTAGAAATAAAAGAATTTCCCCTACCTTCACTTGGAAAACCAAATTTGTATTGTAGTTTGTGTGATCCTAGTAAGGATTGGTGATTAGTGATTGATAGATCTTTAATTTACTTCTTGTCATTATCTTAGAAAATGAAGTAAGTATTAATAAAGTAATGTTTAATTTTTCATATATTCTTCTCACATATATTTTATTTGTAGAATAAGTAAGAAATAACTTCAAGTTCAAAGGAGAAATCAAATTATTGGAGCATAGGATAATGAATGAAAGCATTAGAGCTAGAAAAAGATAGTGAATTTGGACTCGTTCGAGGATGAACAGAACCTAAGAGGGGTAGATTATCACATCCCCATTCCCAAATGATGTTGCTGCCTAATGAAGATGGTTCCTTTTCATAAAAAATGTTATTGTTGTCATAACAAGATCCAAAAAAGTAGTTTTAAGTAAAACCCAAAAGGGCATGTTGTAATAACAAATGTGTCTCTTAAGGTAACTTTTGATGGTTTGACCTATGGCATTTATACCTAGGGTTATAGGTCATTCCAGCATGGAGTGGTAGAGTTGGTATAGCCAAGTCACAGGAGCCAAGTGAAGTAAGATAGGAAGTGGATTGGCCATTCCTTTTAGCCAGGTTATAGGCCTCATTGTGATGGAAATTATGGATTGCCTTTAAGGGATAAATGCCAAAGGAAGAAAACACCAAGGAACACTCTTAGAGCATGATACAGATATGCTATTTCATATCAATAAAGAATTATGTTCTTTCTATTTTTGCATTTTCCTTATTATTTCCTTTATATATAATGTCAAATATCACATATATTTTGCATTTGGTATATTTTCTTTGTACAGATAATGTCTAATATATCATATATTTGGCATTTGTCATGACATTCGAGGATAGGATGTCATAATGAAGAAGGGTTTTCACCAAGTTGTTCATCTAATAGTTTTCTATCCCTAGCCAGGTGTTTATTAAATTTGGATACATAATTGACATAACCAAGGAACCTTTGTAGTTGTGTTTTATCCTTGATTTCATCTGGAAAGTTTTTGATGGACTCTAAGATGTGAAGTTGTAATGCAATAGTACCATTGCTTATTTCTAATCCTAAGAATTATATAGAACCTTGGACAATAGTCATCTTGGTTGGAGATAGAACTAGTCCATTTTCATCAACCAATTTTTTAAATATTATTAAATGTTCTAAATGTTGTTTTGGGTTCTTACCCATGATTACTATATCATAAATATAGACCAAAATATAGAGGGTGTTATTTTGATCATGTATAGTAGTACTATTATTCATAAAGGTCTCCAGGAATAGTGAAATCACTTTTCTACCTATCTTTAGATTCTAAATGGGTTTGCCAAAATCTTAATTTTAAATCAAGCTTTGAATAAGCATTAGTATGGAGTAAGCTTTGAAATAAGTCGTCTTTGTCATGGATTGGATGCTGGACAAGTTTTATAAGATCATTTAGAGGTTTATAACTAACCACTAACCTCTTTTTCCATCTTACTTGCTTAGCTCTTTTGCTAATGTAGAAGGTTGCACAGGTGAACATACTTGTGCTTGGTTGGATAATTTTTTTATCAATAAGTACTTGTATTTCCTATTTGGATTCTTTTCTTAATGAGGAAGGAATCCCTATGTGATGTGCTTTAGTTTTTATTTTAATATTATCCTTAAAGTCTATTGTGCACCAGTGTTCTTTTTTATTTGTAAATATAGTAGGATCATCACTGGGTAGAGTCACTAATTCTTTTTTAATATTACTATATTGGTTTTGTAATTTATTTATGTTGTTTAGTATCCACTGACTATTAGGTTCTTTGTGAGTAGGTTGGACTGAATGGAATTTACTCATATATTGTTCTTGTCGAGGAAAACATTCTTCAAAAAGACTAATATATGTAGGACTAATAGTGTATGGCTCTAATGCTTGTACATTGTCTATCCCTATTAGTAGATCTTACAATTTTAGCTCACAATGTAAAAATGTAATTTGTATGATCATTCCTTTGGGAGACCTAATCGATATAATAAGTTTATGTTTGCTACTCATCTTTTGTGTGTAATCCTAATGTAGTTTTTCTCTTTTTTCTCCCAAAGATGTGATGGGATAATATTCCATTTTTCAATGGATATTTTAGGTCTTGAGTCTATTAGGACATCTATAGGATAAGGATTATAATGTTTTATTTTAATAAAGAATGTACACATTGGTAAAGTAGTATTTACCTAAGAGTTAGTGTTGATTAGATGAATTGGCATTACTTGAGTCTTAGCTTGGTATTGTTGTTGTTGATAGCTCTCTTCTATTATTTCTAATTTGGCAATCTCATGTGTAGCCATCTGTATGAACTTTCAGAGTTTCTTTATTCAATGTAGTTGTAGGATTAACTTGTCAAGCTTTGGAGGCTGAAATGATTGGGATGGTTCTTCTTCTTCTTATTTGTAATCTTGTTCTTTAGACTCTTCTCCTTCCTATTGACTAGGATGTTGTTGGGAATTATGATATTTAAACCATCTTTGTTCAACCATAAGCCTTTGCTCATTGAGTTCTTGTTGGCTTTCTCTTATCCTTCTTTTGAGAGCTATGATGTGGTTAATATTGCTAATAGGAATTTTTGATATTTATTTTTGAAGCTTGTCTAACTATTGTTTTATTATAATATGTGTAGGATCTCTTTCAATCAGGTCAAGATATTTTGCTAGTGGAAGTTCTTTCTAATTCATAGAACAAACATAATAATAATAATAATCATCCTCCTCATCCCTTCTAGAAATGGGATTATCTAGATCATAATTAGAATCACTAATAACATAATCAAAATATTTATTTGATTTGATTAGAATATAACTAAGCTCAAATAAAGTATCTTCATTAACAACAAAATCATAATATTGTTTAGATAAATTATGTTGTTCAATGAAATTAACCTTTCTAGGATATTTATGTTTCTTTAGACAATTACAAGTAAAGTGGTTACCTTAGCATAGGTAACACCGAATGTCTGATTTTTGAAGTTTGTTCTTGCATTGCTTGAACATACCCCAAAATACTTTACTCAAAGACTTGTTAGTGTATATAGGTTTCCATTGTTCTCTTAGCTTTCGATGACAATACAAAGACTTTCTACTATGCTTATTTTTAGTAAATTCGTATGGATCAAGACTAATTTGTTGACAATAAGAGTGTCCTAATTTATGCTCAATCTACTTCAATTCTCTTTGAGCATTTATATCATGAAAAATAGTCTTATTGACATTTTTTATATATTGGCATATTGCACTGAAGCTCATGTTATTAATAGATTTTTCATACCTATGGAGCTCATCTTAATATTTATCATTAAATGAAGGTGGCATTGCTCTTAATAAGTGCTCTTTAGCCAATCTATTGCAAGTTAGTGTACCTCTATAGTATTATTCTTCCATTGTGCCAAAGAATGATCCTAAATTATGTATATCATTTGGTTTTGCTTTAAAGAACCTTTCCCTGTAGCTATCATCATAGTAAGTTTTTATCACTTATAAATTCTTTAGTTATAGCATTGATAAATAAATGGATGGTCCATTTAGTAATTGAATCCTAATTCCAAACTTTATTTGATTCCACCACCTATGAAGATTACCTATAAAATTAAACACATAGTTTTGTATTGCATGTTTGGTAGTTTTCTTGTTGAAAATGAATTGCCTATCTATTGATCCATTTATCCTCTCAATAACATTTTGTTATTATATAGGGTCTAATTTATCCATGCAATATTTTAGTTCCTTTTCACTTAATAGTCTAGAGGAAAATATAGGGTATTCTTTTGGATTTCCTATGAGGACACCATGGAATTGGGATTATTCTTCTTCATGCTAGCTTTCGTAGTTTGTGACTTGAGAAGATCCTTCATTTGTGTTGATAATTTTTTCTTTCCCCTTTTGTAAGGTTGAAGGCTTGGACTTATGGTCAAGTTAAGAATCAAGGTTTGTGCCATAATCTAAAATGGTTCCTATAGAGGTTTTTGGAGTTGTAGGCCTTTTTGTTTTTGGCACCAAATTTTGTTCTATTATGGCTACTTTTGTTTTGAGTTTTAACAATTTCATGTAAACATTATCTAGAACTACCTAATATAATACTTATTACCATTAGCCCAATTTTATAGCTTAATTTTATCTACTAGTAGTTCAATGCTTAAGTTCTAAAACATTATGTGAGTAGTTTCTTTTGGTTGTTCTGTTGAGTTCACATAATGTGTCTATTGTTCATCATCAGAAGATTCATCAACATTGTTCTTTTTTATTTTTAATATAGCATTGCATTCTTCACAATGATAACTATTTGCATGTTTAACTCTAGCAAAATGGGGACAAGATGGATCTATTTCTAGGTTTGACTCCTAAATGGGTTGCTTACCTTTTGGATCTTGTAGATCTAGGATAGGTTGGTGAGTTTTTGATTCTTTTTTAGGAGCCTCAGTTATCATTACATTGGATGATGTTGAAGATTTTCCTTGTATTTTATTAACATTCATTGTAATTCCTAGTTCTTTGAATAAGGATCTTATCTTTTCTTCAAGCTCTAGTTTTGGCTTTGGTTCACTAAGTCTAAAAGATCTCCTTGAAGGGATTAAGGTAGTATTTGGTTTTGGGAGATCGACTCTAAATGAATCTAAAATTGTGAACTTGGATGTTTTGAGACTGACTTTGTATCTTCTCTTACCTAAATAGGCTAGTCTAATAGGTGGAACAAAATTATAAAAGTCTTCTAGTGGATCATCTATATGAGGATAGAGAATGTGAATTGGAAGATCTTCTATGTTGGCCTTAGTTCCATATTCTAAATTTGCTGATCCTACAAATACAACTTGTTGTCCAAATGGAAGTAATGTCTTAATACTATTGTAGTTAGAAAAATTGATCACTAGAAAATCAAAAGATTCAGTGTAGCACCCTTAATTCCAAATCCCTAGGCCTCTGAAAAATGAGAATCAAGGTACCCTAAATAGTTTGGTAAATCACCTAGGGACATATGAAATGCAAAATGAATCATGTAAATAACAAGAATGTAGATCTAGAAACCATAAGAAAAGTAGATTACACACAAACTAAAATTTTAAAAATTTATTTAAACAAATAAAGAATAAGTTTAGGGATGTGTATAGGAGTTGCCCATGAAGGAGCAAAAATGGGGTTCATTGGGATAGGAGTTCAAAGCTCGTTGAAGCTAATGTGATCCCCTTCATGATCTGGGGTGTTTAGCCACTCTTGATGTTGTCAAAACTCCTTTTCTGCTACCTTAGATATGCATATGTGGTCACTACTTGGGGGTGAGAAAAGTTGGAAATTTGGCTACAAAAATGCTTCATGTTGGGAGTTGGGGATCCTAGAAGTACATTGTAGAAACTAAAAATCCAAAAGTCTTAGGGTAGGTATAACAAAGAGGGTAATAAGGCTACAAGGGTTTCACACTAAGAGACTTTAAGAAGTTGCATTTTGCAAGTGTTACAAGAGCTCTTGGAAGCCAAAAGTACTATAATGTTGAAAATGTCAAAGTATGGAATGTAGGGATTTTGGTTTTATAGGTTTTTGGCCATGAAATGAGCTACAAATTGATTGCAATTTAGCTATAATGTGGCTGCAAATTGGCTATAAATTTGCTGCAAATTTTTGTCATGTATAGGTAAGATGGGTGTCCAAATTTGGAGTTTAGCATATATAGTAAGTGCCAAGCCCCCATGGCCATTCTATTTACTATAAAGAGTAATGGGGGCACAAAATCTATGCTATCCTAGTTCTCCCTTAATGAGCCTTTTACCATCCTTGCTAAAGTGGTTGGTCAACATTGAAGTCAATTAAGTGTAGAAATCTAGCCCCTATTGCTTCTACACTAGAGAAGAGAAGTTTCAATGCTGGGGGTGAAGCCTTCATGTTGGAGTGAAACTTCTAGGCTGAGGGATAAAGTTTCTCTGTTGGTGAGAAAAGTTTCCACATTGAGGGGGAAGGTTGTACCCCTCCATGTTGTGGGTAGTTGAGGTTTACTCCTTGTAGGTGATTTTAGCATAGAAAAGTGTATATCCCCCATAAAACACATCAAATATCCATTTTTGGCATCCCAAAAGTTATTTTGACTCCACAAAGCCCAAATATAAATACTAGGTAACTTTGTTTTCACTTCGGAAATGAGGCTTTGACCACTTATGAGGCATTTTTCAGAATTGAAAGTATGAAATATGTGAGATTGCCCATAGTGGGTTACAATATTCCTATTTACAATGAAGTTTTACTTTGAGTTTCATGTGGTGAAGGCTACATGGTGAAAAAATGATTACAACATGCAAATTTTTGTTGTGTTTCAATGATCCCTCTTTGTTAATGTTTGGAGGATCAACCCAGGAGGCATTGACAAAGAATACAAAACACTATTATAGGTCCATCACCTATGTTCCCTCTTGATGCTTGATCAAATCATGTCAAACCATGTTGAAGAGTGCTTGTGATGATGGGATAAGGCCATGATGAGATGAAAATAATGGTCATTAGGAATATGGTTATTGAGGCTAATAATGCAATCCAAATGTTGACATCATGGCTATAGCATGACAATAATACATTTTGAAGTGTTGGTTGCTCGAAAAATGTGTTTGAGGACCTGATCACTTCACTCTAAGATTTCCTTAGCCATTAGCTTCAAGGTTTCACATGCCATCTGGCTTCTTGGTAGTTTTCATTTCATTTTATTTTGTTATTTTTAGGGTGAACCCTTTGTTGGGTTTCTTTGCCAAGGCTGATTAGGCTTGGTTTTCCTATTGAGTAAGTTGTGTTACACTCAACGAACTTGGTGGTTTACCCATCGTGTTACACTCAACGAACTTGGTAGTTTTCCCATCAAATGAGATGTATTATGTTCGATGGACTTATTGATTTTTCATTGAATGAAGTGTTACATTAAAGTGGACTTGAGGATGGAGCATGATGAAGAGATGTCATCTGGCCATAGTGCATGAGTGATAAACATTGGTCAACATTACTTTCCAAAGTATGGAAGGTCATAATTAGGTTATGGGGTTGGGCTTGAGGAGTGAGGCTAGATGGAGGGCAATGGTACAAGCACCCTTGACATAGTAGGATAAGATTTCCAAATCTTGCACATCAAGGTTGCATGATGACTTGCTACCATAATGGATTGCACCCTTGCAATGGTCCCAGGTTGCATCCTTCAAACAAAACTCTAAGAGGATAAGTAAACCAAGAAAATAGAGCATGTTATGATATTACAATGCATATAGATCACATGAAGTGTTAAAGCCAAGCCACCAAGGTTACCAATATTGCTAGTTTAAGGCCATGGTGCACCATGATATCAGCATAAGGACTTGGTAGGTTATGATTCTAGTTTAAGATCATATCATACTGTGGCATTGGTCTAAGGTCTCGGAAGGTCACATTACTGGTTTAAAGTCTTGGCAAGCTATGGCATCACCAATTTTAGACCTTGGCAAGCTATGTTATTTGTTTGAGCCCTTGATAGGTCATGGTAAAGTAGGCTTGCTTACTAATGGTTATTGATGTCATGGCTACTACAAACTACATGTAGGTTACATGTAATAAGGATTTAGATAGGAATGGTTGATTGGGTTGGCCAACTCATTCCCATCCATGTTTGCAAACCTAAATGCTCCATTATCATAGGCTTTGGTAATAATAAAGGGCCCTTTTTAGTTGGTTGAGAATTTATCCACGTGCTTGTGCATGGCTTTGAGATCCAAGTCATCCTCCTTGATCTTACACTTGGTCAAGTTATGGTGCTGCTGTTGTTTTTGTGTCTCTTGATATTGCCTAATGTAAGGAAGCACTTGCATACATTACTCCTTCACTAAGTCTAGGTCCACTTTCCATGACTCCTTGCTTTGTTCTTCATTGATGAAGTTGGTTAGGGTCACTCCAAGAAATGGTACATACAAAGAGGTAAAACAACTTTAGAATCATAAATTAAGGTATAAGATGTTACACCAATGGCTATATGGTGAGTTGTATGATAGGCCCAAAGTGCATGGACATGCCGCTCATGCCACTTACACTTGCTATTATTGAGCATCTTATTGAGCAAGTTGATGATGGATTTGTTGGTTGCTTTTGCTTGTCCATTGGCTTAAGGATAATAAGAGAACGAGAGAGATTACTTAATGCCTAGGTAATGATAGAAATATTTTGTTTCTTGGCTACTAAATTGTGGTCCATTTTCAGTAACAATGGTCATGGGTATGCTAAAATGGCCTACAATGTTATCCAGGATAAATTTATAGACTTGTTTTGACATAGTTTTTTTAAAGGAAATAGCTTCAACCCACTTAGTAAAGTATTTGGTTGCAGTGATGATGAAGCTATGCCCTAATAAAGACTTAGGTATTATAGCTACAATGATATACAACCCCATTGTTGAAATGACCAAGTTATCTAAGTGGTATGTAACTCAGTCAGTGGTACATGTATAAGGTTGCTATGATGTTGGCACATGTCATAGTACTTAGCTTGTTGTAGGTAATCACTTTCCATATATGGCCAGTAATAGCCTAATCATCTAATCTTAGTGGCCATAGCTTTGGGTCTTATATGTCCTCCATTGACACCTTTGTGAACCTCCGCTAGGACTATTTTGGCCTTGGTCTTACCTAAGCACTTAAGCAATATGCCATCGTAAGACCATTGACATAATGTGTTATCACCTACTATGACATACTATCTTGATCATTTACATACACTATCCTTTTGAGTAGTAGTTAAGCCTTGTGAGGATTTACTATGCATAAGGTAAAATTTGATATCATCATACCAATCCCTGGTAGGAGCAATATGAATTATGATCACAAAGGTATCCTTAGCATTCTGCATGATGGGAATAGCACAATACACAGTTAAGGTGGGAAAATTACTAAATGCATCTAGCATGACACTGGGGGCTAACGTTACAATTGCATTGGCTATGACATTCTCATTTTGGGGTATGTGTTGGATATCTATGTTTGTAAATTGTTATAATAATTACTTCCCTAGGTGTCAGTAAGGTTGTAATTTTTTGGCTTTACATGCATAGACCTTGATTACTTGGTTAACCACAAGTTGTGAATTGCCTTTGATTGTTAAGTTCCTAATTCCTAGGTCATGAGCTACCATCATTACTTTGATCAACCTCTCATTCTCTACTATCATGTTGATACATGAAAATTCAAAATGATAGGAGAAGGATTAGATTTCATCAAGTGGAAATGTAATGATGGCAATGGCACTAGCCCCATGGGCAGTTGAAGCTCCATCAAAGTACATGACCACCTCATAATCCTTGGGTACTTGGCTCACACTATTAATGTGCTCATTGGGGAACTCAGGATCTATGATTATATGATTGTTAATAAGTGAAATAGTTAGTTATATGGCTATAGGTTGACCTTTCATTAAGGATTGAGAAATGTAATGAAGGTCAAACTCCACGGTTATCACTTTCCATCAGGCTATACGACTACTCTCATAGATGTTGGTCATTATGTCTCTAAGCATGTTATCTTTGCAAATGATATTGACTTGGCTTTGGAAGAGGTAATGTCTCCACTTCTTCAATGAGAAGTCTAGTGCTAGCAAGTACTTATCCACTTCAGTGTATCAGGTCTCATGTGCAACTAATGCATGGCTAAGGTAGTACACTAGCATCTCTACTCCATTATCATAGTGTTGATAGAGCAGAGAGATGATAGATGTGTCAAAGATAGCAAGGTATATGTAAAATGGTTTTCCCTATTGTGGAGGATAGACTATTGGTAGTTGTGCCAACTCTTGCTTAAGGTATTCAAAGACCTCTTGGCATTGAGCTACCCACTCATAGTGAACCCATTTCTTAGGAAAGTGTTGCATGGGTTGCAAATTATTGATAAGCCCAGTGATAATCCTACAAGTAAATTGAAATCTATCTTAAAATCACTAAAGCTCCCTAAGGTAGTTTGGTGCTACTAATTTGGATATGGCCTTAACCTTATCAAGATCAACATGTATCCTTGCTTCAGATACTACAAAGCCAAGTATCTTACTAGTTTTGACATTGAAGATACATTTCTTGGGATTAAGTCTTAGCTCATACTTAAGCACCATTCGAGCATAAGATCTAGGTCATTAGCATGGCCGTCGACCACTTTGGACTTAACGACTATATCATTGATGTAATCATTGAGAAAACCTAATATGTAATCACTAAAGATATAGGTCATGGCTTGTTGATAGGTTTCTCCTACATTCTTAAGGCCAAAGAGCATCATAGTATAGAAAAAGGTACCTAAAAGGGTCATGAAGTTCATGCTAAGTTGATGTTTTGGATTGATCCTAATCTAGTTCTACCCCTAGAATCCATTCATAAAGGGCAACAAGGCATGTCTGGTCATAGTATCGATGAGTTGATCAATACTAGATAGTGAAAAGACACCCTTGATGGGTTTCTTTTTTAGGTCTTATAAATCAATGCAAATACAAATACTCATGTTTTTCTTAGGGACTACCACTATGTTGGAAACCCATTCTATGTAGTCAACAACCCTAATGAAACCAACTTGGTAGACCTTTGTGATCTCATCATGAACTACCAAGGCCAAATTAGATTTAATTTTGCACACTTTTTTCTTAATTGGTCTAATGCTAGGATATAGTATGGTGTTCTATTGTACTAAGAATTGGTCTAGCCTTAGAATATCTTCATATGACTAGAAAATTGCCTTAATATTGTCTTGTAGGACCTTGGTGATGTTTTGAGCCTATTGAGGTTCTAGTAAGGAACTATGTTTATTGATAGGAATCTTAACTAGAGAGTTTTTGGTTATGTCATCCACCTTTAAGTCAAGGGTTTTAACTAGGTTTTTAGGCCATTCTAGAGATTTCTCTATCGAGACTATGTGGTTGACAAGACTCTCAAGATCAAGATCTAGGTAATCAAGGTTGATACACTGTTTGACATCATTGTAAGGCCCACTTAGGCTCAAAGGTAGCCTGATTTGCTCCTAGGTACTCATAATTTAGTCCTATATATCAACCATAAGTACATTAAGTGGAACTTGGGTAAAGATGAATAAATAACACTTTAAAGGCTATGAAATTATTCAAAAGCATGCTACTATAATGCCAAACAACTTGCAAATAAGGTTATGTAAGGTTATAAAAAGGTAGAGATATGTAGATATAAGGACATGATGGCTGAAAATATGCTATGAAAGATCACACTGAGTGAAATAAGGTTGAAACAAGCTATGAGCTTGCTAGTTTATAGCTTTAGCAGACTATGATGCCAGTTTAAGGCCTTAACTGGCTATGGTTACATCGCACCAAATGGTAATGAGGAAAGGTCAAACCCCACTATTTGATATCAATTGAAGGATAAACAGGGGTAAATAAGACCATAATAAAGCAAGTAAAGATGATGTAGGGCTATATAAAGGCCATACTAGGTCAAGAAGATCAACAGTGCAAATCAAGGCTAGAAACAAGTTGAAATATCATGGAATAAGATCAAATCAAGCAAAATAGGCTACATATGGTGAAATTCAACTAATATAGATCAAAGGGTTAGGTTTTTCTAGTTTTAGGCTTTAGTAGACCATTGTTTAGGACTACAAGGGGCATGGATTAGTTTGGGCATTAACAAAGGCTATTTTTAAGTTGTTTGGACCTAAAAATCAAGGGTTTTGAGGCTTCCACAATAGATTGTCCCTATTTTCATGTTGGCCAACGTGGAAGAGATGACTCCTAGCATGGAAGAAACATTTAGAAAATTTACCAAGCGTGTTTGGATTAGTTTTTGATTCTTGATGGCTTGCATTTTAGTGTAGTTAACTAGGGAAGGGAATGGGCTAGTTTTGGTGTCAATTTTAACATCTGGAACCCCTCTATGGATCTTGAAAATATCTTTCACACTAAGTTGACATTGAGTAGGGTGATCTTAGTGTGAAAACCAAAGAAATGGATTTTAGTACATCTATAGGATTGAAATTAAGGTTTCGAGGTCTTCCCAAGGTAGTGTAGGGCCAAATATGTCAAAACTGAATACTTTGGAGGTTGATAAAGGCCAAAAAGTAGGTTTTAGAGCTTAACCCCATATTTCCATGCTGACCAGTGTGTATGGAAGGGGGATCAACATGGAGGATTGAAATCTAAGTAACAAAAGGGTCAAATTAGCAACTAGAATCCAGATATGGGAGTTGTGCATCCTCTAGCTTTATTTTGAGGTCATTTGAGTTGGTTTTAAGTTTTAAAACAAGTTGAAATTTCTCTCCCCCATTTCTCACATTGAGCATGGTGGCCCTAGTGTGGAAGAATGGGGATGCACTTGTTCTATAAATTTTGGATGGTTTGGGAGCACATTGACTAGGCTTCTAGGCTCCTAGGGTTGTAGATCATGATTTTCCAAGTTTCTGGTGGATTTTGATCATGTTTGGAGGTTGTATGAAGGCATCTAAAGTTTCACCCCCTATTTCCATGTTGGGGGATTTTCTCTAGCATGGAAGATGAAAGTGGATGAGTTTTAAGTACTAAAATAAATTTGGATGAGTGCACACTTAAGGCTATGAGGTCCTAGGTTTCTCCAGTGTAGATTTTTGGTCTCTAGGAGTGTTAATCTATCATAAAAAAAGAAAAGGTAGCTCTTCCAAGCTATTTCCATATTTCCCAACATGGAAGATGCCTTTCCTAGTGTGGATGAATCAAGAATCCTAGATCTAGGCTAGTTTGGTTCATAATTGGATATGCATGTCAACTTCTAGAGTTTCTAGGATCAAGGGCTAAGGTTTAAGATTAGAATTTGGTAGTTTTGGATGTTCCTAAGTGGTTTTTGGGCTTATTCCCTTTCTTTCATGTTGAGGAAGGGATGCTTAGCATGGATCTGGCTAGGAAGATTAAGGGGGATAGTTTTTCTGGCTATTTGATATTAGTTTTTTAGGGTTTGATGGCTATGGAAGATGAAAACATGCTTCTAGGATGCATAGAAGGATGTTTAGTGTCTATTTGAGGTATCTAAGGGTCACTTTTAATCATTGTCAAGTTACCCCTTGTTTCCATGCTGGACAACATGGAAGAAGTGGCTCCTAACATGGAAGAACTAAGGAACTCTATTTTTAACTATTTTTTTCTCACTTATGACCATGCATGTGGGTCATTAGGATTGCTAGTGTTGATTTTTGATGCATAGGATCAAAATCTGGTCATTTCAACAGTTGTTAGGTGATTTTTGGACTTTACCCTCCTCCATCCACATTGGAACTAGGATGCTAGGCATAGGCATAGATGGGATCCTCTTCAGCATTGAAGATCCTTAGGGAGTTGATTTTTATTAATTTTTGACATTCTAGTGGCTTCTGGAAGGCCTATCAGGGTTCTAGTGCAAGTACAAGGAAATTTGACATCATTTTTATATATATGGGACTCCCTAGTAACCTTCCTAGCTGCATCCACCCTACAAAGTCTAGAAGAGGTCTCCCTTAGTGTGGATTAACCAAGAATGATAGATTTAGGCTTCTTTAACAACTAATCAACCATGCATGTTAGCCTTTGGGGTTGTCATATTTGACGATCGATACTTGGTATCAAGATCTAGCATTGTAGAGGTTCCTAGGTGCATCATGTAATCAACCCCCCTTCTTCCACCCTAGGCATGATGACCCTAGCATGGATGAGAAGGGGATGATAGTTTTTTTCTTATTTTTAACCAATTTTGAGGCATACGGAAGCTATTGAAGGTCTTAGCAAAGTCTACGTATCACTAGAGTAGGCTATTCAGCTATTTTTGGTTATAAATTATGTTTTCTTACATACCCCCTAGGTTTCCATGTTGGCTCCACACTAGGTAGTGTGGAACTAGCTATACATGGAAAATCAACTTGTTTTAAGATGAAAATATGCTACTGGAGGTTGTTAGGAAGTGTTAGGATTTGAAAAATGGCTTCTAGGTAGTTGATGTAGGTAGTTTTGGTTATCCCCCCATCCATACATGCTGGGGCTAGGATGCTTAGTATGGATGAGGCTCCCCCAACATGGGACCATCAAATCCTAAGTTTTTGGGAACTTTTGACTAAATTTGATGAGGTTATAAGGATGCTAGAGTGACTAGAGAGGTTTTAGGCCATGTGGGCCTACATTGGGTGTTAGATCTAGTCTAGATGGGCACTGGGGGGGGGGGGGGGGGGGGGGGGGGGGGGGGGGGGGGGGGGGGGGGGGGGGGGGGGGGGGGGAGGGTAAGAATGGATGTTGCTCCCTTGTCCAATGCTAGGAAATGTTGCCCCCATGCGGAAACCTAATATATCCAATTTTGGCAAGATCTCACCCCTTTTAAAATCCCAAGGTTGAATGAGGTAATTTATAATTATCAAAAAATTGCAAGAAAGTTTGGTTTTAGGGGTTTTAGGAGGTGGGAGGCATGTATCCATGCTATGCACGGTATCCAAGTGTGTATGCATGAGGGTTAATGCTTGAACATGATTCTAATTATCTAAGGGGTCAAAACCCTGGTATTGAAAGAGTTTCTAGGCTTAAAATAGCTTTTATGGTAGGCATATGGTGGGTCCACTACCCAAAATTCAAAATTTTAAAAATTAAACTTATCTCCCACCAATACTAGTATGCAAAAAACTTCCCTTCCTTACACTTTAGTGTGATTTGAGTTCTAATGAACCAAAGTGACAATAGAGGCTTAGAGGTGGATGTTTAGATTTTGCTTAGCCTTTTATGGTTGATTTATTCAAGTTTTAATCTTAATTTTCATTGTTGGGAAACACCACATTGGTGGAGAGCTCTAGAAGAGATTTTTGTAGCAAACATCATCCATTCTTAGTGTGGAATCATCACATCTTCCCTTTGGCTAGCATAGAACCTTCATCCCATCCAAATTTTAGAGTTTCCCAATGTTGCTATGACCATGGTGAAGTAGCATGGAAGAAAGAGCTAGAATCCATGGATTTAGAAGGTAGATGAGTGTACTAGAAATCTCTCTAGGCTTCCCAAGCCAATATCCATTTAAGAATTATTTTTGAAAACCCCAAGGTAGGCTATTCTAGCCATTTTCTTTCAATTTCTAGCCATTTTTCTTATTTTCCTAGCTAGGGTATGGTTGTTTTTGTTAGATCTATGCTGAGGAAGGGGATAAAATAAAGTTATAATGAAATCCTACATCATGTTTTGACTAGGTGTACATAGATCTAAGGTTTTTTTTTTACTATTTTTATTTTGATAAATTTGATTTTCAAAATTAGATTTGCTATTTTGGTGCTTTTTTGTAAAATTTTGGGAATGAAGCCATTTTTCTTAGATCTATGCTGCAGTTTTTGTCAAACTTTAATTTTAACTAAATCCTACCCCCATAACTTGATGTCTTTATATGTGGGTATAAGTTGGTTTGATTTTTTTAGCTATAATCCATGGCTAGATTAAGTTAAGTTTTACAAGTTTTGTGATTTTAAATGCTTTTTTTTTTTATGAAAAAAGTAGGCAATTTTGCGTAATTTTAATTAAAAAAATGGCTACATATTCTTAAAATATAAGGTTATGGGTTTATAGACCTATGTTTAAGATTTCTATTGGTTGTGGTCTCTCTCAATTTGGGTTTGAAATGATGAAGTTATGGCTATTTTAGTGAAATTTTGTGGTTAGGTTGTTTATGTTGTTGTGTAGAATTTCATGAAAATTCACAAACTTTTTCTAAGTAAATTGCATGGTTTTTGTCTATGTTTTTATTGTGGCTCTATAGGTTATGGCTTAAGCTTTCCGATGGAGGTGGAATCATTCCATCTAAAGTTAGAATTAATTTTTGATAAATTTTTCATTAAACTTGTGCAAAAGGGGGTTTTTGGATGATGGGTAGGTTACTGTTTGATTTTTCATGTTTTCTATTAAAATGGTTGTGATCTTTTGGCTATATAAGCTATGTCTAGAAAGCTCACTATTTCAGGATTCTTTCTATGGTTGAATCACTAAAATTAGAGTTAAGATGAATTTTTTATGATTTTTTTCTATGATCACATGATTTAGGACTTTTTCATTGATAGTTAGGTTACTACTTGGCTTGGTTATTTTTTGTAAAATTTTCTAAGAATTTTTAGAGCTTCTAGTCATGGTTTGGTACTCATGATTTTAGACTTCCAACAATGGTGGAATCATTGAATTTAGATCTATGGTTAATTTTTAACAAATTTTCTTGGATAGTTGTGCACGTAGAGGTTTTTCTTGGTTGTAATAATGTACCCCTTCGTGATGGGTAGTGTAGACATGTTTAGAAATTTTTCTTATGAATGGCCCATGGATGCCTAAAGATAGTAACTATTCTCTAAGATAAATTTTGTGGAAAATAAAAATATTTTACTATTTTTAGTAAGCTTTTTATTTTTATGGCTGGCTTTTAATTTTCAAGGCTATTTTTTGTCAATATGATTTTGGGCTGAGACATGATTTTTTAGCTATAATGCATAATGCTTACAAGGGTTGTAATAATGTTGTTGTTGGATTCTTGGATAAGTTCTTTACAAGGGCTAATTTCACCCCTAACTATGATGTTTTACAAACATGTCAAGAAATTCTAATCGGTCGTGATATTTTTGTTTTCCATGCAGGGCCTTATTGAAGACCATACTCATCATAGTTATGTTAGTGGACACCTTATGCTATTTCAGCCATCCTAAGGCAAGCACTCATTTTTTTAAAATGACCTTAAAGAGGAGCTCTCTATGGTTTTGGTTGGGGGAAAGGAAATTCGTTACCTATAACTTACAAAACTTGAATGTGATGCTATGGGCACATTTGTTTGTAGATGTGGCCAAGTTTAGAGTGGAGACACTGAAGCATTGAGCATCTAGTCTAATCAGTAGGTTTATCATTGGTGATCCACCACCTCATGTAGTAGGGGAAGCAACAGATATGATTAGCACATGCTACTTCATGGAGATGTGGACTATACTAGAGTATAGTCAGTATAATGTTGACAAGACTATGATGTTGGTACATAGAGTCTACACATTATTAACCCACCTAGGATAGTATACCATCTATAGGGATAAGCATGATTGTTATAGTATTTTTATGTTTTTAACTTTGTTGCTTAAGTTACATTTTCTAACTCATTTGTTCATGAACTTCTTGTAGGTATAGGATCAATGATCAAACCTTGGTAGTGGCTAAAACTAGTTTAGATGTATTTACCAAAGGACCCCAAGTTAGAACTATTGTGTATGAATAGTTGAGAGAGGACTTGGTAGATACACGAAGGACTTCAACCCCATCTACAAGAAGTATGTGGTCAATAGGATGATAAAAAATTGGTGGGTGGCCTCCAAGAGCATCTAGGATCAGACCTTTGTAGCTAGAACCTCTACTCAAGGCACACTAAGCAATAAGAAGAAAGGTAAACATTATAGTTGTAATGTCTAATGTTTTATGATCACCAAGGTTTTAAGTGTTCTATCATTTTAACTAGTTATTAAACATGCCTATGTTGATGCTAAATGTTTGATTGTTGCCTTGTGGGACCTTCCATCTCTATCAATGTCACCTTATCAGTTTCAAGATGTCATGAGGATGCCCTCATCCTAAAGATTGGTGAGGTAATATCTATACAAAATTGGTTGATAGGATAGACACCTAGATTTATCTAAGAAAACATTGAGCATGTGGGTTTTCTTGATGTTTTTATGACACCCATCCCTTCCATGCTTGCTACAAAGATGTAGAATGTCATGACTCCTTTGACAAAGACATTAATGATTTGAACACCACCACTTGAGGTGTATCTATTACTATATTCATCAATGAGGGCACATTTTACAACTTCTTTGGTGTCCTTGTTGATAGGGAAAATGTTGTCACTAGACTAATGAAGGAAGCTAGCCATCGTGAGGATGTTTTGGAGTGGTTCGGTGCTAGAAAGGGCCACTTCAAGATTTTTGTGCATAGCTTCATGGATCCTAAGGCAAAGGAAGAATGTACTTTATTTAGGTCTTGTGCATTTCCAAAACTATTATCACAAAAGAAGGTAATTAGCATTGTGTAGGGGTGGACCTTTAAGAGGGTCTTGATGGAGGATACAATTGGGTGGCTATGTTTTCTATTAGGCTTTAGAAGGAGAATTTCAATCTTTGTGATGATACCTCTACCATAATCCACATGTACTTTGCATTCTTTGTAGGTTACTTGAAGTGGTTTATAGTGTTCTTGGTGGTGTGAAGGAATGGATGTTGGGTTGCCCAAGACCCAAACTAGCTTTCTAGGCCTTGGATAAAACACATTTATCCAACCATGTTGGTCCAAAGCCCACTAGATGAGATGGATGATTCACTATTTATTACCACTAAGGATCTTGGTTGTAGGTGGTGTGAATCACCTAACAGCATGGGAGAGGAGCCTCTCATGATTTTAATGAGCATCTTGGAAGCTTGATGATTATGTAGAGAAGCTAAAGGGATAGCCAAGGACAAGCTCAAGAGGCCTGTAGAGGAAGCACCACTAATGTCAGAGCAGCCCACTAAGAAGAAGCTTAAGCTTAAGCTTAAGACATAATACTAGAATGTCACAGGTATGTTTTATCTATGTTTTGGCTATTCTATGTTTTAATATTTATGGTTATGTTATGGTGTCATGTGCTAATCAGATTTTATGTGCTATGGTTGTAGATAAGAATTGGGACATGGTAGCCTAAGCTACCATGAAGGAGGAAGTACATATGTGTGTAGTCATTGAAGTGGAGGTAGAATAAAGACATGTAGAAGATGTGCTCTTACAATAGTTTGAGGCTAAAGGATTAGCCATAAAAGATATAGATGATCTAAACATCTTTTTCAGTGAGGTGGTTCCTGGTACATCCCCCATCTTCATCTAAGATGAGGGAGAGAAGGAGCTAAGTATGGACATGGCTTAACACTTCTCATTATGTCCTATTGCTTTAGGCCTATTTTTCACCATAACCATTCAATGATTGTTATGCTTATAGTAGTGCTCGAGTCACCAATGTAGGTCCCTATCCCTAAGTTTCATGAAAAACCATGGGTAGAAATCTTGAACGAGATGGAGTTCATGTGTAGGATGGCCAAGGACATCATTGACCATTTGCAACATGTTGTACCTGAGATAGGTAAGAAATTTGTTTTCTATGATTTAGGTTGTATTTATGTGATGGCCATCTTAGGTTGTAAACTATGTTTATGGTTTTATTTTATGATTATGTGTTATTTGTAGTGCCATATTTGGAGTGGGATCCTAGCCAAGACATGCTGATCGACTCATTGTTGAGGCTTCCCTTTGATGTATAGTTTATCATTGAAGTTGTACAAAACTACTACTGATCTAGCAATGTTGTGTGCAAAAACTTCATGGAAGATGGAGAGGCCCAAAGAATCCCTATGGGAGCAAGTTATGATCTTGAGGGAGAAGAATTCGCAGTAGGAGGAGTGATTAGAGATCTCCAAAATTGCAAGGCCTTTGTGGAAGCCCAAGTGGCCAACTCATAGAACTTGAGGACTAGAGAGATCATGTGGGTCCTCTACTAGCATACCATCCAAGATAAGGTAGCGTTATCATGGGAGATGGTGGAGTAATAGATGTAGATGGATATCATCTTTTAAAAAGTTGAGGATTGAAAAGATCACTATGAATGGATCCTATAGTAGAGTAGGACACAAAAGTACCACAAGTGACAGTATAAGATTGATCAGGAGGCCTACCTAAAGTGGCTCAAATAGGAGTTAGTTGAATGGTGCAAGCAAGAGCTATTCATTTAGGCAATCCAAGTGAAGAATGCCTACTAGATCTTTGAGAGCACTCTCATGGTGGAGAAATTTCCTACTTCTTAGATCACCACTATTATAGGTAAGACCTTTGTGGCTACTATTACCTAGGAACCACCTACTTGGACCATATTAGATAGGACTGGCATCCTTACTAGTATTGATTTTGGGGATATTGACTAGGCAAATATGATGGAGGATTAGATTTTTCATCATTTGAAGAATGGCCTTCAACATCTACCCTTGGAAGTCATGGAGCTAAATTTTCCATAGGTTTGATGTATTCCATGTTTTAGTTTCATTTTAAGTTATGGTTTTTGTTTTTGGTTACTAATTGGCTATGTGTTTTGTTTTAGGCACTAGAAGACATCGATGGCCCTAGTGGTGAGGGTGGGGATGATCCATCACTTCCTCCTAGATGCCCCTTAGCATCCCCCATTTACCTATTTCAACTTGTTGGCTATGTGTTTTATTTTTTTTATGTTGCTGACTATTGTTAGCTAAGACTATGTTATGGACAACTATTATTAATTTTTTGACATTTTGCCACATAGTGTTCCCATGGCTATGCATTTTATAAACTCTTTAAATTTAAATTTTTGGTTTTACTTTTGGCTATATATATTGTTCTATTATTATAAACATTTTAAATGACTATGTTGAAAATTTTGGTTATAAAGTTAAATTGCTAAATAATGTGGTTGTAGGCTAAAATGTAAATAAGGTAAAAGAGATGCATGCTTGTTTAAGGCCATAATGGGCATAGGTTGTTCAAGTGTTTTGCTAGTTTAAGACCATGACGGGGCATGTTATATGATTATTTGCACTACTAATTCGAGGTCATGGTGGGTTGTCATTGAAAAGAAACTCATGTTTTTTTTGTGATTTTTTTTGTTTTAAAGTTTTTATGATTTTTTAAATTTATATCATGCTAAACAAGTAAAGTAAAGAAAGACACAGAACTGTAATAAATAGAAATGAAACTAAATAAATTTCTAGGCTATATGCATAAAAAGTAGAATAAAACATAGAAAAAGCAAAAACTAGTCAACAAAGAGAAAGCTTAGGCTAAATGGTTATGGTACACATGGTTATAAAGATTACAAGGATGTAGCATGGAAGGAGTAGGGGTGTACATTACTTGTGAAGACTCATCCTAATCTTTGAAAGTTTAGGAAATATATAAGGCCTATTTTGCCCAAGTTTGTAGTTACCATCCCCTTCACTAATGATGTTTAAAGGGAGCTCATGCCATAACACATATCATTGCCCATTGTTATCATTCTTGGCTTGCTCCTCTCTCTTGGGTTAATGGACTTCATGGTTGGGAGTTTCCTTCTAAAGCTCCACTTTAGACCCCTATTTTATGTTCACATTTTTGACAAGTAGGGAAATCATATTATAATCATGAATGATGATTTCACCTCCCTCATAAGGAAGGTGAATCTCTTGATGGATAGTGAAGACATGGCTAGTAATTGAGCCAACCAAGATCTTCCTAGGATGAGGTTAAATCCTAGAATCTCCTCTACCACCAAGAAATTTGCAATTTTGGGGAACTACTTCACTACTACAAAGTTCGAGGAGATAGGCTGCTTGACAACAACCCTTGACTTGCTGAAGAACTTGAGTGTTGTAGTTGTTGTAGGTTGTATATACTCTATTAAGCCTAGGCATTCGATGATGGTGCATGGGATGATGTTTATTGTAGCTCCATCATTAACATGTACCTAATGCACCTTAAATTGCCCCACCGAAATCATGATGAAAAGAAGAGCTATAGTCACTTCATCATTTTGGGGGTTGTCTTAGATTTTGCTATTGTGAAAAACCAATGATGTTGACTTTCCTTCCCTCGGTGAAGAAGGAACCATTATCACATGGATAGATTCCTTGTTAGTAGGAATTTCATCACTAATGGGGATGGAAATCAACATTTTAATTAGCTCTTCATGGTATGTAGTGAAAGTAACAATAAGGTCATATAAGCTCAAAGTTGTGCTCTTTTTCTTGAGAGACTGTTTCACTTGATCTATCACATAAAGGAATTTTTTGTCATTGACCATGGGCTTGCTGCCCCAGTTGTGCTTTACTTTCTTCATGCATCCAAAAATGTGAACTTTATCCTTATTTTTTTGGGTCTTTCCCCTTTCTTTTGCTTTTTGGATTTTGGGGTTCTCTTGTGGTTCGTTGGTTAAGGTAGGTTGGGTAGAGGAAGTCATGAGTATAGATGATATGGGAGTGAGCTTCAGTGAGTCCACTCCCTCTATGCCTTAGCTTGCTTATTATATTTGTTGTTATGCTTTTATTTATGCTTTTTCCTTTTCTTGGTTGAAGCCTTTTGGTTATCATTTATTGGTTGTGAGGAAGAAGCGGTAGCATTGGCCATCATAGGAGGTCATTGTATGGTCATGTCAGTGGGTTGGATTACGGTTGGTTGAGTTATGTTGGGTTGGGTTACCCTACTAACAAAGGGTTCCCTTGGAGATGCTCATGATGGTACTCTTACAAAAAACGAGGGTGTTGAGTTGGTGAAATCTAAGGAAGCCCTTTCATCATGAAGGGGTGCCTAGATCATGAACAATTCCCTCACTGGTCTCCAATTGTCATCAATGTTGAATGTTGAAATAACATAGGAGCTATTATGATAATTTAATGGATCTATGTACACTTTTATTAATTTATTTTGTGGTTGGACTAGGTTGTAAGAATCTAGGACAAGATCTCCCCTATTTATCATTTTCTAGAAGTCATCTTTTAGTGTGAGGCAAAAGTCTATGCCATGACCATATAGTTGGTCATAGTGGAAAAATTAGTCTAGTTTAAAGTACCTAGGTAATTGAGGATCTTCCTTTGTTTCTTAAGTGGGGTCTTTGGCTATTTTGCATAATCGCTCATGCTTCTTTTGAGTGGCTTTAGTCATTTTCTTATATTCTATGCACCCACGTTTCAATAGTTGATCTAATAATTCAGATGGCTTCAAAGGTTAGGCAGTGTAGTTGCTATGATCCTTCCATCCAAAATATGACCTAGTTGTAATTAAGGAAATGACCCTAGAGGGTTATGGTAGGTTATCTAAATTTTTACCATGGGCTTTGGGTGGGTTGGCCCTTGGCCCCTAGTTAGTTGTGTTGGCTTCCTTGGTTATCATTGCTATAGCTACATTATTTTACTTATGCTTTTCTTTATTCCTATGCATATGTTGATTTTTATATGCCAGGTGTAGGTATGGTTGCGGCTATCTTTTACGACATATTGTATGTTTTTGGTTTGGGAGAATGCTTGACTAAGTGACTACAGGTCAAGGTAATATAGCTTGAACTTGATAAAGTCATTAACCACCTCCTTAAATATAGAAAAAGGGTGTGTTTCAGCTATAGGCTTTAGTATTTTTTTGAGTAGACTATTCCATTGTTGGATGAACTTCTTCACTAGTTCTAGGGATCCTTGCTTGACCTTCATTAGTTGGTTAAGCATGGTGTTAGGCTTCATGTTATACTTAAAGTGGTTAACAAACTAGGCTATTAAGTGTTCAAGAGAGGATAAGAATCCTCTAGGTAAGGCACAATACCAATCAAGCTCATTCCCAATTAAGGACATAGGGAAAATCCTCATGATAGTGTGTAGTCAAGGTTGCAATAGCAAGCACTAGGAGAGAAAGGTAATAAGATGAGAGTTTGGATTACCTTCTTAATTGTACTTGCTGAATTGAGGAATGGGAACACTAGAAGGAAGTGTTAAGGGTGGGACCATAGGACTGATGAGATTGTCCTGGTAGAAGTCCATGACCTTGATGTTTTGAGATGTAGAGGCTTTAAGCCTCTTCAACTTCTTTGTTAGGTCCTAGATCATTTCAAAGGCTTGATCTAGGCCTTCTGGTGCCCCTTTTAGCTTTGGGGTTTGCACAAATGATTGTGGTGTTTTTTGGGAGGCCTATGGCCTTGTTATTAGTTATTGCATAGAAGTAATAGGTTTTGTTATAGTTGTAGTTGATAGGTCAAACAAGGAGAAAGATGTTTGTTCTGGTATCTAGAGCACAAACAAGAAAAAAGGGATATGTGACCCCTGAGTTTCTTGGGGTTTGATGGTGGATCCCACATGGATGATTAGTGAGTTTTTCGTGGTGACAACCATGGTTGATGGCTGCACATATTAGGGTTGTGTGGCAAAAGACATCAATAGGTTATAGGTTGTTGGTTGTGTCATTGATTGGGTCTGATGCACTACTATGATCAATCTAGGATCAACCATAGTAGCGTAGGGAGGGGTGGAGGATGATGGTACCTAACCCATGGAGAAAACAAAGGCATTAGAGTAAGGTGTTGTGGCCTTGGGGGATGTTTGTTGGAACAACCCTCCTAGGATGTTTTCGAGCTTAGATTCTATCCTAAAGCCACCCTCCTCTTCCTCTAGTTATCTATTGGAGGTAGCTTTCAAGTTATCTTTGTCAGTCTCAATGAGAAGGACTAAGATGCTACCATAGATATCATTAAGGGGTATCTAGTCATAGGGGGAGGGAATATACTCCTTCCCATTGTGATGGATGAGCTCAAATGCCATTTTAGCTTCTACTTTAGCTCATGGGATTAGCATGTTAACCTAGATATTGGTGCAAATGAAGTTATAATGCTCTTCATTTATTACTGAGAACCCAAGACTTTTTCCCCTAAGTCTCAAGGATTTCCTACATTTAATAATGGTAGGGTATTTGGGATTATAGACCCACATGGCTTGTTGGGTAGAATCTTTGTTAGTGAAAGTGAAAGGCAATTTGGTTATAATATCAAAAAAGCTTCACAAAGGTTATAAAAATATGAAAATATGGGTAAATTCCAACAAATGAAATTCAAAAATAACTAAAAGAAGAAAAAATGGTTGGAAACAGAGTACTTACTATAAATTATAAGTAAGGGATAAGGGGGGTTATACTCCTTTACCAAAAATGAAAAGGTGAAAAGGTTGCAAAAAACTTCACCCATGCTAGTTCCCAGCTACCTCTACACTGGGTATGGTAAGGGGGAAGGAAGGGGATGAGATGGGAGTATTTCACACCTTCCTATTCCAATGTTGATGAAAGGGAATGTTGGAGACCAAAATGGGAAGTTGGTATTTTCAACTAGAAATTGATTTTGACAAGCTACTACTTTTCTTAGATAGGAAAGATGAGGGTTTAGCTAGTTTCTAGAAGTTTGATGGCTAATTTTTTAGGTACTAGAAGGATGACCAAATTTCAAGATTGAGGGTACAACACCAAATTTGGGCATGTAGACTCCCCTTAAGCATCACCGAAGTCCCCTGTAGCTCCCAACATCTAGAACTTTGAAATTTAAGCTCAAAATCACATGTTTTGAGCCACTTTTAGTTGGTCATGCTGCACAGCATGACCAAACAAAAATAGGAAAAATCAACCATTTTCAGGCATCATCTTTGACATCCGAGCAACCCCCAGGGACAGGAAGCACTTGTACATGTTCGAAGGCTTTAAAAACTCACAATTTGGATGCCAAACATGGCATTTTCAATTGGTCACGCTAAGGTCACACTGCACATGTGACCATAGCATGAACAAACCAAACGGGCCCAAAACAGTAGCAAAATGGAGTCAAATTCAGCATCCAGGCCACCCTGGAGAGCAGGCAGTAGTTGAGCATCAAAAAATAGGCATCAACATCCAAAAATTAGTTCAAAAAGAGCATAAACACTTGGTCACACTGAGGTAATGCTGGGCAGCGTGACCATAGCATGACCAACCAAAAGTGTGTTAAAATAGCCTCCAAATTGGCTTAAAATAGATGTGCAGAACCCTCTCAACCTCAAACATGCAGATCCACTTCGAAAATGGGTCTCACAGGTCAAAAATGTTCTCAAAATGCATCATAAGCATTGGACACGCTGATGGTCATGCTGGCACGCTGACACCAGCATATGCACAGTGTAAACACTTGGGCACACTGGACATTGACACACTAGGATGTTGGACGCCAGAAGCTAATGCCAGGACATGCTGCAGACACACTAGAGCCAGATCCATGCACACTAGAGGCCTTGGTAGAGTAAAAATAGCATAGATCTATAGATCTGGAGGCTAGACATCTAGATCCACTCTTGTACTTTAACATTCTTTGTACATTTTGAATTTTTCAGCGTATCAAGCTCTCACATTGTGGATTACACATGCCAGTGTAAGAGATCTTGGTCATGCTGCACCTTGTACCTTGTAAAATTCTATGCATCCAGTCAAAATGTTCACACTTGTCACCTGATCTGCATTTCCCGCATCCGGTAACCATGGATCTTCCACATAGATTCGAATCTTGTGGTCAAACCTACATAAATACCCTGATCTCGCACTAAATCAGGGTTGGCGATTTTGGGACATGAAGATCTAGAAGGGGGGAAATTCAAAACACACAAGAGCATAGAACACTGGGCACCAAACTTGGTCATGCTGAGAAACCTGGGAACACTACCTTGTATGCTGAATAAATTTTTTTGGTCAAGCTGGACACCTTGGGGCCAGAAACCTGCACCTTCCTAGTGTCTGTGTTCTCATTGGGGCCAAATGTCTGCCTTGCAATCATTCGGCAACTACATTATGACCGGTGCACTTTGTAATTTTTAATCAATATAGACAGTTACATTTTTGCCAGTCATATTTACAGTTTACATTATTTTCTGTTTACATTGTTTACACCTTGTTTTCTCTTATTCATGTTTACGTTTGCATTTTTTTACGTTTGTTTACGATAACCCAGTGCATTTCCATTGCATACGCTAGGGGAAGTCCTTGTTTGATCTATGTGTAGACCATCCAAGGCACTCTACCTTCATTTTTCTAGCTTGCCCTCATGCGAAGGCAGGGTCTGCTGTATCTCTCTAGAGATCTTTAGGCATTCATTTTTCTTCCAACCTTATGCCGATGATTTCAGACAACACATTTTTTGGTGCTAGAAGGAGGGTTGAACATATTTACCATTTAATCAAAACCCTGATCACGCTACCTGTTCAAACACTGTGCAAACCAAGTGCTAAAACTCATGTTCACGCTACAGTACTCACGTTGCTACAGTACTCACACTGCTATAGTACCTCTACAGTGTTTTTTTAAACAAAAACACACAAAACGCATCCGTTTCAAAGCTGAATTCATCGTAATTTCACACCTAACTTTAAGTTGGTCTAAGTTCTGACTGCCACCAACATGGATCACCTTATCCAATACATGCAATACACACAACACGATAATTCCGAGATGACTTCCTCTTACCTGAGATCTCCATCCAAGTACAAGTATGAGTTTGCGGCCTTGCTCGAACCCAACAGCCCTTGGGGCCTTGCCTCACAATAATCATAGCACTTGGAGCACATGCCCAAGGCATTCGCTTCACAATTTGCACACACTAGGGCCCAGCCCCAAACAATCCAAACACCTTGTACATATGACGGGGCCCAACCCCAAGTCACACAAGTACCTTATGCCTATGTTGGGGCCATGCCCCAAGTTCCCCAACCTCAACCCAACATTTAAGTAGGCACCACATGTGCCATGTCTATTTCACCAGTGCTTCAGGCACCTCCTCATCATCCATTTGGGATGATGTTAAACTATCCATGGCCCAGTACGACCTTAAACTACTAACATACGTCTGGTATGACATTAAACTACCAAAAACCATTTGCCATGACATTAAACTCGCAAAGCCCACAACCGGTGATCCAACCCTTCACCGCACAACCTACGCAAATCCAGTCAACACAACCGGCTGGTGAATACATGAGTTGGGAACAAATGTCCCAACTCATCTAAAATTTGACAAAGGAAGTCAACCAACTTAAGGCTGCCTTCTCAGACACACCCAAGGTGGTGGACTTTTACTGTGATGATCCAATTTGCCCTACGGTCCCACCCCTTACATTACCCGTGGGCTATTCATTGCCACATTTGATAAAATACAATGGTCATGGTGACCCCAATGCACATATCATCACATTTCGCATAGAAGCCATCATGTTGCATTCCTGGCCGCATGCCATTCTACGCCTCTTTCCCCTATCACTCACTGGCAAAGCTCTAGATTGGTACCATGCCCTCCCTCGAGCTTCCATCGCATCCCTTGAGGGCCTCATATGCTAATTTTTGACATGCTTCAAATATAACATCAAGCCTAAAGTGACAATCAACAAACTCATCCACGTCAGACAAGAACCCTTAGAGCCCATACTATTCCTCCAGTGATGGAGTGTTGAGCTAAGGAAATGCATGAGCCGATTGTAGAGACACATCTCTTTGCAATCTTCAAAGGTGCAGTCAATGACTTCATCAAGTCCAAACTGCTCTACTGGGCCCCAAAGTCTCTTACCCAGGCCTTTGACCAAGTAAAGGGCATCAAAGAGGTAGTAAGGGCAAGTAATGATCCATCCTACTTGGCCTACAAGAGCCAACACAAAAAACAATAACATGAACAACAACAAATAAAACAACTACAACCAACACAAACAACACAAATAGCACAGGATATACAAGCAACATCAAACAAAACAATCACAACAATCATCATGCCAACACATGCAACCAACAAGCCCATGGCCTCAACACCCCAAGACGCCAGCTTTAGCTCTGGTGCCACCACACAAGCCACTCCTATATGTGAGCGCATCCAACCCAACCACATACCCTTGTTGGGAAAACCTTTCCAATTGCTAGAACAACTCCTTAATGCTAGTTTGATTCAATGCAAACACATGTCAGATGATGCCTACATACGCAACCAGAAACATTGTGAATTGGCAAGTCATCCCAATACAACATACAATGCATGTGTTCCACAACATTTTTACTTAAGTGCATACTACCACTACCACCAAATATCTAGACACGACACAGATACTTGTCGAACTCTGCAAAATGATTTGGAAAGAATGACAAAGAAAGGATTGCTCAATGCAGCACAACCTGACAGTCCAGCCCCCTCTTCCTCCACAATCAAGAGGCCTCCCTTTGTCATCAAAGTGCCAAATCATAAACCGAAAACACCCTTTGTGGTAAAGGTTCCATAACAATCGTCCACTAAGATGATAAACTAGCAACAACCATCCATCACGACGTTAAACACACAAGTCATTTTGATGACACCAACACCAAGCCCAAGTTCTAGTAACTTGGCCACATACAAGCAGTGGCAACCCAAGCCACCAACACCTAAACCATGAACCATCCCTAGCTCTACCCCTAGGCCCACTAAACAACAACCCTTACGCATTGTTCCTCCACAAGAGCTCTATATCACAGCTCACGCAATAGAAGAGGCTCCCACCTTGACAAACATAAATGACAACCTCCCAGATGTACTATCTCATGCACACAATGCATTAAAATGTAAGAATGTAATGCCTACCTTGCTCGACCTCATCTTAACATCACTAGAGCATTGTCAAGCACTAGCACACATGCTCAGCTCCATCCCCTACCATAGAAGACATGTCTCCAACTGAAGATGCCATTCGCGTAGCCATTACATCCACTGTACCACAAGACACAATAAAACAACTCTAACCTTCCATATAAATGATTTCAAGATCAAATCAAAATAAGGGGAGGTCACGCATGCACCACTAAACACTAGTGTTCACGTCAGAAAATACACAGTACATAGAGTACACATTGATGATGGCGCAGTAAAAAACATTATTGCACACTCCGTTGTCGAATGACTAGGCCTAATGTACAACATTCAACCGACCAAAATTGAGGCTCTAAACTCCTTTGATGGAGCACATGTAGCCATTAAAGGCACAATCCACATCGCCTTCATGATAGGAGACCAGCACCCCACATTTGCAAACTTTACAGTCATCGACAAGATGCTAGACTACGACATGATCCTAGGATGCCCCTGGCTAGCTAGGTCATGCACAGTGTCATCTCCCATCCACCAAGAACTCCACTTCCTCCACGAAGGGAGGGAGATCATCATACGTGGCGACAATGCCCCATCCACCAAATAGCCCTTCACAACCTCTGTCTGAAATGACGTTAAACTATCCTATGTCTGAAATGACGATAAACTAACAATGGTCTGAAAAGGCCTTAAACTAGCTTATGGCCCAGAACGACCTAAAACTACCACGTGTTGCTTTTCTTTCATTTACATTTTAACTCTGCTTACAATAAGTATTGCTTGATTTTGTTTTCTATCTAGTTGAATTTTACAGGATCTTGCAAGCACATAACATGACTATGCATACGACATTACACCTTCCATAAGCAAGGTAAGAACAGTCTTTGAGCTATGACTTAAAACTAGCACCACAGATTCATCCTGGCATCATGATGATAAACTGATACCACAGACTCGTCCTAGCATCATGACGGTAAATTGATACCACAAACTTGTCCTGGCATCATGAAGGTAAACTGATACCATAGACTCGTCCTGGCATCATGACGGTAAACTGATACCATAGACTCGTCCTGGCATCATGACGGTAAAATGATACCATAGAATTTCTTGGCGTTATGATGATAAACTGACATCACAGAGCTTTGTCCAAAATGACAATAAACTAGCACTCATCCAGCATGACATTAAACTACCACACTCATCTGCTAGGGTCTACTAAGACTATAAACTAGCTTGCCTCATCATAGTCCACCAAGACTATAAACTAATACAACACCGTCCACTACGATGATAAAATGGCAATGTCCAACGAGTTATGATGTAAAACTAATCCATGATAGTCCGCTAAGACTATAAACTGGCAACATCATCACTGGCCTACGGATCTACTACTGCATTCAACTGCCTGTGCTCATCAAAACTTGCTGCATGAAACTGATGCTATTCAACATTTTGCTTACCTGAATCTCCACACGGTGGCTCCATTGCACCAACTGCATTAAGGTCTGAAGTGTTTAAGCTAACATCACTTGTGGTTTTCTTGTCTTCTTGGAGTTGTGTTTGTAGGATGACACTCTGAGGTGTTTGCACATAGATGCACTTCATCACGATGACAAGGTACCACATTGTTCCTGATGCCTGCAACTAGGTCAATCAAACCATTCACAAGTACATTTTTTACTCCCGATGCATCCCCTATCCCTCGTCCCTTAGTTACATATCATTCATCCCCAAAACTCTCGATGCGTTGTTGCTCACTATAACTCTCTAAGTAGTGGAAACACAAAAAAATGCATAGCACATGATGACAAGCATGAGTACAACACTAAAAAAATGTTCTTTCCAAAAAAACAAAAAAAAGAAAAGAGAAAAAAATCTACAACAAGACCATTGGCACTTCCCATACATGCCCTAGGCAGGAAGGTAGTTTTCTTAAAGGAAATACTCATGTCTTAAACAATCATATTGCATCTCACCGCATGGCTTTGGCAGTGGACAATGAGTTCCCTTAAACATGGCACAAGGGTCTCGTTTCTCCAAGGGACGCACTTCCTCACTGTGTGGCTTTGGTTGTTTACAACAGGTTCCCTTAAACACAACACAAGGGTCCTGTTTCTCCAAAGAACTCACTTCCCATACCTTGGTTCCAAGTCTACTAAATACTGGCTATCGACAGGGATCGACACGACTTATTCACAAGAGAGCATCCCTCTCCCACATCCCTCTCCCGTAGTCTAAATGAAACGACCCCACGATCAACCATTGATCCCTCCCAATCACAACCTACATGTACTCCTAATCACAGTGCGATGAAATCTGGCCATGGCCAACGAATAGTGCTGGATGCCAAGTTGATCATGGTGTTTTGTACTTCTTTGTCGACACCTCTCGGGTAGATTCCTCCAGGCATCAAGAAAGAGGGGCCAATGAAAACACCACAAAAATTTCAGTAACACTTCCAGAAAACTTGTGAGCCTTCGAAGAAACCTCAAAAGGCCCAAAATGTAGCAAGCAAGGTTCGCTAGGGGCCCACAGATGACTACAACAAGTCTCAACATCAAGAATCAAGGGTTTCAGGGCCAACACTCATCCTGGAGCTATGACTTAAAACTAGCACCAGATTCATCCTGGCATCATGATGGTAAACTGATACCACAAACTCATCTTGGCATCATGACGATAAACTGATACCATAGACTCATCCTGGCATCATGAAGGTAAACTAATACCACAGACTCGTCCTGGCATCATGATGGTAAACTGATATGATAGAACATCCTGGCGTTATGACGATAAATGAAATCATAGAGCTTTGTTTGAAATGAAAATAATCTAGCACTCATCCAACATGACATTAAACTGCCACACTCATCTACCAGGGTTCACTAAGACTATAAACTAGACAAGACTATAAACTAGTATGGCACCATCCGCTATGACGAGAAACTGGCAACGTCCAACGGGTTATGACGTAAAACTAATCCATGATAGTCCGCTAAGACTATAAACTGGCAACATCATCACTGGCCTACAGATCTACTACTACATTCAACTGCCTCTGCTCATCAAAACCTGCTGCACGAAACTGATGTTGTTCAACATTTTGCTTGGCTGAAGCTCCACACGGTGGCTCCATTGCACCAACTGCATTAAGGTCTAAAGTGTTCAAGCTAACATCACTTGTGGTTTTCTTGTCTTCTTGAAGTTATGTTTGTAGGATGACACTCTGAGGTGTTCGCACATGGATGCACTTCATCATGATGACAAGGTACCACATTATTCCTGACACCCGCAACTTGGTCAATCAAACCATTCACAAGTACATTTCTTACTCCCGATGCATCCCCTATCCTCCGTCCCACAGTTACATACCATTCATCCCCAAAACTCTCGATGTTTTTTTGCTCACTGTAACTCTCCAAGTAGTGGAAACACAAAAAAATGCACAGCACATGATGACAAGCATGAGTACAACACTAAAAAAATGCTCTTCACAAAAAAAATGCTCTTCCAGAAAAAAACAAGAAAAAAAAAGCAAAGAGAAAAAAATATACAACAAGACCATTGGCACTTCCCATACACACCCTAGACAGGAAGGTAGTTGTCTTAAAGGAAACACTCATGTCTTAAACAATCATGTTGCATCTCACCATGTGGCTTTGGTAGTTGAAAACAGGTTCCCTTAAACATGGCACAAGGGTCTCGTTTCTCCAAGGGATGCACTTCCTCACCGCGTGGCTTTGGTTGCTTACAATAGGTTCCCTTAAACATAACACGACGGTCCTATTTCTCCAAAGAACGCACTTCCCATACCTTGGTTCCAAGTCTGCTAAATACTAGCTATCGACAAGGACCGACAGAACTTGTTCACAAGAGAGCATCCCTCTCCCGTAGTCTAAACGAAATGACCCCATGATCAACCCTTGATCCCTTCCGGTCACAACTTGCATGCACTCCTAAACATTGTGCAATGACATCTGGCCATGGACAAAGGACAATGCTAGATGCCAGGTGAATCGTGGTGTTTTGTACTTCTTTGTCGATGCCTCTCGGGTACATTCCTCTAGGTGTCAAGAAAGAGGGACCAATGAAAACACCACAAAAATTTTAGTAACACTTCCAGACAACTTGTGAACCTTTGAAGCAGCCTCAAAAGGCCCACAATGGAGCAAGCAAGGTCCCCCAAGGGTCCACAGATGACTATAGCAAGTCTTAGGATCAAGAATCAAGGGTTTCAGGCCCAAAAGTAAAAGTTTGGTCACACACACTTTGGTCACGCTGCCCAGCGTATGATTAGCGTGACCAAACTTTGGAGCCGCAAAATCATGTCAAAACAAGCTGAATTTGGGCACACAGACCCCCCTTAAGCATTACCAGAGTTCCCTACAACTCCCAGAATCTAGAACCTTGAAATTCAAGATCAAAATCACATGTTTTGAGCCACTTTCAGTTGGTCATGCTGAGGTCACGCTGCACAGCATGACCAAACAAGAACAGCTCAATTCAAGCACCTCCAGGCATAATTTTGACATGAATTCAACTCTCAGGAGTTAGGAAACAATTGTACATGTTCACAGGCTCTAAAAAATCATAATTTGGGCCCCAAACATGGCATTTTCAGTTGGTCAGGTTGAGGTCATGCTGCACAACGTGACCAAACAAAAATAGTGAAAATCAACCATTTTAGGCATAATCTTCAACATCCGAGCAACCCCCAGGGATAGGTAGTAGTTGTACATGTTCGAAGGCTTCAAAAACTCACAATTTGGGCCCAAAACGTGGCATTTTTAGTTGGTCATGCTGAGGTCATGCTTGCTAGCGTGACCAAACCAAACTGGCCCAAAATAGTAGCAAAAAGGAGTTAAATTTAGCATCCAGGCTACCCTAGAGAGCAGGTAGAAGTTGAGCATCAACAAAGAGGCATCAGTGTTCAAAAATTAGCTCAAAGTAGGGCATAAACATTTGGCCATGCTAAGGTCATGCTGGGTAGTGTGACCACAGCATGACCAACTAAAAGTATTCCAAAACAGCCTCCAAATTAGCTCAAAATAGACGTACAAAACCCTCTCGACCTCAGGCATGCATATGCAATTCGAAAATAGGTATCATAGGTCAAAAATGGGCTCAAAATGCATCATAAACATTGGAAACGTTGATGGTCACGTTGGCACGATGACGCCAGCGTATGCACAACGTAAACACTGGGATGCTGGATGCCAGACGCTGATGCCAGGACACACTGTATACATGCCAAAGCTAGATCCATGCATGATGGAGGCCTTGGCGGAGGAAAAAAGCACAGATCTATAGATCTAGAGGCCAAACATCTAGATCCACTCTTGTACTTTAACATTCTTTGTACATTTTGCATTTTTCAGTGTATCAAGCTCTTACGCTATGGATTACACACACCAGTGTAAGAAATCTTGGTCACGATGCACCCTGTACATTGTAAAATTCTGTGTCTTCGGTCAAAACGTTTACACTTGTCACTTGATCCACATTTCCTGCATTCGGTAACCATGGATCTTCCACACAGATCTGAATCCCATGCTCAAACCTACATAAATACCTTGATCTTGCACTAAACTAGGGTTGGCGATTTTGGGGCATCAAGATCTAGAAGGGGGGAAATTCTAAACACAGAAGAGCATAGAATGCTGGGCACCAAACTTGGTCATGCTAAGAAACTTGGGAACACTTCCCTGTACGCTGAACAATTTTTTTTGGTTAATATGGACACCTTGGAGCCAAAAACCTGCACCTTCCCAGTGTTTGCATTTCCATTGGGGCTAAACATCTGCCTTGCAATCATTCTTCAACTACATTCTGACTGGTGTACTTCTTTGTAATTGTCAATCAATATAGACAGTTACATTTTTGCTAGTCATATTTACAGTTTACATTATTTTGTGTTTATGCTGTTTACACCTTGTTCATGTTTATTCAAGTTTACGTTTTCATTTGTTTATGATAACCTGGTGCACTACCATTGCGTATGCTAGGGGAAGTCCTTGTTTGATATACGTGTAGACCATCCAAGGCACTCTATCTTCGTTTTTCTAGCTTGCCCTCACGTGAAGGTAGGGTCCGCTATATCTCTCCGGAGATCTTTAGGAGTTCATTTTTCTTCTAGTCTTACGTCGACAATTTCGGATACCACATGTACAAGAGTTTCCTATGAAAGAGAAAAAAGGGATTTCACTAGGGTAGGAGTTCAGAGTGCATTGAAGCTAGTGTGATTCACTCAATGATCCGGGTTCTTAGCCACTCCTAATGTTGTCAAGCCTCCTCTGCTGCTGCCTTAGATCTACAACTTTCATCACTACTTAGGGGCGAGAAAAGTGAAAAATTTGGCTATAAAAATGCTCCATGTTGTGATTTGGAACTCCCAAAAGTGTAGCATAGAAAGCAAAAACCCATAAATCTCAAAGGGGATTG
>MNCI01029885.1:53316-139777 GCA_015680685.1 Gnetum montanum | reverse complement strand
GGAGGGGTGGTAGGGGGATGGTGAGGGCTAACATAGGGGGTAATAGGACTACAAGGGTTTCATGCTAGGAGGCTCCAAGAAGTTACACTTTTCAAGTGTCGTAAGAGATCTTGTAATCTAAAAGTGCTATAATGTTGAAAATGTCAATGTCTGAAATGTTGAAGTGGTGTTGAGGTTTTGGTTTTATAGGCTTTTGACCATTATATAAGCTACAATTTGACTATAATTTAGTTGTAATGTGGCTAAAAATTGGCTATAATTTTGTTGCAAATGTCTATTATGTATAGGTAATATGGGTGTTCAAATTTAGAGGTTATCATATATAGTAAGTGCTAAACCCTCATGGCGATTTTTTTACTATAAATACTAACAAGAACACACCATCTACGTTGGTCTAGTTCTTGTATGATGAGCCTTCTACCATCCTTGTTGCAATGGTTGGTCAACATTAAAGTCAATAGAGTGTAGAAATCTAGCCCCTATTGCTTCTAGGTTTGGAGAGAGAAGTTTCAATGCTAGGGGTGAAGTCTTCATGCTAGGGTGAAACTTCCACATTGAGGGGTAAAGTTTCTACACTAGGAAGGAATGTTTCCACATTGAGGGGGAAGGTTGTACCCCTTCACACTAGGGGTAGATGAGGTTTACCCCTTGTAGGTGTTTCTAGCATAGAAAAGTGTATACCCCACATAAAACCCATCAAATTGCCATTTTTGGCATCCAAAAAGGCTTTTTGACTTCCCCCAAGCCCAAATATAGATACTAGGTGACTTTTTTTTCACTTGGAGAATGAGGCTTTGACCACTTATGAGGTATTTTTTTAGCCCCAAAAGTATGAAATATGTGAGATTTCCCACCAATGATTACAATCTTCACATTTACAATGAATTTTTACCTTGGGTTTCATGGGGTGAAGGCTACATAGTGAAAAAAATGGTTACAACATGCAATTTTTTGTGGTGTTTGATATACTCGTGTGGGAAAATGACCTGAAACATAATCTAGTTCCTATTATGGTTTATATGCTACCATAATGCATATCTACTAGAATGTAAGCCATGTACATAAGAGAATCAAATAAGTTTCTATCTCTAAGGAAAAGAATGAAGTTAGGAAGCATAACAACAAGAGTATCTATTTCTAAGTGTCCTTTTGCTTGTGTGATGCTTGCATCTAAAAATTTCTTAAAATGTTTATCCACCAAGGTGATCTAGTAAGGGTTCCTCAATCTATAGTTGAAATGAGGATGGCTATGGATGTCAATTTCAGCCAAATGCGAATAGTTATATCCATGTTTTCTTCATTCCTCAACTTCTCCTAGTGCAAAAAATGCATGCATTGAAATGATAGGATGGGATTAAGACTACTAAGAGGATAGATCTCATGTTGCTTAGGAAGTAGAGGTAGTGATGAACACGATGAATTGATACAGAAGTGAGACAAAAGATGAGTGTAAGAAATAGAGGTACCTGACATGTTCATGTTTGAATTAAAATACTTTGATAAATAGTTCATATTTTCTATATTTTTTATCATAATCTTTAGGATGGCCTTCTATTCTTATTACTAGACTAGGCTACATATGATACAAGCTAGATCTTCTCTTTCTCTCTAGGAAACTAGATATGATACTATAGGGATTTCTCTTGTGTCCTGTAACACTTGCTTCCTAACTATGAGTCACTTCTTAAATATTTTGGTTGTGGTACTGGGGTACTTAATTCAAACATTATGTCTTATAACATCTTTCAACATTTCTTCATGCTTATGTTTGCTTCTATAGCATAGGGAATTTGACCTTCTTAATTTGATGAATCGTTATGATTCCTAAACTTTTTTAAGATAAGAACATTGTTATAGCTATTTTGTGAATGCCACTTCCTTATTTTAATGATTCTTATGTACTCTATCTTAATTCTTCATTATTGATATTATTCATATCTTCTTCATGGTTATTTCAATATGTTATGAAGTAAGAATTTGCATTCTCTTATACTTTGTAAGAAGTTATGACTCTTAAAAGAATGATTGTGACCTCATAGTAGTTGTTGAATTAAGTTAAGAAATTAATGATTATATCTTAACTTAAAAGTATACTCTAATAGAGATGTTTATGTGAGACTGGGAAAGAACAACTTATAAAAACATTTTTGTACTAAAATAAGAGCCAATAGGTTTTCTAATGCTACAAATACATCACCTAGAAACCTATAGAGACTTTTTAGTAAGATTTTTCCTAGTTTTCTCATTTATGCTTAGTTTTGTTTTTCACATGTTCACTTGACCCTTGTTTCTAAGTACATGCAGGAGAAATTCTTTGATACCATGGTAGGGTAGAGATCTGACTTATCTCACATCTTTAGGTCTAAAAATTGATAGAAATGTGGAAAGCTAAGGTACTCATGATGCCTATGTGCAAGAATCATTATAAGATTATGTGTATGAAATAGAAGCTAAACATTTTAGTTACTGAGAATGAGCTACAAAGGATGACTACCTATGAAGTTGTTAATAAGATAGAGTCTTCTCTTCCAAACTTCAAATAGCTCATGGAGTTGGAAGAACATGAGTAGAATGCATGGAAAAAATATCTTATGATTAGGGATGAGATACATGTAGTTTCTCATGGAGAAATTTAGTGAAGATAGGCTATGGTGGACTTTATTTTGTATCATCCTAACATTAATGTTAGTAGAAACCATCAATTCTAAGACCAACATAGTAAAGGTAATGGCATTAGCATCCATGATGATGAGGAGGGAGAAAATTATCATACTTCATTACCTGTAGACCTCATTAGCCTACTATGCAATTGTAGAGCATCATCCTACAAAACATTAGTCTCATCAGTTTTAATAACCCATTCTCTATGCAACCTTAATAGAAAACTAACCTTGTTATCCCTATCTCTGCTACTCCAACTATTATTACACCATATATGATCACCTTGCTTATGAGGAGCTTCCTTGAATTTCATAATCCAAGCTTTCTTATTTTAAAATAGTTAATTTAAATAAGAAAAAAGAAAGGTAAAAGGTTTATTCTTTCTTAAAATAAGAATTTACAAGCACAAAGGAAGCATACACTTCCAAGGATAGACATGTGATTCAATCCAATCCTCACACAACACTCAAGCAAAGAAATCACACATAATGATGATGACTAAGGAAATTGGCCAAAACTCTTTATTCTCTTTCTCTTCACTCTTGATCTCTCCTATCATTTCATAAACTCTCTTGATCAAAATGAGGGACTAAGAGGTCTATTTATATTTTTTCCCCTTGTCTCTTCATCTAGCTTGCTATTGAAATTTATAATTTGTGTCATTAGAAATTTTTATAATAGAATCTCATGGTTTATTAAGATATCTTAGAGAAGTATGAGATGTCCCAATCAAAAATAGCTAGATCTCTTAGAAGACATACTAAATATGAAGGGGACTTCTTGCTAATGTATGAAATTTCTTGCCATTTGAGAAGACATCATACATGAAGTAGAAATATCTTGCAGAAGGTGGAGATGTCTCTACTGACAGGGCCAAAAATAAAGATGGTTATTTTGAAAGCTAAAACCTGTAGATACCCCCATGCAAGTTTCCATTGATCCTAAAACCTTCTAAACTCATCAAAATAAGCTCTAAACATTACCACACATTCCAATACACCATGAATCATTACTAATAAGACCAATATAAAAAATACATATACACACATAAATAATACATACACAAAATACATTGGGAATTACAGAAGGGCTAGGTGATGTCATCATTACTTGTCACCACCTTATATCTTTTTCATAAGCATAAATACTATTAATCAAAAATATCACATGCAAGTGCAAAACCCTCACATACTTCTAAATTTTTTTAAACTCTTTTCCCCTGTGTTACACATTCCATAGTCATATGTTTCATTGTCATTTATTCCACCTTTTCAACATGCACCCCAATCTATCTCTTCACCCATTGTGGCATCTTCTTTGCTAGTCCTACCTAATCATAAGATACTATTGGATAGTCTTTCTATCCTAGGTATCCCTAGTATTATACCCAAATTGATGCTCCTACTCCAAGACTTGTCTTCTAGTTATAGGCCATTGATGATTAAGCTTAAAAAGCTACATCACTGTATGGAAGAAGTTCTACACTTTTCATCAGACATCTTGTAATTGATCCCATCAGTTATTTAATTTCACCTATTGAAGTTCCTAAAGGAGTTTCATAGTCTAATTTTACTAAGTATAATAAGGAGTTTGATCCTACTCATCATGTTATTACTTTTTGAAATGAGTACATGCTATTAGATATCTATCCTCATATTATTTATAAAAGCTTCTTAAATTTTTTTCATAGAAAAACCAATAGAGTGCTATAGGTATCTCCCTCATGGATCTATTATCTTCATTAAATATTTTTATACCACCTTAACATCGTTAGATTTGGAACATTATAGAAACTCTTGGTCATCAGTTAAGCACCTAGTAAATTAGTTTCTAAGTTCATCTCTCAAGGGACTTCAATAATGATGGAGCTCATCCATTTCCTACTTGATGATAATTGTTAGATATTTTTGAGGGAGTAGTTATGACTAAATTAGGGGTAAGCTAGTCTATTCTATGTAACTTAGCTTCATGATACCATTACTTTTACCAAGCACAATGAAGAGATGACTATCCACCATAGTAATTCCGAATGGATTAATTTTTGAAATAAAATTAAGAAAAATGCAAAATAAAAGACCTTAAAAATGTAGGTCAAAAAGTAAATTTAATAAGTCAAACTTCACTATCATTGTTATTCACTACTAATAATGCTAGAAAAACTTCATTGAATGGGGGCTAGCAATAGAGAAAACCAAAAAAATTAATCCAAATGTGGTAAGTTTTTGATGACCTACAATCATCTTTATGAAACAATGATAATAGATGGATACATAATCCTAAAGTAGGCCCACAAATTTCAAGATTGTATGATCTTAACAAATTTTGATATTATTGTACCTACTTTTTTGGTTTTCTTCATAACCAAGACTAAGAATGGATTAAAATTTTTCATTCACTTCGACCTTCAAAAGTATCCAAAAGCAACATCATAGGATGCTTTTTGAGCATCTAGAGGCCTCCAGGGATCATTTGGATTTATAACACAACTTACAAGCTTTATTCTTAGTAACCCTAGAAATGTTGGGGAATAAAAATTTTTCAAGGTATTAGGGTTGATGTAGTTCAAAATTTTTCGAAGTGTTGGGGCTGATATAGATTCCATATTAGCTATAGTCCTATACAACCCTAGTTATGTCACCTTCACAAAACTATGTCTTGGCAATAACTTGGATCTCATGGGATCCCAAATGGTTCATTCTAGGCTCCATGAAATCACAAGATTTAAATTTGGTAATTTTATTAGTTGTTTGATTTACTGAAGCCCAAGACTAAGTATGGTATTGAAATTATTCCATGTGGGTTTGAGCATAAAACTCTCCAAACTACATTATCATGAGATATAATCTCAACTCTCAAAGGTCTCTAGAGATCATTTGATGTCATAATTCATCTTATGAACTCCATTCTTGCTAACCTTAGAAAAAATATAGAATTAAAAACTCTCTAAGTGTTGAAAGAAATTTTGGTTCTAAATAAATCTTCCTTTAATATCATAAGATGGAATACCACAAAAAAACCTTTATAAGATACATTTTGGCCTTGAGAATCCTCCAAGGATCATTGAACATCATATCCCAACATTTTAGCTTTATTTTGGCAACTTGGAATTTTTTTAAAAAAATGTAAAGACTACAACTTGGGAAATCGTTTGAAAATTTTACTAAGTACTAATGATGTTGATGTTGATATAAGTATTAGTGTAAGTGTTACCACATTTTAGGCCTCAACAAATGACATCATTTACATGCATCATTGAAATATTATCTCATCTTTAAGCTTCCTAGATATCTCAATAACACTAAAAATTAATTTAGAGATGAAATGAGGTTTTGATGATTTAAAATTTGATCTTCATAAAAATATCAAAAATTTTGTTAAGTATGGCTAACACTAACATTGATGTTAGCATAATGTTAGTGTTAGCACTTTTAACACTTATAAAATAACATCATTAGCCATTAGGCTTTATACTCGACATCTTCTCATGACCTATTGGCTTGCTTGGCATCATCTAGACATCATTCAACATCAGTTAGAATGTGAAATGAGGTCTCAGTAGTTCATCACTAACACTTTGGTAAAATTATTAGAATTTAACTAATTGTTAGTGATAATGCCAGTGTCACCTCAACATGTCACTATATTTACCAAAGTATAAGATTAAACTTACTATTTCTGAACTTGACATTGATTTCAAGAAAACTATATATTGGTTTGAGTTTGATTTTAGTAAGTCTAAGTTGAAATTGACAACTTTGGACCTATAAATATGACCTCAAAACACAAATTTCTAGGTTGATTTTTGAAGATTTGAGAGCACTTGACAAACTTCAAGAGATCAAGAACATGAGAACTTGACACCGTTGTAGCATCCATGTGCTCTGTGGCCATGTTCTATACATTCAACATCACTTCGAGAGATAGAAGTCTCATGCTTCTAAAACATATTTAAGAGCTTGAATCCTTTTAGCTCTAGCACCAATGATAGGATCCTGAGCCAAAATAACATTCTTTTGGCTTGAAATTTATTTTTGATAATGCCTATAGCTTTGTCATCCATATCCTAATGCATTAGAGATTTAATTCTACTCTTCAAGTCAAAATTTTTCTTACAAATTAAGTTTTTGTTATCATTTTTTTACAACTACATGTTTCATCTATCGCTTGTAGTTTTGGCCCTCCATAGGAGGTAAACATTTTCTTACTCATTAATAAAGCATTTTATTATTTGGGAAGGGATTTGAGACACTACCCTCTATATCATAGCCTTAAGATTTTAATATTTTATGTCCTTTAACTTAGATTTTATAGGGATGTTTTCATTATATTTGGAATGTACCATTATTTTTTGAATTTTCAAAATTATTATTTTTGATTAATGACTAAGTAGTCATAGATGAGATCATTATGTTTGGTAAAATTTAGGAATAGATAGAATTGATAATCATTAATATATTAGAATACATGCTATTTACCATTATATGATAGTAATTCAATTGATAGAAAGAAATTTTATATTTCAAGGTATATACTGGTAGAAACTGTGGTAGAGTTAATCTAATCCACAAAGAATAATATTCATATCACTTTAACATAAAGGAAGTACAAATAAATCTTATAGTATTTGCATATTATTCTTAGATACAAGATAATGAATGTCAATCTGTAATTTGATACCATGTAATTTTATTCATATCCTATGCATTATTAATCTCATTTTGACTCAACATTCCTTTGATTGCAAACTTTGCTTTTGTATTTAGTTTTTCCTTTCTTTCATCTTCTACTTTACTTATATATGCACAAGCAATTGAACTAGATTGTATTGTTGTAACCTTAGTGTCATTCAAATTATATATCGATTTACTGTCCAACCATTTTTCCATTACTCTAGGTTTGGTGTGAACCATTCTACTATTATATCTTTTATCTTGTCTTTTCTTGATTTGATATATCTTCCTCTACTCACCGATATAATGTCTATTTTGTTTCCATCTCTTGGTCTTATCAAAATCATCATCCCAATTGTGATATCATAAAATGGATTAAAAGATCTCTTTGGCTTTTTATTTTTTAACCCAGCATATGGAATTTCTTGTTCATTCACTTAAGTTTCATCATTATCTAATCCTAGACCTATATATCTTGCTAAGGAGTTCTTGGTTAGAAAGGTTGTGTGATTACATTTCACATAATATTGTCTCTTGAAAAGAATGTAAATTTTTTAAAAAAATTTCTAATAATTTATTTTTTCATCCATCCTAGCTTTTCATTTTTATTAAGGTCATCCATCACATCATTTCATACATTTATGTGCAATCCAATGCAATCTTTAATCATTGTGATATACCCTTTTTGATGGAATACAATCTCTAGAATCCTTGGTTCATCTCTAGGAAGACTTGAATGTTCATTAATAGTTTTCCATAACTAAAATAGTTTAGATCAATTTTTTCTTGATATTTCTTTTCTAGATCATAATTGAAGTACCCTTCTCTAGGTAGAATCTAATATAATGAATATGTTGCATTCCACATAGGTTCTTTACTTGATTTGATATATATCCTTCTAGGAATCCCATAAAGTTATATACCATATTAATGTAATATGGATTGTAGTTTCTTCCACTATCTTCATCTATAACAAGATATATATCCATAAGCTCTAATAGTGAAATTATGTTTTGTTTCACAAAGCCATTGATATTCCTTTAAAAATTCCATGAATATATTCATGTGTATGACCTACAAGAAGAAAGCTTAACACTATAACCTTGAAAAATTTCTTTTTAGTAAGGATAAATAAAGAATAACATATTTATTCTTGTTATCTTCTCCATTTTTATTCATTTGTGAAAATATTGTAGTAGGTAATGGCTTAAAATTAGAGCTTGGATTGATTTCATTTGAACAATTTAATTAATTCAATTTTCTATGTACCATTTTAGAATGATTGAGTCATGCCTTTGTAAGTGAGCATCTCCTAGAATAGCATTATTTCCTTTTAATTTTAGCATACCTATCAAAAGGATCATCCTCTAGTTCTCTCAAGGATTTTGACAAAGTTGTTATGGTGAATTATGAATCCAAATGTACCTTTCCTTTTAACTAAAATGCCTAAAACCTTCATATACCTTTCCTTTTACCTAAATTCTTGTAAGTAATATTTGCAACCTTTCCTTGTTAAGAACAACCTTAGGAAAAATTAACATCTTTGACAATGAAGTTTTTCACTTATTTATTCTCTCATGAATGATGCTTAAGTAATTATCAGGTTGCCTTGTTGCTAGACCCCTCTAAATGTATTATATGCTCTTACACATAGTTATGTGATTAGAAAAGTTTTGAATCTCCCTTTAAATTCTATCTCATTATAAAGGGTCCATTGTGCTTTCTGTTATTTAAAATATGACAAGTTCAACAAATTAAGAAATCATACTTTCTACTAAAATTTACATTTTAACAATATTTGTTATAAACTTGTGACAATTGACTCTTGCTAATTAGTGGTAATCCAAGATTAGCTAACCCCATATTAATGCACTTTTTTAGTAAAATGAGTTGACTAATAGTCATATGTAATGTTTTAATTAGCTTTATGTTCCATCTCTTATAACCTACCTGGACTCTAATGGTTACTAGTTAGCCATGTCTTCAACAACTCTTTTTAGAATCATTATTACTATAGTCTTTCTTAATCTAGGCTTTATCATCCTTATGTTTCCATGCTTAAAGAACATATGTCCATCCTTGAAATTAAATAAGTGATTATAGAATGTACCACTTATCATATCATGAATTGTATGCCATGCCTTCTTATTGATCTTAATACAAAAAACATTTCATTTTCTTTAATATGTAAATTCCATTTCTAATAACATTATTTGATTCAAATTCATACATAATGTATGCTATTTTTTATTACCATTCATTATAGACATCATTTTCAAATTCCTCCTAAAATTACTCATTGTAATACTCTGCATCTAGTTCTTCTTGTAGTAATTAGCATACATGATGGATAAAAAGATGTTAGGATGGTAGGATTATTTAGTTTCTAATGGCCCATCCTATCCTTTATTATTGATATGATAATATTTTCTCCTACTCTTATATGGTCTCTTCTCTATGAATGCATTATAGATAGGATGCATTGGCTTGCTATTAATAGAATGAATAAACTAAATTTCATCTTAAACATTTATCTTAGTAGGACATGGAGTACTACATCCAAGAAGGGAAATGTATTGAAAATTCAAGATATCATATATATGATCCTCTTTTCATATTATCATGGATAGGATATACTTAAAGAAAATAGAACATCCATGACATTCCTCATCATTTGACTCTATATAAATACCAATTTCATTATCACCAAGTAGAATGATTGAATAGTAGGTCATATCATCCAAATCACATATAAACTCAACTATATCTTGTCTTCATGAATTTGTAATAGTATCTTCCACTTAGGATTTGTATATTATACCTAAAGCAAGGAATGTATCTCTTGTATATTCATGCCTTAACATGACCTTTCTTTTGAATAGTCTGTCACATTTCTTCTTTATCTCATCATAAATAGGATCCATTTCCATCCAATATGACTTTACATAATAACAATGGTAAAATATTAGAAGTCACTCATTGCAAGGATTAAATATTCTTATAATAATTTAAAATATTGAACATAATAGTTTAATTGTATTTCCTAGTATGCTACATGAATGATAATATATCTACCTTATGAAACCATGAAATAGATGTGAATAACTAAATCATCATAACTACACCATTCAATACATAACTGAAACTATACAATGAAAAATATATACATTCCATACTAAATTATGCATGAATAAGAAACGTTAGTTATCAATAGATAATTAAACATGAATGGCCTATCATTATGTCGTAATAGAAATTTTCATAATAAGTATATATTTCACAATATATCATCCCTACTAAATCATGCATTATTCAGAAACCTTAGTTATCAATAGATAATTAAAGATGAACAATCTATCATTATGTCTTAATATAAATTTTCATCATAAGTATACCTTTCATGATATATCATTCATACTAAATCATACATAGCTAAGAAATATCAGTTATCAATAGATAATTAAACATGAATGAACTATCATTATCTTAATAGAAATTTCCATAATAAGTCTACCTTTCACAATATACAGTTCATAGTAAATTATGCATGGCAGAGAAACCTTAGTTATTAATAAATGAATAAACATGAATGACCTATTATTATTTCTTAATAAAAATTTCCATAATAAGTCTACCTTTCATAATATATAGTCTATAGTAAATCATGCATGATCGAGAAACCTCAATTATCAATATATAATTAAACTTGAATGACCTATCATTATGATTAATAAAAATTTTGATAATAATTCTACCTTTTAAAACATATCATCCATAGTACATCATGGACAACTAAGAAACCTCAATTATTAATAGATAATTAAACATACATGACCTATCATTATATCTTAATAGAAGTATTCATAATGAGTCTACCTTTTACAATATATCATCCATTGTAAATCATGCACAACCAAGCAATTTTAGTTATCTATAGATAATTAAACATGCATGATCTATCATTATGTCTTAATAGGAATTTACATAATATGCATACCTTCCATAATATATTATGCATACTAAATCATGCACAAATCAACAACATCCATTACACATCACTAGCTAATCATGCACAACCAAGAAACATAAGTTACATTGAACAATATATATATAATACTATATCATACATGTTCAAGAAACCTCCATTACTTGTTACTAGTCAGTCATGCATAATCAAAAAACATAAGTTACATTGAACAATATATATATATATTTCTAAATAATGCATGGACAAGGAACTTAAGTTACCTTGAATACTGGATAGACAATATTATATCATGGATGGATGAACAACCTTCATTATTCATAACAGTTAATCATGCATAATGAAGAAACCTTCAATTACTTATAGATTCATGTGAATGAACCTTCCTTTGTGGAATCTCTATGAAATTTGACATGTACATATGCTTTTTTATTCATGAAGTTTTGAAAATTCTATGTTATTATAGTTGTACAGATTGCCAGATTGGGTAAATTATATTTTATGCCCTATTATGTAAATATGTTATTTGATTGAACATAATTATTAGTAAATTTATCATTAACATTATTTGTACACTTATGTGACAAGTAACTCTAAATGATTTATTATGTCAAGATGAAGTGTATTGATGCATATGTTTGTATATTGTGATAAGGAGAACTATTATGCAACAAGAAATATGGTTTAGTAAAGGATTTAGTTCATATTAGAATGCTTTTGAAATAGGAATTTCCTCAATAGAGATTTATCTATATGAATGTATATGAGAATATAAAAAGATTAGAAATTTTGATAGCATATTCAAATTTTTTTGGCTATTAAATTGCAAGAATGGAGATAAACATGTCATGTAAAATGATATTCAAGTAAACATAAAAAAGTTACTAGATACTGCTTATTTAGTGGTAATAGTTCTTAAAACTTCTTTTCGTCTTTTACAACATGGAGAACAAAATTGAGCCACCTAGGTCACCAATGTTATCAGTTTAAGGCCATGGTGGGCCATGATACTAGTTTAAAACCTTAGCAGGCTATGGTGCTAGTTTAAGATCATAGTAGACCATGATGCTAGTTTAGAGTCTTAGTAGATTGTGATGCTAATTTAAGGCCTCAATAGGCCATGATGCCAGTTTAAGACCTGGGCAAGTTGTAGTGTTACCAATTTTAAGCCATGGTAGGCCATGTTGCTAGTTTAAGGCCTTGGCAGGACACTTTAAAGTAGGCTCACTTGTTGATGACCATCAACTACATGTAGTATGGCTTCAGATAGGAATGATTAACTAGATTGGCCAATTCATTCCCATCCACATTGGCTATCTTGAATGCTCCATTATCATAAGCTTTGGTGACTAAGAAGGACCCTTTCCAATTAGCTAAAAACTTATGTACATGATCATGAATAGCTTTGAGGACTAGCTCACCTTCTTTGATCATATACTTGGTGAAGTTATGGTGGTGTTGCAATTTCTACCTCCCTTGATAATGTTCAATGTGAGTAAGTGGTTGCATATGTTGCTCCTCCATCCAGTCTAGGGCCACTGTCTACAACTTCTTATTCTGCTCATTATTGATGAAGTCAGTCAAGGCTCCTTGAAGAAATGACACCTATAATTCAAGAAGTAATATAGCTTCAAAATCATAAATTAGGTTATAAGGGGTTGCTCTAGTTACCATGTAATAAGTTATTTTGTAGGCCCATAGTACATCAACAAGCCACTCGTGCCATTTATGCTTGCTATTATTGAGTATCTTCTTTAGGAAGTTGATAATGGACTAGTTGCTTGCCTTTGCTTGTCTGTTGTCCTAAGGATAATAAGGTGATGAGAAAGAATTCTTAATGCCTAGGTTGTGATAGAAATATTCCATTTTGTGGATACTAAATTATGGTCTATTATCTATAGCTATGATCATGGGTATGCCAAAATGGGCTACAATGTTATCTAAGATAAATTTGCAAACTTGCTTGGATGTAGTCTTCCTTAAACGAATAGCCTCAACCCACTTCATATAGTATTTAGTTGTAGTGATGATGAAGCTATGACATATAGAAGACTCGGGTGTTATAGATCCAATGATAACCAACACCCATCGTTGAAATGACTAGGTGATATGAGTGGTATGTAACTCCATTAGTGATATGTAAATAAGGTTACTATGTCATTAGCACATATCACAATGCTTAACCTTTTGCATGCAGTCATTTTCCATTTGTGGCCAGTAGTAACCTAACCACATAATCTTAATAGCCATAGCTCTTGGTCCTATATGTCCCCCAAAAATGCCCTTGTGAACCTCCTCTAGCACTATTCTGGCTTCGCTTTTACCTAAGAACTTTAGTAATATACCATCATAGGATCATTGACATAACATGTTATCTCTTATGATGACATACTGCTTTGATCTTTTTTGTACAATGTACTTTTGTTTAGTAGTTAGGCCTTGCAAAGACTCATCATGCATAAGGTAAAATTTGATATCGTCATATTAGTCCTTTGTAGGAGTAGTATGGATGATGACTACAAAGGTATCTTCAGTGTTTTGTGTGATGGAAATAGTATAGTCCATGGTTAAGGTAGCCTAGCTTATCAAACACATTTGGCATCAAACTAGAGAAAAACTATAGGAAAGCTAGGGAAACATATTAAAAAAATTTAAAAAGCTACTCAAAACCAATATACACCATGTAGATGGCCTATAGAGATCTTAAACATAGCCTAAGAAAGACAAAAATTGACAAACATTTCCAGTGTAGGCTAAGAAGTTTATAGGCTTAATTGTTGAAATTGTAATTGTAAGGGGTAGTTCATGTTACCAAAAATTTTACAAAAAATTATGAAATTTTTTATCAAGTATAGTAATTTTAAATAAAAATGATTAAACAAAAAACCCATACTATTATTGTAGTTACATGCAAAAATTCAAATTACAACTCAGAATTGTATTGAATTTTTTCTAAAAAAATCCTTGTTTTCAATGAAATAGTTGCAACAAAAGCTCTAGGAAAATTATAGAAAAATTTAGGAGATTCAAAATATACTAAAAGACCCTTCTAAAATATCCCAAAAATCCCCAAAAGGTTGGAACCGTACTAAAAAATTACCAGAGCAGGCCAATGTTGTCAATCTTTGGAGGTTGAAAACATGAAAAAAACTGAAAAACTACTATGCATTGGACTATGAAGAAAATCTTGAAAAATTAACCATGGCACTAAAAATAGTGATTCAACCTCCAACGCAACCCTTAAATATGGTAAAATAACCCTATGACCTCAACAATCAAAACGTTTACACCATATCTTTATAAAAAATAGTAAATTTAGTCACTTTTTGGTAAAATGCAGTAAAGTACACATAAAATGGGCTTAAAGAAAAAATTATATTTTTTCATAGAAAGTTACTAAGGCAAAAATAACAACATGAATGCATTAATGCAACCTAGACATAACATCCAATGTGCATAAAACCAAAATGGCTTCTAACATGGAGGCCTAGGCAATACAAAATGCCTCCATACTATAGTAAAAACTAGTAAAAATGCCTGAAAGAAGGGTACCTAGAAGTCATGCTATAAAATCCTTCACCAATGAAGGATTTTGAAAGATGTGATATGCCTCTAGCATCTTCCTCCTTTAGTGTAGGGTTTTTACTTATTCCTCCTCTCCTCTTCAACATCTTGCAAGATTGAATTGAAATATTTAACTTTGCAGCTATGCTACCTCTGCGATGGGGAATGGAAAAAATACACTACAAGTAGATGAAAATAAATCCAAGAGTGGTTGATAATCCTTGTTGCTAATCTTTGCCTCTAAGAACCAAGCTTAAGATAATAGTATGCACAAAGTTTTTAATGTGGGACCCTTTAGTGTATTTATGCATTGGAATAGAAATAATAACTCTTAGAGCACCTACACAACACTTAGTGAACTCAATGTTCACATAAGAAAATTCCTAAATATGATAGGTTTTCTTGGGTTTTGATTTCAAGAAACCTTTAACTGTGGATGCTCTCCATAGTATTCCTCCTAATTAAACCATGAAAAATCATGAAACAATGGTATTTGATGTTCTAGCCAAAAATACATTAGGGATTGATGCCGAAGTAATCCTGTAAATATTGGAATGGAGTGTAGGCTTCAACCATGACTAGATGCATTCCTAGTAGTCCATCTTTGATTTTTTGTGGTCAAGAAATCTCCATGCATCCCTAGAAACCTATGTACTAGTACCAGGAAATCCCAAGTATTGGAAAATGGCCAAAAACACCTAAGACAAGCACTCTAACTATTAATATGTTGGCCATAGGAAAAAGATAAATTTTCTAGCATATTTCTATAAGGAATGGTGATAACATGCACAAACGAGATGTTCATGTAACCTCCATGATTGGTAAGCCTAACCCCAAGCCATAACCAGAATCTCTAACGGCCCCAAAATCCTAAAAACCCTATCAAAAAGGTGTCAAAACCTACATAACTTTCAAAAGTATGCCAACTCTAGTACTAAATATATTAGCCATATTATTTATGAATGGATGAAGCATAAAATGCATCCATAAGACTTGCAATAACATCTAAAATTATTAACACTAACCTTCCAGTGATCTTGAAAGACCATATGCCAAGTTAAAAAGAGGTTGAAATTGATCAAACCCTAAACAATACACTATCACAAGCACTAAATAAGCTGGCTAGCTTATAAATTACAAGAAAAATTAAGATGAAGCCATCAAAGAGTCTAAAGGGCATTTAGATACCTCACTCAAGTTATGAAACCTATTTGGAGGCTTTGATAGCCATGGTACCTCAAAAATTAAGTCAAAATTAACCAAACTTAGTCAAATTATCCATTTATACAATAGATCTAATACTAAATACACTAGCTAGCATATTTTTGGGGAGAATGAAAGTGAAATGTATGGATCGTTAAACTTATAAGGTGTGTGTGTGTGTGTGTGGGGGGGGGGGGGAAGGCACGGTGAGGGGGGGAATGGGGGGTGTGGAGGATGAATATGTTTTCCAAATTAAAATTTATAAAACAAAAGCACATACAACAAATTTAATTTGATTCCCCAACTTGGGTAGTCCACACTTAGAGGGTAGCTCGCTAGCATACCTCTAGACTTTGTTCCTCTTAAAATGTGATTGAAGGATCCACAACCTATATAGTCTTCAAGCTTTGATCTAGAGTGTTGTACCAAAATAGTAGTCACTAAACCCCAAAATATTCCATTAGGGTTGGAATATAGTTTTCAAGCTTCATAGCCTTTACAACATTGAGCTCTAATCTAGAGTGTTGTACTGCAACACCAACAACTCAATCTCATAGGATCTTGACAAGCTCAAGTAAGATGCCTTTCCATAGAAAGCATATCAACCCCATAGGGTAAAAAGAGAGAATAATTACAAGGGATAAATGTAAGTAAGCTTCTTGATCATTGCATGTTAAGGTATAGCACACTTTACAATGAGAAAATGATGATACAATGAAGAGCAATAGAGATTACAATGATTACAAAATAGCTTGCACATTTTCCAATGAATGTGATGTTTTCTTATCATTGCCATGTTGCTAAATCTATCTTGGAACTGATGCAACAACTAGCTAGTGATCACTAAAAGTCATGGAAGATGTCTTCTTCATGCCTAAGATGTCTTTTTGAATTTTCCTTTTATTTTGAAAAGATGTCTTTATCTAGGAAAGACATCTTTTTGAAATATCCATTTGGGAAATACATCTTTATTTGATGGAAGATGTCCTTCTCAAACTAGCCTTCATTCTTGTGAAGATGTCTTTGCCTGATGGAAGACATTTTTTCTTGGAGAAAGACGTTTGCTATTTCTTTAAGACATCTTTACCTGTGTTCACTTCAATTTTTCCAAGATGTCTACTATTTCTCAGAGGCATCTTTCTTCAACTTTCTTTACATAATTAATTCTTAATTGCTTGTCCAATAGCTTGTACAATCCAAGTCTCAATCCAAGTTCTTGTCCTACAAGCACAATAATCATACACACATATAAACAACCATGTCTTCCATTTTTCTTAATTTTTTGACATACCAAAACCAAAAGGTCCACAATCTCCTCCTTTTTGGCAATGTCCAAGATCTAAGAAAATGCATTAGTCTTATCAAAATAATAATAACACATTAGCTACTTCTCCCCTTTTTTGGACATAACCAAAAGGACAAAGCATATAAAGTAAGTACATAAAAATAGACTAAGAAAATCATTAAGACATAAATTCCCATGGAAGCTAGAGATTAGGATAATCATGGAGGTTCAATGAAATGTAAATTGAAGTAAAGAAAAGAGAAAAAGTAAGGGTAAATGACACAGAGATAACATGGAAATCATAGCATCTATCCATAATCATTTGCAAACTTTTATACACCATACTTTCACAAGAGTACAACTATCTACAATTTTCAAACCACATCAATTAGATATTGCAAAGTTTCATAATCACATATGTGGGAACTAAAAATATCTTATTCTTTTTGTGCATTAAAAGAAGAGCATAAACAACCTACCAAGGTCTCAATCACTAACCTTAGTAGCATCCTGAAACTTAGAATCCATTGCTACTTTAGATGGATGATTAGTCTCTTCATCATCATTGCTGGTGCTAGGTCTATTGGATTTCTAAGTGTCCTCATCAGAGGACTCAACTTGCTGCATTGTAGCTTGCCTAGGATAAATCTTCATTTAAAACTAAGAGGAAGCTAATGAAGTTGATGGAGCTAATGCTTGCTGAACTAGAACTAATTGGGATGTGGTTCCAAAGATGCTCTTCATATATTGTTGCTCAAAATACCTAGTAGCATTAGCAGGAGGTGAAACATTGTAAGTAGGAGGGATTGGAACATGGTGCTTTGGATATTGAATGGAAGCATGATGCTCCCCCTAGACACTAGCTAGGGGTTCCTCTGGCATAGAATCTAACTCCATCCTAGAGTCTATGTGTGTGAAGGGCCTGCTAGTGAAGAATGTCATGGAGGAATAGGAACATCCTCCTCACTGTTAGAGATAGAAGTAGTGAACTCCTTAAATACATATGCATTAGAGTAAGGAGGAATTCAAACTTTTTCCAAACTCTTATGTATGTAAGATAGGTTCCTTTGAAGCTTCCCAATGGCTTAGGTAATGGGCCAAAATAGCTTCTTCAGAGAAGAACTAATCTAAGCATTGGAGGATTTTTATAATCTCAACTGGGGATATGCCTCCTTTTATTTTGGATGTCTAGTGTTAGATCTTGCTTCAACTACATGGGAAGTACTCCTATTCTTCACGTACTTCCTTTTAGCAAATGCAACTTTGGTATAAGTAGACCCCTTTGGTGAATTACCAAGCTAATGAGGGGGGAGGGGTATCCAAGGATTCTTTCCTTGGCATAGAGGCTCAGAATTTCCTAGCAAAAAGTGTGTCCTGGATCCAATGGTAAACTTGTAAGTAGAAAATATAGTACAAAATCCTAGGGTGGTAGCAAATAACTACAGCTACCTTCTTTCATCATGATGTTATACAAAATAATGAGTGACAAGGTGGATGCATTAGGAGACATATTACTTCTTTCAATATGACCCCTATCAAATGACATATCTCTTCTAAATAAAACATCACAAAATTCATCATGTCCTATGGGAATTATACCATTTGTATAAATATCATTCATAGACTCAATGGAAATCTTAAAGACATCAAAACTAGACATGCATAGAATTACATTCACAATTTGTGGAGAGACTTCAACAACAATTTCTCCAATAGTTAATGTGAATGCCCCAAAAATAGCATCAAAAATGATAATATAGTATAATTACCTAATTAACAATTTAGGGACAAGAAAATTCATGGAAATGAAGGTATTCCACTTGAAAATCCTTAAGTAATCAAATAGAGGTTGTTGTCTATGAAGTGAGAAAGCAAGAGAATGCTCAGAAATGATAGTAGTGGTTCTAGTTCCTTCAAACTGGTACTGGGCACTTATGCTTTGAAACTAAGGTCTATAGAAAGGTAACACATTGTTGGAACTACCTCTTGAATGTTTCTTGGATGGTGCCCTAGACATTCAAATCTTCTTGTAGGTCATCTCTAACAAAAATCACTGCAAATGGTAGAGCCCTAGTTCTTTTTATGGGGTAGATTTGAAGGAATATAACAAAAATGGGGGTTCTATTTATTATAGTAATGAAAAATAATGGCTTTTGAGAAAAAAAGAAGATGTTTTTTTCAATAAGAAGATATCTTTCCCCCATGTGAAAGTTATAGTAGACATCTTTGTAGAGATGTCTTTCACTTTTGAAAGACATCTTTTGTCAAACAAAACATGAGGTTTGGGAAGGCTTCCAATGGCCTACAATCTTAATAAGAGCTTGAAAACAAAAGAAAAACCTACCTCTACCTACCTATCATGTGGTCAAAAGGTGATGGAGCTTAGAGTACTAGAGAGTGAGTTTCCTCTTTTGAGGATTCTCCTCTAAACTGAACTTCTTCAATATTCAAGGTATGACATCCTCTTACGAATCTATTAGTGAAAGTGTCATGATCCCCTTGGTTTAGTTTTTTAATTATGCATTCCTTTTTGGTAGCCTTAGTCTTTTGAGTTGATATTCAGTCTCCTCTATGATCCTGCATAAAAACCTTTCGTAGTGCACTTTGATAAAATCAAGGAGTTTTGTGATATGACCAAGTACTCAAATGATAGAACTTTAAGTTGAACTCCCATTATTTATGCCCAAACATATTGCAATAATAACATCTAACCCTTCTACTATAGAAAATATGATTAGAATGAGAATGATCAAACCTTTTAGAAGTCTTTTGATGGATAGGAACTTCTTTTGAAATGGTGCCCTTATTTTTTGGTGATTCCTTTAGATGGGATGATGGCTATGTAGGCTCTTGTTCTTGGGAATAACATCCAAGTATACTTTTATCATGTGGAATTCTTCCTTGTCCTAGTACCTTTAAAAGGGGCTCTTTTTTCTTCATCAATCTTTCATTTATTAATTTAACATCTACAACTTCCACTTTGGCCTATTCTAAGGATGAAATTAGCTTCTCATTCTCAGACCTTAGGTCTGAGAATTATTTATTAAGATTAGAAATAGTCAAATTTAACAAATATATTTCATGATCTTTAGATTTAGCTTGTTTATTTAACTTTAGTGCAAAGACTTTGAAAATTTAAAATTTCTTTACAAATAAATCAAACCTCTCATTGTCATTTAGTTCATCATTTGATGAATCACCATTAGTGAGGGCCATGCAGATGAGCTGAGAATTTTTCAAATCTTCCTCTACTTCTTCTTCACTCTGCTTCCCATTATCCCAACTTGTATAGAAGTTGGTCTTCTTTACTTCTTCAATGGATTTATTCTTGAATTGCATCTTGAAGCTACTAGGACATTCGAAGGCCACATGGCCTCTTCCACTACAAATCCAACATTCTACATAAGAGAAATCTAAATTAGAATTTAATAGATTCTTATCTATACCTTTGGGATGATTAAATCTTTGTTGATATGTTCCTTTGTTTCTTCTAGTGATTAGTCAGTGTAACTTCCTAGTGAGAAAGGAAATCTCATCTTCATTTCTCTCATTATGCTTATTGAGCTTCTTATTCTTTAAGGTAGTATTTAAGGTAATGGGTCTTTCTTCAATAGCTCCTTTACTTATGAGATTCATTTCATAGGTGATGAGAGCACTTCAGAGTTCCTTAGATTTTAGAGTTAAGAAGTCTCTAATTTCATCCATGGCTATAACCTTTGGTCTAAACTTTGATTGTAGAGTTCTTATCATTTTGATAATGATGTCACTTTTGAGTAGATCCTTTTCTATTCCTATAATTGCTACAACAAGATCATTAGCTCATGAATAATCCTTTATTTTCTTACCTTTTCTCATTTTTAGTTTATCATACTTTGTAAAACTAATAATTTTGATTACATAACAATGGATGTTTCCTCATAAGTAGCTTCTAAATTTTGCAAAATTTCTTTGGTTATTCTACATCCTTCTACCCTATTAAATTTAGATTTATTCAATGCACAATATAAAAATTATTTTTCTTTTAAATCAAACATCAACTTATCCTTTTCCTCTTATGTCCATTTGTTACAAGGCTTGATGATGCTAGTGGAGTTGTCAATAGGAGAAGCATAGCCTTCAAGGATTAATTCCCATACTTTAAATTCCATTGATTCGAAGAAGCCTTCCATTCTTGCTTTCTAGTAGGCAAAATTGAATCTATCAAACATGGGTGGCTTTGTGTGAGATGTCCCATCCATTGTTCACTCTTGAAGTTGATGATAATAGAGAAGAGTACCAAGCTCTGATACCACTTGTGAATCATTGAACTTAGAGGGGGGCAGGGGGGGTGTGGAATGAATAAGTTTCCCAAACTAAACTTTGTAAAACAAAAGCACACACATTGAATTTAATGTGGTTTCCAAACTTGGGTAGTCCACACTTAGAGGGTAGATTGCTAGCACATCTCTAGACTCTATTGCTCTCAAAATGTGGTTGAAGGATCCACACTATGTATAGTCTTCAAGCTTCACTCTATAGTGCTATGTTGCAACACTAGTCACTCAATCCTACAAGGTCTCATTAGGCTTGGAATGTGGTTTCCATGCTTCCACAACCTTTATAACCTTGGGATCCACTCTAGAGTGTTATACTACAACTCCAATAACTCAATCTTGTAGGATCCCAACAAGCTCAACCAAGATGCATGCTCACAAGAAGCACATCAATGACATAGGACAACAAGAGAGAACAATTACAAGGGATAAATGCAAATTTGTTTGTTGATCCTTGTACCTTGAGGTACAAAACATTTTACAATGAGAAAATGATAATATGATGAAGAGCAACAAAGATTACAATGATAAAAAAATGATTTTACAATGATTACAAAATAGATTACACATTTCCCAATGCATATGATGTCTTCTTATAGTTACCATGTTTCTATATCCATCTTGGAACTCATGTCGTGGCTATCCAATAGTCACTAATGATCATGAAAGACATATTCTTCATGCCTAAGAGGTCTTTCTAAATTTTCCTTTTATTCTGGAAAGACATCTTTGTCTTGGAATGATGTATTTTTAAAATCTTCATTGTACAGTATACATATTTGCATTGATTTCTAAGACTTAAATAAGGTAAGTATTAAGGATGATTTTGCTTTACCTAGTATTGACCAACTCATTCATACTATGGCTAGACATGCCTTATTATCCTTCATGGATCGATTCTTGGGATACAACTAGGTTAGGATTAACCTAGAGCAACAACTTTACATGATCTTCATGACCCTTTGAATAACATTTTATGATACCATGAAGGAATTTGTTCTAAAGAATATGGGTGCAACCTACCAATGAGCCATGATGTACATATTTAGTGACTATATGCTAAGGTTACTTAATGATTACATGGATGACATAGTAGCCAAGTCAAAAGTGGCCAATGATCTTACACTTGACCATGAATTAGTGCTTAAACAATGTCTTAAATATGAAGTTAGGCTCAATCCTAAGAAGCATTTATTTGGCATTAAAATTGATAAGATGCTTGGCTTTGTAGTATATGATTTAGGGATATGTGTTGATCTTGATAAGGTTAAGGCCATAACCAACTTGTTAGCATTTGCTAACCTTAAGGAGCTTTGAAGACTGCAAGGTAGATTGTAATTTATTTGTAGGTTAATTTCAAGACTTATGAATAAACTAAAACCCATGAAACACTTTCTTAATAAAGGAGTTCGCTATGAGTGGACTGCCCAATGTCAAGAAGCCTTTGATAACATTAAAAAAGAGTTGGTCCAACTACCCATGGTGTATCCACCACAAAAGGAAAAATCTTTTTACATCTATCTTGCTATCTCTAATATGTCCATTGCCTGTCTAGTTTATTAAATGCAAGATGATGGAGTAGAGCTACCTGTATATTACCTAATCCATACATTAATAGCATATGAGACTCGATACATAGAGGTTAAGAAGTATAATCTAGTCCTAGTCTTCTCTTTGAAGAAGTAGAGATAGTACCTCTTTAGGAGCCAAGTTAATGTCATATGAAAGGATAATGTGTTAAGGGCAATAATGACCAACATTTACGAAAGTAGCTAGATAGCATGGTTGAAGGCCATAATAGTTGAGTTTGACCTACATTATATTTCCCAAGCCTCATCCAAAGGTCAAGCTATAGCTACAAAACTCACAGTTTCCCTAGTTGAAGACCATTCAACCATAAACCCTGAGTCCTTTGATGAACATGTAAACATTGTTAAAGATGTATTTGAGGGTTATGATGATATCATGCACTTTGAAAGAGCTTCAACTTCCCATGGAGCTAATTCTATTACCATATTAACATCACCTTCTAGTGTAATCCAACATTTCACTTTTTTCAATTTTCATGTACCAATAATGTGGTGGAGTATGAAGGATTAATTAAAGGAATGATGATAGACCATGACCAAGGAATCAAATGCTTGATAATAAAAGGTGATTCAAAACATATGGTTAACCAAGTAACTAAGGTTTATGCATGCAAGAACAAACATTTACAACCCAACTATGCTACAGCTAAGAAACTAATGTAACAATTTCCAGACATTGATATCCAACATATACCTCAAATCGAGAACACCTTAGCTGATGTAATTGCAAGCTTGGTCATAAATGTGATGTTAGATGTATTTAGTAGGTTACCTTGCTTATTTGTGAATGATGATATTCCCATCATGTAAAAAATTAAAGGCATATCTATAACCATAGTTAACTCGTCTCCTCAAAAGAAGTGGTGTAGTGATATCAAGTTTTACCTAACACATGATGAATCTTCACAAAACCTTATTGCTCCTCAAAAGGATGTTGTATGTAAAACATCAAAAGAGTACATCATTGTAGGAAATTAGACACTATGACAAAGGTCCTATGATGGCATATTGTTAGTGTGATTGGGAAAAATGGAAGCACACATTGTCCTTAACCAAGTTCACGAAGGTGTATTTGGAGGACATATAGGGCCTAGAGCCATGGCCACAAAAATCAGGATACTATTGGTCATATATGAAAAGTGTACACTTGTAGAAGATCAAAAATTATTATACCTATCAATGGTACAATAACTAGATACACATGCCACCAATTGACTTACATACTACTTAGATAACTTGGCTACTTCAATGATGGAAACTTGACATTATTAGACATATAATGCCTATGCCTTCCATGGGGTATAGCTTTATCATCACTGCAACTAAATATTTTACAAAGTGGATTGAAGCTATTCCTCTAAGAAACACAACATCCAAACAAGTATATATATATTCATACTAGATAACATAGTAGCCCCTTATGGAATACCTCTAGCTATAGTCATAGATAATGTACCATAATTTAGTAGCCAAGAAACACAAGCCTTTGGTGAACAACAAAGCATTAAGCATTCCTTTTCATCACTATACAATCCAACTAATGGAAAAGCTAAAGCTAGCAATAAGTTCATCATCAACTTACTCAAAATGATGCTAAATAATAGTAGATGTAAGTGGCATGAGCAGCTTGTCCACACACTTTGGGCCTATATGATTAACTTTCAAACTAGAACTAATGTTAATTTGTATAGTCTTATTTACAGATGTGAAGCTGTTTTACCTCATTATAGGTTCCATCACTAAGAGTAAATCTATATACTACATCAGTGATGAGAAAATTAAGAAGCTACGTAATATTGATCTAGATTAGGTGGTGGATTAGTGAATACAAATGCTTACTCATATTTAACAATAGAAAGAAAGGTAGAAGCACCTACATTTTCATGACTTGAACAAGTGAAAGATCAAGAAAGGAGACCTAGTCATTAAGGCTATTTGAGAACATGTATATAAATTCTAAGCCAACTGGAAGGAACCTTTCCTCATCAGTAAATCCTATGAAAATGGAGCATGTATATTATAAAGCATGGATGGGAATGAATTGGCCAATCTAGTCAACCATTCCTATCTCAAGTCTTATTACATATCACATGATTTTTTATAGGTGTAAATAAATAATTGACATGAATGATCTTTATAAAAAATAGCAAGAAAGCCTACATGATATATATATATATATATATATCTCTCTCTCTCTCTCTGCTTAGCACAATGAATGAACTACAAGTTTTGTAAAGTTTGATGCATATGACAAAAATCTCTCAATGTTGCATTGATAGTAGTCTATGGTGACCTGTAGTTCATTGGTTATCTCATGTAGCCTAATAAAACATTTTATAACATGTTTTCTTTATCTTATTTTCTTGTTTTTGTGGAGTTGTGATTGTAGGGTGAAGCCTAGAAGTCATCAAAAATGTGCAACTCATTACAATAGAAAGTTCCCATGTGATCTTGATGCATTAGATTTCGTTGGTTTGTCCTACCATGTTAGGAGTGCTTATCTCATATCATTTCCATTGCCCGTATTAAGCCAAAATCTTATAGCCCAAATTACAACCTTCCTTGCCCTTACAACAATGATGACCTATGTTTGACATTCATGCATAGTGATCATGTGGCATCCCCTTCGTCATGATCCACTATTACGTTTGTTGGATGTAACAAATCTCATTCAATGAGGAAACCAAGCTAAGTTCAACATTAACAATGAAACCCAATGTAGGTTTTGCCATGCAAAGAAAATGGAAAGCAAGTTACTAAAAAATCTAAGAGACAAATGATGCCCAAAAGTAAAGTCAAGCAATCTAGACAAGTAAATCAAGGAGGCTAATGGCCAAAGAAGCTTTGGAGTATAGTGTTGATTCCTTAATAAGATTACCAAGTGAGCAACAATTTGAAGCGTGAAGCATGAAGGCTACATTGATCATAAAGCATGTCACTACCATACTGTAACCATGATGTCAACATGTGGAATTCATCGTTAATCCCTATGATCATTTCCTTATAAATAAATATAGCATCCATCCTATATCATCCCATCATAATCTATCTCATCATCCTAAGAACTCTTTGGCATGGTTGAATAGCTACAAAATCAAGCATGGAGAGGAAACATTCGTGATAGACCTATGGTTGTATTTTGCATTCTTTGTCCATGTCTCTAGGATAAATCCTTAAAACATCAACAAAGAGGGGCCAATGAAACACCATAAAGAAAATTCATGTTACAAATGTTCAGAACCATTGTAATTTGCTATAAAATAATGGCAAATATAGTTGCCTTATATTCCCAGAACGTGATATTGTAATGTTCACCACTAAAATTGAGGTAGTATCTTATTGTAATATGTGAAATTTTTAGCTCATAGGCTATAATCGCAAACACCTTAAGTTATGGAGGCTAAAAGATGCTTCATAAGTTGTGATTGCATGAATTTCCAAATTAAAAAAGTTGTATCATGCATGTATCTAGGATTGGAAAGTTGGAAATGCCTTGGGAATCACCAAATTTGGATTTCTCATAGTTTTTATGCTAGAAATAGCAATTTATAGGCTTAAACCATCTATAGTTAGTATATAAATTATTGGGCTTTGATTTTCATGTTGAATCCATTGTATTTACGTGGAAGCTAGCATATTAATAATGAACCCAATGTATAAATGACGGGCTTCATTTATTGAACTTATTAAATTTAATAAATACAATGGGGTTGGATGACCTATAACATTAGAAATTTGTAGCAATATGTCAACAATCATGGTAGTAATTTGTAGCAATGAATCTGACATCACATGGCCTATATAAACGAAGTTGGACCACTTCAAAAGAACTTTTGGTAATTTGCATTAAGCTGAACATTGAGACTTTTAGTGTACTACATAGCCCCATAAATTTGCAACCATTTCATCAAAATTTTGGCAAATTTTCACTCGAGATAAACTAGAAACTTTCAAAGTAATGCAAATAAAGCAAAAATCCAGTAAGCATTCTACCATCAATAATGTAAATCTAATGTAGAGAGACCAGTAAGGGGCTTTGGAAGTCAAATTTTGAGCATCCAGATAGTAAATTTGACTATAGAACACACTATGCCTACTTTAATTAGGCTTCAAGCATCTTCTGTATAAATCTTTTTGGATTATAGGCATATAAACTTATACTTTTTTCAAACTTTTTTCCTGCAAAGACTTTATTATTTTAATAAAATGTGTAGTACATTTACCTAGTGTAGGTTTATTTTCTATTTCTTTAATTAGATTATCATTTGTGTTTAGACTTAATTTACATTATTTTATGAAGTTTAAGTCCTTGGATGATTGGAAAGATGATCCAAAATGCTTTAGATATCTTTCTCAAGGGTCCTGGGATCCAAGGTTAAATTATTTTGCTAGAAATCTTCAATTTTCTAATATTAAAATTTTCTAGTGTTACAATTATAGGATTGGCTGGCAAGTAGTGAACCTAGGGAGATCTAGCAAAGGATTTCCAATGTATGTTTACTTGATTTGTTCATGCTTCCTAGCCCATTGATGCCTACAGTAGAGATGGTAACTATAATTGATCCCTTTGGCAAAGAAGTAAATAATTTCATCTCTTACGTAAATGGTTTGCCTATTGTTCTGAGCATTAATGAGGCTATATTCCATGACCTCTTTAGTGTACCTTTTGATGATGTTAAGATTTCCACAAGAGCATGGAAAGAGGTGAGCCATATAGAGGAGATGGAGGAATGGATTGACTCTCATGGTAGTGGAGGCTTGACCTTTGATTGGTGCAAGGTTAAAGAAGTCAATGAGACATATCCTCTATCTCACTCTAGAGCATTTCCCTTCTTGTTGTCATAGAAGAAGATCATCATTTAGCAAGCTTGGATCTTGAAAAAGGTCCTCACCAATGGTACTAAGTTCAAATGGGCTACATTTTGAGTCACTAGGCTATGGGATGAAATTCAAAAATTATATAGTAATTTTGATATGATATGTTATATGAACTTTGCATTCTTTGCTATGTATATTAGAAGGTTTGTGGAATTTCTAGTGGTTCAAAAATATGAAAAGTGGATGAGTTATGGTCCCTCCTAGTTGTTCAAGCCTTGGACCAAATATATTATTCTAGTGATGCATGTACATGATCCACTAGTTGAGGATGTTGGAGAATCTTTGTTAGTACCATTAAGAAGTTTAGTAATGAGCATTGTCCTTCCCCTAACAGCATGGAAGTGGAACCCCATGCTAATGTGGTACTACTAAGAGAGCTAAGAATGTATGTGCAGAAACTAATGGTATAACTAAAGAGAAGATGAAAAAGTCATGAGTTGAAGAAACTATTCCTGCCATTGATTAACTAGCATATAAGAAAGTATCCATCAATTTTGGAAAGACACATCGATCTGTTACATGTATGGTTGTATGTGTTTTTTTTTTTATGTCATCTCCTATATTTTTGTAAATTTTTAGTGTAGTTATATATTATGTCATTGTTCACAAAAAGTTTGCTAACTACTTGTACATTTTTTCTTTGTAATGATTGTAGGAATGCAACAAGGATTAGTAGCCCAAGCTACTATTGAAGCTAAGAAAAGACTCCAAGAAGAGAAGGAATGAATATGGCAAGAAAAAGAAGAGAGAGTATTCAATGAAGCATTGGATGTCATGGATGCTACATTTGAGGACTCACCTCCAGGAGGCAACTCCCTTATGGATATTCCTTACAATCCTCTAGGTACCTATTTAGTTATATATATATATATATTTTAAATTTTATGTCTATTTTGGTTAACTGTGTTGATGGTTATACTTGTCATAGTACCTAAGCCCCTTCCAAAAGCATTTATATCCATATTTCTCTTGAAATATTAGGTTGAGGTTATAGATAAGGTAGAGTTCATTCAAGGAATGGTGGAGGATATGGTTGATGGGTTGCAACAAATAGACCTTGATGTTGGTAAGTAGAGTTAGCATATTTTTTTTGTACTCTATTTTAATATTTTATATTTTATTTCATGAAAAATTGGTTTTAAGAGTTAGAACATTTTTGCTGTTCTTTTATTTCTATTTTTTTTATTTCAATGTCCAAGGTTAGACGAGATCCTACACATAATGTTGAACTCAATAAGCTACCTACATTGCCACCAGAAGTGGAGAACATTTCATGAAAGTTATACAAGAGGGAAAATCACTATGCCATCTCATATGTTAGGACATCTTGGAAGTGCCAACACTCTAATGAGTTCCTATGGAAGAGAGTGGTGGATTTGGAAAAATAGGTTAAGTAGTTGTCAAATAAGAACATGAGCCTTAGGGATCATAAAGAATTTATAGAGGTTCATGTGATCAATAGAGAATCTTTATGTAATAAGGAAGTTGAGTGGTCATGATGCTTGAGTGCCATCTAGAGTGAGGTTTCTCTAGCCAAGAGAAATGTGGAAAAAGACATGAACATAGAGTTTTTGATTCATAAGAATAGTGATTGGAGGGATTATTATGCTTGGGAACTTGAGTAGAGTAGAAAAAAGGGATCACGACTACCAATACAAGGCTAAGAAGGAGAGTTATTTGAAGTGGCTACATGAAGATATTATTAACAGTTGGAATTTTGAGTTATTTATGTAGGGAATAAATGTGGAAGACATTTTAAAGATATTCACAGACTCATTGGTAGTGTTTGATCCTCTTGCCCTTCAAATTACTGCTACCTTTGGTGATACTACCACTGCTACTATTTCTCAAGAACCTCCTGAGTGGATAGCCATAGAGAGGAGAAAGATCCTAGTAGATGTAGATTAAGGAGATATTGATTGGATCAATATGAGTGAAGAGAAAAGTTTTCACAGGCTAGAGACTAGTCTTCATAACTTTTCCCTAGAAGATCTTTCTCGAGAATCTTCATAGGTTTATTTTAAATCCTTTAAAGTTCTTATGTTATATTCTATGTTTACTATTTGTTTTAGTTTGCATAGTCTTTAGGGTTATGTTTTGGCCATGATGATTACTAATCATTTGTGTTTTAGTTATTTATAGGACTTAGGTGATGGCAACAACACTGGTGATAATACCAATGATGATACTCTTTGTTCTCCTTTAGTCTTGCTACATTCTTGGTCATCCTCATTATAGTGTTGTGTTATTTAATTTGGCTATCATAGCCATTGAGGACTATGTATTAATTTATTATTGCATAGTGCAACTAAGGCTACAAGACATTTTATTTATTTATTGTTATTATTGTTATTTTCATCACACAATGTGACTATGGTTGGTTGTATGGATAGTTTGATTATAATATTTTTATTTTACATATTTTTAGCATTTTTATTTTTATGTATTTTATGTCTTTCTAAAAAAAGACTACATATTTAAAAATATAAGGCCATAAAGAAAAGTCTGTAGTAAGACTTACAAGTAAAATAGTAAAATGGTAGAAGTGTTAGATAGAGCCTAATGGTATGTAATGCTATGTGAGAAGGAACATGATTGCATTACCAGTTTTAGGCCCTAGTAGGCCATTAGTTTAAGCCCTTATTAGGCCACTTTTTTGGCTTATGTGTTTCAAGATTTCTATAATGTTTTATGATTTACCTTTTTATTTTATGATTTTAAAGGAAATCATAATAGAAAAAATAGGCATAAATTATAAATCTAATGCATACATGTAAAGAAAAGACTATGCATTTATGATATGGCTAAAACAAGGTAGAGTAAAATGAAACATGTAAAGAAAAGTTGAAAACTAGACCATGAAGTAAAAAGGCTACTTAGTATTAACACAATGTTAAGTGACTAGAAGATCTATTGAGTCATGTAACTATTTCCTGAGATCTAAAATATTAGGAAAAGAATATGATTTCTATTGCACAATCCTATGCTCTTCATTTCCCTCACTAAATGTTGAATGGAAGCTCTCCCCATGCTTTGTTCATGGTTTATCTATTTTTAATCTTGGCTTGATTTACTTGATTGGATCTCTCAAATTCACTCTTGATAGTTGGAGTTTCTTTTTGAAACTCAACTTTGGATCCTTATTTCATATCAACATTGTTGACTGAAAAAGGAACTTCACTATCATTATGTATTATGATTTTACCTTCCTTGTAAGGTAGGAGGATTTCTTGATGTATGGAGAAGGAAATTGCTTGAAACCGGGCTAGATAAGGTCTCCCTAGGATTAGATTGAATCCTATTATCTCTTCCACCATAAATAAATTGGTAGATGTGGGAAATTATTCCTCTGCAATGAAGTTTAATAAGATAGATCCTTTCATTACTACCTATGATCCATAAAAGAACTTAAAAGCAAAAGTGGAATTTCTTTGTATGTGTTCTACTAGACCTAGATGCTCAACAATGGTGAGAGGTATAACATTGGTTTCTACTTCATCATCAACATATACGCTATGTATTTTGTATCATGTAACTCATATGGTTATAAAGAGAGGAATCCTTGTTACTCCATAATCTTGTAGGTTAGTATTTCTCTCACTATCATGAAATAATAAGGTAGTTGACTTCATTACTTTCCTAGGTGAAGGTGGAACCATTACTACGTGGATGTATTCTTCATTAGGAAGAATGACTTGACTAATCAGAATAGAAGTTGACATCTTTACTAATGCTTCATGGTGAGTAGAGGAGATTATCACTAGGTCATACAAGCTCAAGAAGGTATTTTTTTGCTTCAATGAGAGTTTGCTCTATTCCATGATAGGCAATCCTTGTCATTATTCATTATTTTATTATTTCTATATCTCTTGACCTCCTCCATTATGCCTAGGATTCTAATCTCATGCTTTATCATTTGAGGTTTGACCATCTTCTCCTTCTATTACTCACAATTGTTCCTAGGTTGACTCATTGAAGTAGTTTGAGCATTTGAGCTCATTGGGATGGCTAAAATAGATGTAAGCTTTGGTGGGCCTACTTTCCTTCATGTCTTCCTTTGTTTGTCATCTTTGGCTTTATGTTTGGGGGAAAGCTTCTTACATTGCTTAGATAGTAAATTTTTGTTATTAGGTTATGAAAAGATCATTACATTAGCTACCACAAGAGGATGTTGGTAAACTTTTATTGTTGGCCTAGTGGTAATAGGAGGGGGCACTCTAATGAATAAGGGTTCCTTAGGAGGTATAGTTGATGGTATTCTTATGAAAAAAGGATTTCTTAAACTTGATGAATCTGACGTACCCTTTTCTTTGTAAGGAGGCACAAAAATCCCAAATGACTCCTTAGCAAGTTGAGCATTATTGCTAATGTTGAATGGTGCTATTGTGTAAGGGCTATTATTAGAATTTAATGGATCCTTGTAAAATTTCATGTGTTAGTTCAGAGGCCTAATTGTACTTGAAACATCTAGCACCAGTTCACTATTATCTATAATTTTTAAAAAATTATCCTTTAATGCCAAGTAAAAATCTATGTCATGGCCAAATTATTGGTGGTAATGGTAGAATTGGTCTAGTTTAAAGTATTTGTACATTGATGGATCATCCTTGGCTACAATAGTGGGGTATTTAGCAATCTCACATAATCAGTCATACCTCTTATGGATTGTTCTAATTATCTGTTTGTATTAGATACAACTATTGTTGAGCAACTGTTCAACAAGCTTAGATGGTTTCAAGGACAACGTTGTATATTTTATTGATCCTTTTTTCTCAAAGTTAGATCTCTGTTGGTGGCTATAGTGGCATATGATATTGAAGTTTGAGTAGTTGTAGTAGGGGCCTTTGGTTGAGTTGTCTTTGGCCCCTATGTGGTTTTTGCTACTTTCACCATAGTGTTCACAGCCACATGGTTTTGCTTTCCTCTGTTCCTATCTTTCCTTGTGTGTTGTTTCTTATACATTATGTAGGTTGGATCACTAGTAGCTTCAGCTGCATCCTCTATGTTCTTTGTTTGAAAGAAAGCTTGGCTAAGGGACCATGAGTCTAAGTAATAAAGTTTGAACTTCATAAAGTCATTGATCATACCCTTGAGATAGAAGGTAAGTCTAAGCTATAGGCTTAGGAATCTCATTGAGGAGAGCATTTCATCATTGTATAAACTTCTAAAAAGGTTAAAGAGGCTTCTATTTGATATTTATTAGTTGATTAAAAATTGTGTTAGGTTTCAAGTTATACTTGAGATGGTTAACAAACTACAAGATCAAGTTCTCTAATGAGGCAATGGATCCTCTAGATCACACATGATACGAATTTAAGAATTTCCTAGGAAGGGACATGGGGAAGATATGCATAATAGTGTGAGGTTAGGCTTGTAATTAGAAGCACTTAGAATAAATGGTAATAAGGTGTGCATTGGGATCACCCACACTATTGTACTTGGTAAATTGGGGAATGGGAATGCCCACCAAAAGAGCTATCTGGGTTATGAATTATCATTGTGTTACGTTGATAGGTCCCTATTGATGTGGCCTCATTGATGAGGCCCTATCAATGTGTTCCCATCTACATGGTGTTGCCCTATTGACGGGGCCACATCAACCTAGTGTTTGCTACATCTATGGGGCCTTGTCAATGTAGCTCTAGAATAAAAACTGTAAATACATGCTCACTAGCCATGTTTATGAAGGTCATGTGATAATTGTTGTAGAGCTCTTATATTTTTTCCAGTTGAGAGTTAAAATATTTCTCTGAATGCCCCTAGTAGGAGTAAAAAATTATATGGATCTTTATTTGAGCACTACTATACCTAAAGACACCAATGTAAATAGCAATAAAGATGAGCCTTTTAATCAAACCTTGTAGCACTTGGATTAGATTAATTATTTATTTATGCATTTATTATTTTTATTAATTATTCAATTAATTAAGCTAGATTAGACTTCAAGTGACTATTTTATTAATTAAGCTAAATAGATTAAACACATAAGTATGACCGCTTCTNACTATTTTATTAATTAAGCTAAATAGATTAAACACATAAGTATGACTGCTTCTAGTGTAAACATGTATTCACTTGGTAATCCCAGTAGTGTTATTGCTTGGTTCACCTAGTAGTGTAGTGCTTGGTAATCCCAGTAGTGGATACATGGGTTTAGGACATGTATGGAAATTAGGACTGGATGCTTATGTTAGGACTAGTTAGAGATTAGTTAATTAGTTATTAAATTACTTTATTTATCTATTCTAAGCACTAGGAGCATAAAACATAAAATAATAAAAATCTTATGCCTTGATTACACTTAACCATACCTTTATGCATCACAAGTATAATTGAGAAGACAACAAGTGAAAATTAGGACAAAGTTCACTTCCTATAAGACTAGTGTGTCGAAAGACATAGAGGCTATAGAACTCAATAGGATAGCACATGAATGCTTCATGATTCATATGGTTGAGGGTAGGGGTACCCTTCACCACTCAACATTAGCACCATTTTTGTGGATACTTTTTGTTTGAAATGTGTGCTATCTAGGTTTATTGAATATCATTAACATCATCGAATGAACCCTAAAGTCAACATCATTTTCATCATAAATATAATATAATTACATAAGCACATTGATATTTTATTTTTATTGCAAAATTTCTTCTTCTCATAGGTATGATGATGTTAAACCACTAGTCCCTCAATAATGCAAGGTGGTATATACTTATCCAAATAAGTATGTGCTTGACTTCATCTTCATCCTATATCAAGATGAACAACTAGGATGGTGTGATATTGAAGGTAACATTTTAATGCCTCCCAATTGATCTATGCCATGATATTGTTTCAAACTCTTAAGAAGTTAGGCATTCACAATCTTTAAGAGGAGTACATTGTACATGATTATAACTACCAGGACTACCATCCCACTAAAGCATAATGTAGAAGAGATTGACCTCAAGAGAAGAACCATGAGTTTGTGAAGGGAAAATAGTTCACCAATCCCTTATTCTTGCTTAACCAAGATGACAATGAGGACCCTCTCTATAGGGGTCCTCAACATGAAAATTCTCCATCCCGTGTTATTGGTGATGGGGGTGTGGCCCTAAATCTGCACTCCACTATCAACAACCTAGGTTCAGGTAAAAATGGTAGTCAAGGCAGGGGCTTGGATAAGCATCAAGATGATAAGAAAGATAATGAACATGGCCATGAAAATTGAGGGGTAGTTGACAAAGACCATGGTGATGGCAGCCCTCCTTCCTCTTCATCCTCTTCATTTGCATCTTCTTCTTCCGTTTCTAGTTTTAATAAACACTGTAGAAAGAACAACCATGATGGAGGTGAACAACAGGATAATAATGATGATTTTCAGGCTCACAATGAATGAAGGGGTAACAGAGGAAATCATCAGTGATAATAAAATAATAATGATGATGAGCCTTTTTTGGCAACTCAAAGAATGCTAAATATTATAGAGGCTATAAAACATCCAACTAGGCATGTGAAATATAGTTACATTAGATGACTTGATATGAATAATATTCCTAGATTTGAGGGGAAGGATATAATTCTAATCCATAGACACATATTCAAGTTTTTCATGATGTCTTTTTCTTACAAAATATCAAAAATGATTGGCAAAAAATCAAGCTATTTCCTAGGACACTCATAAAAAAGAAGAAATCTTGTATTGGTCCTTGAAGCTAGAATTGATTCGTAGGTGGAGTACAATGGTCAACCTATTTAACGATAAGTATAAGATGTACTCTAGAGTGTCTAATATGAGAAGGTAGATCTAAGGATTGAAGTAAGAAAACCGTGAATCCTTGTATGTCTTCATGTGTAGATACTATTCTCTCATATACCGATTCCATGACCATGGTTATTCTCAGCACGAACAACTTTGCCATATCATAGATGAACTTAGATTAGAAATGGGAACTCTTGGGATCTATGCCTAAGGAATTCTATTAGAGCTTAAAGCCCATTAGATTCAAAGGATAATAATTAAGAAGGTATTAAAAGAAGAAGGAGAGTTGTAGAAACATGAAAGTGCAAACAAATATGATAGAAACCCTTCCATCAAAAAGAGGGAGGTCTAATTTTATGACAGTGAGGAGGAATCATGACTTGATGAGATGGTAAATAGAAAGACCTTGCCAATCCAAAAATACATGTCTATAAATTTAGCTAAGATAAATAAAATGTGGAATTCATTACATGAAAAATTCCAAACTACTCTAAAAATCACCAAAGAATCAGAAGAGCAAAGTAGTAATCATGACTATAGGAGATGAAAAGAAGCTGAATGTGCCTACTAAAGGGGTAAGGGTAAGATTGTTGCTATAGATGAAGTTGTGGAAACTAAATAAAATGATGATAGTTGATGTGACATCTACCAATATGAACATCCTAAGAGATGTTACCCCATTGTGTCAGACTTATAGGAATTTAAGGTGTATTCTCTAAATCCACAACTAGTAATAAGGTAAGCACCTAGAAGATTGTCTTACCATCAAGGCAATCCTAGGTAGTTCCATCAGCCACAATAATATTATCCAAGTGGAACTCCACCACAACCATATGAGAAATATAAACAATGGATCCAACCACAATTGTGGGGGATTGCACCACCAATGTAATAGTACTCTTATAAGCAACAAAAGACATATGGGTATTATGTTTAGCAACCCCTATCTCCACATGACTCTTCTAGTCATGTTTCTCCTTTCCAACATCACTACCATCCTTCCAAATACTATGGAACTCATTCTCTACATTCTAGGAGGGATGCCACATTTTATCCTTATCCTCCATCTATTTCTATAATTGTTCCTCAACCCTCAACCCAACTACCACTTACTCCATCTATGCAAGATAGAATTCTAGCCCATCTATAGTAACATAACACTACCAGGGCTGTTAATCTATAATTGGTTCATCAACCAAGGGGTTTGAAACCTCATTCTTATACAAGACTATTATTCTAACCCAACAACTCTACTAAGCCCTCATAAACTTAGGCAATTGATCATCCTACCCCTACTTCATCCTCTACAAACCATTCCATTAGGTCCTCTTCAAATCAAATGCCATCCAAAATCCATACTATTATGCTCACCCATCCCATATCTAATTGGATTTAGGTTAGTAACCTTCCTAGGAAATTAGATGATCCTGGAAGTCCTCTTATCTATCTATAGATTGCTAGATATGAACTAGGTAATGGTCTTCTTAATTCAAGTTTTGATGTAAACTTGATTTCTCATAAGATGTATACTACTTGGAACTTGCTGCCTCTTAAGAAGAGAAATATAAAATTAGTACTAGTAGACCAGTCCATTAGTGTTCCATTGGAACTGGTCGAAGACATTGTGATAATGAAAAAAGCATATATTTTTGCATATAAGAAGTGTGCACATGAGACAAATATTCAAAGGTATCTATATATAGTAGTCATAAAATAAGAAGACATCCAGTGGCTAACCATTGATTCTAATTGTAGCACAATGTGCATGGAACCTACTAAGAGCTTGAAATGCATCTATGTTGTAAAAATGGATGAACTAGAGAAATTTCATCACCAACTCTTTGATGATGAAAACATTGATATCAATTGGAGGGCGTTGGAGATCCTTGAGAATTTTAAATAGGAGTCCCAAGAGTTGAAAAATTTACTTGCCAGCCTAGAATATTCATTCTTAAGAAATGGTAGGTTGGTCATACTCAATGCCAAACTTGTTCTTGAATAGAAAGTAAAACTACTAGAAGTGATTAACAAATGATCAACAACCTTTTCTTGGTCATATCTTGAACTCACTAGAATTGATCCATAGATATGTCAACATTGCATTTACATTGATCCATCCATGAAGCTAAGGAGGTAACCAAAATGGTGATTGAATCCAAAATTGAAATAAATTACCAAGGAGAAGATTGAGAAACTCCTTAAGGTAAGGTTCATTTACCCCATTATAGATAAAAGGTGGGTCAGTCCACTCGTCATAGTACGAAAGAGAGGTGACAAATGGTAGGTTTGCATTAACTTTAAGTTGTTAAACATGGCAACATTCAAAGATCATTTTCTATTGTCATTTATTGATTAGGTGTTGGACACCATATTTGAACATTTCTATTATAGTTTTCTTGATGATTATAGTGGAAATAAGAAAATCCAGATTGCAGTAGAAGATCAGGCCAAAAAAACATTCATAAGTCCTTGGGGGACCTTTGCATATTGCATGATGCCTTCTAATATATGAAATGCTCCTGCCACTTTCCAATGTCTAGTCTTAAGTATCTTTCAACAAGTAAATAGGTAGCAAAGTAGAAGTCATCATAGATGACTTCTCCACTTATGGTACTACATTCAAGCAAGCATTGGACCACATTGAGCAAGTACTAAAAAGATGTATGGAAAAACATTTGCTGCTCAATTGGTAGAAGAGTCATCTCATGGTCCAAGAGGACATTGTATTGGGACACTGAATTTTATAGGAAGAGATCGAGGTAGACCTCAAAAAGATAATGATCATACAAGGAATCACCCATCAACCAAAAAATGACAAAGATGTTTGATCATTTCTTGGACACACTAGTTACTATTGGCAATTCATAAAGAATTACTCTAAAATTGCAAATCCATTGGTTGAGTTGGTAAAGAAAGATTCTTCTTTCATATAGACCAAGGAATGTGAAAGTGCATTCCAAAGCCTTAAGTAGAAGCTCATAGAGGCACCAATTCTACAAACACCTAACTAGTCTAGACCATTCCATATTATGAAGAATGCATCTAATTACACCTTGGAAGTTGTGCTTATGTAGTTGGAAAATAATAAACATCCATATTACATCACTACAAAAGTTGAAGCATTGTGGGTGTACAACTGAATTACACCACCATGGAAAATGAATTGATCGTAGTGGTGTATGCTCTAGAAAAGTTTAGGCACTATGTGCTTAGATATAAAGTGTTTTTGCACACTGATCATAGTACCATCCACATTCTCATGAACAAGCTGATGGTAAGCCCCCATGTCATGCAATGGCTGGTGATTTTATAAAAGTTCAATCTTACAATGGTAGATCAAAATGAAATTAAGAATGTGGTTGCTAATCACTTATCTTAGTTACGATAGGATAACAAAGAGGACAAAAGCCCATTATCTAATCTATTTCTTGATGAACTCCTCTTTGCTGCTACAATAAATGAACAAATCATGTAGAACCAAAATGATATGATGGCATCCTCACTTATCTTCTCACTCAAGAGATGCCACAAGATCTGGACCACAAAAAGAAATAACAATTTCTTCATTAGGCTAAGTGCTTCATGGAAATCAACAAACACCTTTACAAGGTGTGTGCCAATGGCCTAGTTTGTTGGTGTGTACCTAATGCAAATGAATTACACATTCTCCAAGATGCTCATGAAGGTCCTTGTGGGGGCTACTATTCTAGAAGATGCATTGCCATAAAAATTCTAATGGCAGGATACTATTGGTCCATAATCTTTTAAGATGTCCACCAATTTACTTGATCCTGTGAACGTTTCCAATGAGATGGTGGGATGACCACACAAATTGATGATCCTCAATAGCATATTCAACCACTAGAATCCTTTGACATATGGAGCATATTTTTCATGGGTTCCATCACATCCATGTGCAATGGGAAGGCATATATAATCATCACTATTGACTACTATACCAAATGAGCAGAATTAGTAGTCATCATCAACTGTACATCATCCACTACTACTCAATTTGTATAACAAAATGTTGTGAATAGGTTTAGGGTGCCACATGCACTAATTTTTGACAATAGAACCCACATTATAGGTACCATTTTTGAAAACTCATGTAACGCTTGGGGGTTGAACATAAATTAATGACACCCTATTTACCCCAAGTCAATAGTAAGTAGAGGTAATTAAAAGGGAGATTACAAAGATTTTAATAAGAACTATCAACAAATGTAGGAGATACTACAACAAAAAAAATAAATGAAGCCCTTTGGGCCTATTGCTCAACATGAAAACTCCATATTATCTACTCTCCATATGAGTTAGTATATGGAAAACTTCCAATGCTCTTGATTCAATCTAAGCTTCATATAGTCTCAATTGCCTATGATCTAGATCTTAACCTAAGTCTAGCACAAAAAGAAAGAGTGATTAACCTCAACAAGATAGATGAAAAATGATTAGTATCCCTATCTTTGAATGAAGTGCACAAGTCATTCAACAAGCAATGCCATGATCTTAGATATGGAAAGTAAAATTTCATTTGGAAGATAAGGTTCTCTACTAGAATCCCACACATGTACCTCAGAAGACCAAATTTCAAATGTTGTGGAAGGAACCTTATATAATTGATGAAACCTTTCCTTCTAGGGCCATGATCATATACAAACCTGATAGACAAAAAAAAAAAGCAGTTGGTCAACATCCAATATAGATAAAGCCTTTCCACAAGCCAAAGCAAGCTAGTCAAACAAATACCTTAATGGATGGGCAACCACGGTCAATTTTTTAAATCTCCTCCTTCTAACTCAGGCATGGGGGAGATGGCCATCTATGCTAACCATATACATGGCTTCTTAGTTTTTCTATTTTTTGTTTTATAGATTTTCTTTTGAAATTTGTTTATTTTACAACTTTTTGATTTTAAATCATTTTTCTATTTTACACCATTTTTTGTTTTAGACCATCATTAGTACATTTACATCCTTCTTAAATATTTTACACTTTCTTATATATTTTACTTAATTTTTAGTATGATTTTCTAATTTTTGCTAATAAATGTGTGTGCCAATAGGACACAATGATATTGTAGCTATTACTATTGGTACATTTAAAAACCAAATTATAGAGTTAAATTCTTCAAACAAGATCTAGTGATACTTATAGTGAAAATTAATTAATAAAATAATAATAAATATTAATTTGGCATAGTCCAACCTTAGCCAAGTGTAACTAACTAACAAGATAAGGTACTTAAAAAATATTTGAAGTCACATGTTGTATATACTAATCCATGGATGTGTTATGATCATAGATGACAACTAAAGGAAAGCACACACAACAAGGAGGACCATCTCAACAAAGGGAAAAACTACCAAGAATGGGAAAGGGTCAAGAACAAGACCAAGAAGAATCACTTGCAACCCATGCCATAGGTCCTTTTAGGGAAGAGGCTGAGGTGGAATTTATTTTTCAGATTCCAAAATTAGTAGCAGCAATAGAACATTCGCACCAGGATGAGGCACTAGCTTAGTAAGCAAATCTTAAGGTTCCCTTGACAAAAGCTTGCCTAAATCAAATCAGATGAAAGGAGGTACAAATAATAGTGCTCTAGGAGTTAAAATTTGGCCCTTTCCTAGGGCAAGCATCAAAAGAGGTATAAGACCAACTGAATGCCTCTCCCATGTGGCCAATCATCACTTGCACTAGGGAGTGGTACATGAGATAGACATTCTTATTTTGGAACAATAGGCAAACTAGTTCAATGGTCAAAATCAAGGACATCTCAGTGTCCTACTCAGTGAAAGCCATTGTTGAAGTGCTTGGCTTGCGAAAAATAGGGATGAATCTTGCTAAGATTTCAATGCAGGCAGATCCCAACATTAAGAAGGAATGGGTGTGACATTGCTATGGTGTCAACTACAAGGAGTTTGACATACTTACACCAACAGAAATGATCCACTACAAGATTATGACCTTTCATCTAAATCCCATTGTAAGGCCAAGATCACTCTGAGTGGGAGATTCCCTATCAACCTTCTATATCTAATCTATCTAGAGATGGAGATGTGATTTAAAGAAAATGAATGTGGAAGGAAGGAACTTCCCTTTTCATGACTCATTAGAAAAATCTATCAGAGGGGAGGAATAGTCCATTATTCAAATGATGCTGTCAAGCATGCTTCAACTACTAATTTGATGGAGATGATGAAAGATAAGATGCATGTAACAACCATTCAAGATGAGAAGTAGTAGCCACCATTTCCACCTACCACTCAAACAACTATGTCAACCATTGCAACCATCTAATAGTTACACGAATACTAGGAATGGATCTTGAGTGAGCAAGAGCAATAAGCAAGTACAAGTTGCAAAGATTCATCTACATACTAGCTATCAATGAGTCACCTAAATGAGATGGCCCACACGGTCATCTTGATGGATGCAGGTGGATCCATTTTCTTGGCCTAAAGAACATAATTGTCCATGAGGTCAAATCCTAGCACTAGAGAGGTCTTGGTATCTCTCATAGAATAATAACCACTCCCAGATATTTTTGGAAATGTTATGACCTTCTTAGTATGCTTGGAGGAAGGTGAGGGGGTAAAAATGCTAGTGATGTAGCACTAAGGATAGGAGATAGCAACAGAGGTCATTGTTGATAAGATTGTCAAAATAGTCAATGCACCTGCAATGTCTGTACTAGATGTCACTACAGTCAAAGATGTGAAAATGTCTATAGGGATGTATTCAACTAGTGGAAATTGGACAACTACTTTTAGATGTCTTTAATCATTTGGATAGTATCACTACAACCCAGTTAGAGCTATTAGAAATAAGCAGAAAAAAAATCATCTTGAAAGGGCAACTTGAAATAGCCAAGAAGCTAAATGAATTCTTGGCTACTAAAGTCCCTAAATTAAGAGCCTAAATTGGTAAACCTGTATTTCTCAACTTGACATTGATAAGAGATGAAGATCTTGAATAAATTCACACTAGCCTAAAAGGGGTTGAGGATGTGATGGATATGGTAGTGTTATACCAATCCTTGGTAGAGGCTACACATCACAGAATTCAAAAGGTTTTGGATCTAACCCACCAGGAGAATGTGCAATTAACCACAAAGAACCATCACCTATGAAATGTTAATGAGTAGAAAAAATAGTTTACTAACTTTATCCATCAACAGTAGGAGCAACTAGCTAGGTCAAACATAGAGCTAGGGATATTGATAGCTAAAAATAGAAATCTCTCCATGGAGGAGATCCGTGCCCTTCATCAGAAGACTACAATAGGGGTACCTAACTAGAAATCAAAGGCTATCAAATTTGAGAAAGTCAAGGATCATTATAGAGATCAGCTCAGTCTACAAAAATAAGTTAATGAAAAGCACATCCAATTAATGATGGCAAAAGTAAATGAAACCCTATAGCAACTCTAGTAAGGAAGATAATTGTGGTAGCCTATAATTGATGGGATAGATGCCTATAATAGTAGAAATCTGCATGAAGGAGTTGTAGATTGAGGAGATGATAGAATACATGGATTTGAGCAATATCCAATATGAAAATAGAGAAGAAAGTGGTCAACTCATACTTGTTCTATGAGGCCAAATTCAAGCACCACAAGGACAACAAGGAAAATCTTGCAATGGAAAATGTGAAACTCAATGTTCTCAAGGGAAAATACACTAATCAATGATCTATTGCTGAGAACCTAGCCAAAAGGATGAACAACTACTATGAACTATAAAATGTAGTCAAGGTGTTTGATGTCAAATGCAAACAATTCGCTACTTGATTTGTCAATGCTAAGCAGTTATTCCTAGTAAAGTCCTATTCATCGAATATCCCCATTTCAACCCACATTGACAATGTGGCATGGACTATGAATGATCCCTAAAGTAAGGGGAAGAGGATGAAGCCATTACTGAATGCTCTTTACCTTCCACTAGTGGTTGCAAGTCCAGCAAGACAACCACAGCTACGTCAGCTACCACACATGCTAGAAGCTAATGAAGGTTCTTCAAAACCTCAAAAACCTTTACCACCTAGGATTGTCTATTATTCTGAACTACCTTCATGTCATTAGAGGATGTGTTATAAAATTTTGAGTAGTCATGTCATGGTGTTCAATTTTATGTCATGAACATGCTCAAGTACAACCTAAAGCCATAAGCAACCCTCGACCAACTCATGCAAATCAAGCATGGCCACTTAGAGCTCATGTAGAAATTCATTTAAAGCTAGAGCACCTCCTTACAAGAAATCTACAATTCAATAGCTGAGACACATCTCTTGGACATCTTCAAAGGTGTAGTCAACAACTTCATTGAGTCAAAACTATACTACTTGGCCTTGCAATCTCTATGCCAAGCCTTTGCCCAAACGAAGGGCATGGAGGATGCAGTGTAAGCTAGTAAGGATCCAACCTATGTATCCTGTAGAAATTAGCATGTCAAGAAGTCAAATGCAATAGTGGTAATGGTAGCAACACATACTAAAGTAACCAACCACATGTCGATGGCTAAGCAACCTAAAGCCTTAGGACACAAAGCTGCCAACTCTATTGCCTAGGCAACCAACTTGTCTACATCGATAGGGCCACAACACAAGCAGCTTCAAGGTCCAACTTTGAGTGCAAGGATTGCTCAAATTTTATCCCATTGCCACTCAAACCTTCACAACTACTGGATCAACTATTAAAAGCTAGGTAAATCCAACATGAGAAAATTTTAGAGGATGCCCACCAAAGATATGATAGGAACTATAAGTTGCTAAGGAATCCTACCTTAGCAGTGCCAAATGAGCCCCCAGTCTCACAACACTTCAGGCTAGACCAATTCTATCATTATTACCGAATTTTTGATCATAGAATGGACTTCTATCAAGATTTGTAAGATGATTTGTACTGGATGATAGATAGGGGTGAACTGGTGCTTGACATGGTAAACTAGTCCAACACAGACAATGTTACCTACATCATCAACACCATCAACATGAGTGACCAATTAGCACCACTGTGGCAACCTTTTGTGGTCTAAGTGTCTTCTAGTAGCGCAAAGGTCCCATCTTCCTCCATACATTTGAGGCCCTCCTTCATTGTTAAAGTGTCGTCTTGGGCATCCACAACACCTTTCGTGGTTAGGGTCCCACAACATTCATCTGCTAAGACATTAAACTAGCATAGCTTGTCCACTATGATGTTAAATTGGCATGCCATAACAACAACTACTAAATAATCATTTATCATTAGGATGTCACAACGTGCTAGCCCCTTACGTACTTGATGCTTAGTAGTGGACAATGTATCAGTCCCTTTTCATCCAAGGGCCAACCCTATCAACAACATGGCTAGACCCACTTGATGGCAATGTAAGAGGCCAAGCAAGTGCTTTGCAAATGAAATGGCTAGACAGCAAAGAGACCAAAGAATACTTGTTTTGCTGAAGCTAGTCCCTACCCCTATAGTCCCCATGTCTGAAACAACCAAAAAGGCCATAACTAATAAGCTGCAACCATGCACTGATGCCCCTAAGTAGGTGATGAAAATAAAGCCCAAGTCCCCTCTATAAGAGATCTTCTCTTAGGTCACATGGAGGAGGCCAAGGCCAACACAATGGCCAATGGAAAAAAATTTATAAATATACTATCCCAAGTGAAAAAAGTGCTAAAGTAGAAAAAAATAATGCTAAGCTTGTATGACTTGGTCATGACCTCATCTGCCTACTGCCAAGCACTGGCCCAAATTTTGGCCTTCATTCCTATTATGGAGGACATCCCTATAGATGAGAATGCCATACATGTAGCGATGTTGCCCCTTGTGCCACATAAATCAAGTTCAACATCCCTAGCCTTTTGCGATAAGGTTGTCAATGTCAACCATGAGTGAGGGAAGTTTATAATAGCTCCACTATCTATCACCATATGCATCAGGCAGTGCAAGATCTATAGGGTGCATGTTGATGATGGCGGGACAAGAAACGTGATACCATAAACCATCATCAACAAGCTAGGCCTCATAGACCAAATTAGGACAACCAAAATCACATGTCTAAAACCCTTCAATGGATCATGCATCACTATTAGGGGTATCATCAAGATAGCCTTCATGGAAGGGGAGTAGTTCACCACCTCTACAAAATTCATTGTTATCAAGGAAGTGCCTTCCATCCACCTGATCTTAGATAGGCCTTGTTTGGCTCACCTACGAGCTATCTCCTCTCCCATCCACCAAAAAATATACCTTCTATATGAAGGTGGTTAATTTATCATCCATAGTGATAGTGCTATCCCTCTGGCCATCAATAGCCTCAATATAGAGCAAGGGTCAAATGTGGAACTTCCTGATGATGCACCTATAGTAGACAATGCCACACATAAGGCTATCACACTTGAACAAGTGATGCACCCCAAGCCCTATACATACCCTAATCCATACCAGATTAGGAAACAATTGTGTGACTAAGGGACCCCTTTGGCCCATAATGTGCTAGATGCCAACCTACCCTTTGCCACTACATGCATGCATTTTTGACTTTCACTTGCATTGCATTTGTTTATGCATTTACATTTAGCTTTCTTTCTTAGATTATGCATCATTTCACTTTGTTAATGCATTCATTCACTTAGCTTACACATGAAAAAACATCAAAAAATCACTAAAATATCATAAAAACTAAAACTATAAAAACGCATGGCCTACCATGGCCTTAAACTAGCAATGTCATTGTCATAGCCTGCCACGGCCTTAAACTGGCATCTATGGCCCAAAATGGCCTAAAACTACCAACCCCTTTGCCATGGACCAAAATGACCTTAAACTAATAGTTCATGCAACTAGCCATGGCCTTAAACTGGCATTTGCAAATTGAAATGGCCTTAAACTATTGTAATACCCTAAAATGGCCCAAAACTATCAATCCCTATGTAATGGCTTACAATGGTCCAAAACTAGCAATACACGTAGCCAAAAATGGCCCAAAACTGGCAACACAAGGCTTGTAATGGCCTTAAACTACCACTATGACCTAAAATGACCTAAAACTATTACTTTTGGCATTTCTTTCCTTTCATTTATGCATTAACTTTACTAAAATAGGTCCTGCTTGATGTGATTTTTCTAGTTGATTTTTGTAGGATCTTGCAAGCACACAACATGGGTTTGTATGTAGCATTGTATCTTGCCAAAGCAAGGTAAGCACTCATCTACTATGATGCTAAAACTAGCACAGTAGTTTACTATGACTATAAACTAGCACAACTCATCTACTATGATGCTAAACTAGCACAACTCATCTGCCATAATGCTAAAACTAGCACAATAGTCTGCTATGACTATAAACTAACACATTCATCCACCATGATGCTAAAACTGGCACATTTTTCCACCATGATGCTAAAATTGGCACATTCTTCCTTGGGTCATGATGTTAAATTAGCATAACAGCTTGTCCACCATGATGCTAAAATTGGCACACAACAGCCCACTACAATGTTAAATTGGCACCATAGTCTTCCAGGAGCTTAAACTAGGTTCATGATCTACTAGGACCTTAAACTAGCATTTTGCTAATCTTTTAGAGCACCTATCATTAGTATGACCTTTGGAGAACTCACAACATCATTGAACTTGGCATTTTTACTTACTTTTTAAGCAATTACAACTGGTTCAGCCTTTGATGCACTTGCAGTATCTTTACATCTAGCATTTGATTTGCATTTCATATTGTCTGGTTTGCTTGTCTTTTTGGAGTTGTGTTTGCAAGATGAAGCCCTAAGGTGGTCATGTGGACATGCATCTCATCACAACGGTAAGTCACCACATTACTTTGATGTGCATGATTAGACTAGCTAAGCCTCTCAAGAGTGCACATCACCCTCATCCTATTTTAGCCTACACACATCCATCCCTATGTCTTCCCATATTCTTACATTCACTGAATAGAGAAGCTTGCAACCTCTGATGCATACATGCTATGAACACATGACACACTTCTTCAAGTGGAATCATAGAACCCAAGGTAGATGTAACATAATTCATCCAATGGGAAGCCTCTATTGGCTAGTCAAAGCCTAAGTATATGTAACACAACTCATCCTAGGGAGGAAACACCTATCCTATAGACNGCTTGGGTGTGTCAAGATGGACTTTGCTTTGATGTAACCATGTTACATCTATAGGATAGGTGTTTCCTCCCTAGGATGAGTTGTGTTACATATACTTAGGCTTTGACTAGCCAATAGAGGCTTTNTTATCCCTAGAAAATTACCTACACCCTTTACCCCAGCATACTACTACTCCTCAGCACTCTTGAACATGGTAAAATGACATTCGATTAGGTACATGAGTGATGTTGGTGCTAGGCCTACTATGGTATTTTATCATTGTTTGTTGATGTCTCTTGGGCCACTCCTCTAGACATCAGCAAAGAGGGGCCAATGAAATACCACCAAATTTGGGCTATGGCATCTCAACTGCAAATTTTCCTAAGTGTTAGAATGATGGAACTTTTTTCAAGTTTTTCTAAGTGTTGGAACTATGCTCTCCATTTCCCTAGAGTGTAGTTAGCCTAGTGGAGAGCATAGTCAATTCAAAAAATGATTTTTTTAAATAAATTTGTCTAAGTGACCAAATGAGACCACTTTCTGAAAAATTTTTCTAAGTGCTAGGACTATGCTCTCTAGCAGACTAGAGTGTAGTCAAGCTTTGTCAACATGTACACCTAGTTTTGCAAAAATTTTCTAACTATCAAGAATATGCTCTAGACTAGAGCATAGTCAGCATGGAAGTTTAGTTTTTATAAAATTTTCTAACTATTGGGACTATGCTCTCCACTACCCTATAGTGTAGTCGAGCATAGTCAATTGGAAGCCAAAATTTTCAAAAAATTATCTTAGTGTTGGACTACGCTCTCCTCTAGTGTAGAGCGTAGTCAAGTGTATTCATGTAGAATAGCCTTCAAAGGCCTCCACAACATAGCACCAACATTCACCCTAGCTCCAACATACCTTAGACAAGCAACATGTATCTTTTTTGTATCACCCTTTATCCCCAAATTGTAACCATGCTCAACACCACTCTAGATAGTGGATAGCATAGTCCCAGATCATAGTCTCAAAAAGTTGCATTTTTTCACATTTTCTCAAGTACATTGCAATATTTTTGGCACTTGCACATGCAATTGGAAACATAGTCACAGTCTCATAGCCTCACAGATTCTGATAGAGCACAACACAACATAACAACACTTGCCTTAATGGAGAGCATAGTTGGGGTATAGTGTAGTTCCAATCGCCCCACTTCTAGGTGGTAGCCTCTTTGTATTTTTTAACAACCTTAACCCTAGAAATACCCCTACCATCCACATTTTAGGGGTTGGAAAATTTGGCATTTTGATAGTTGGCATTTTGGCAGTTGTCATTTGGCATCTTGGCATTTTTGGGTGAACGAGACCTAGAGGCACACTAGTGACTTGAAGAGAGAAAAATTTGCATAACACAATCCACTGTAGTCCCACTGTAATCCTATATAACACCACCACCCATAGTACATCATGGTAGCCAACCCAACAGGCACAAACATCACAATGAGTATTGGACTTTATGGCTTGGCACCACCAAGATTACGACTATGCTCTCCACTACACCTATTGTACACTGGGTACCTTCTCAACTCCTTTTGGAGTTAACTATGCTCAAACCTATTTGTGGTGGTGTTATATTTCTCTCTCTTTCATTTTTTATGTTTTCTTTGCATTTTTTGCTATTTTGACACATGGTCATATTACAACTATGCTAGGGTGACAATCTCTACATGTTGTCACCCTCATTTTCATTGAATCCCTTGACTATGCTTTTCCCCCTTGGACACTCATGACTATGCTATACATCACTGTGAAAACCATTAGAACACTTAGCACTATTTATGATAGCATCACGACTAACAATGGCACCTTTGGTTACATCCAACACCACAGTTGCAACCTGGTAAAGTCCTTGTTCGATTGACAAGACCATTCAAGGCACTCTGTCTTTGATTTTAGTAGGCCCTTGCATGGACACAAGGTTAGGTTTTGGGTCCATTGACACCTTGGAGTTCTAGCCATTGACGTTTTTGGTTGTTACACCATCCAAAATAAGGTAAAAGTTTCCCAATCCATGGTGGACTAGTAGTTTGCTCATGAAATTCTTAGTTTTAATTATTTATTTTGTTTTGATAGACCACAACTGATGGTTAACTTGTAGTCATATCACAAGTCATGTTTAATCAAAATTTTATAGTTCATCAACTATCTTCATGAGAAATCTAAATTTTAGTATTCGTTATCATCTCCTTAATACTAAGAGTGGTATCAAAGCTAGATGCATGATGAGTTGTATTAAAAAATGCTTAAATATCCTATTATTGGCAATAGAACCTAAGAATTCATTCTTTGGAATGAAAAAATATTTACTTGAATTTAATGATGTATGATAATTTATTAAAATAGTAGTGATTTAACCTAATCCTATCCTACAAAAAATAGATGAAGGAGATAATAATCCCTCCATGCTAGAAATGTTAGAGTATGAAAAGCAAAAAAAGACTCATTGGTAAGAATGATAATTATTTTTAATGTTTTAGAAACTATAGTTGAAAGACTATATGCATGGAAGACCTCCAAAGAAATATGAAATAAACTTCACTTTGACTAACATGGAAATATTAAAAATTAAGTAACTAAAGAACTAAAATATAGGGTATGTTTTAACAGCCTTCAAATTAGAAAGGAAGAACACATTGAAGCTTTTTTGAAATAATGTATGAACATTTGAAACATATAGATGAATTTTGATATGGATTCACTCAACATTAGAAGATTCAACAAATAGTTGCAACTGTAAAGAATAATAGTAGATACCAAAAGATGATGATGAAATTTCTTTAAAGTAAAGACTTTGAGCAATACATAGTGAATGGTCTTATTTCACAAATTAAATTATTGGAAATCTTCAGAACTAATAATAATAAGAATAAGAAACAAGGGTTCATAGCTAGTAGAAGAAGGGAAAGAAGAAGGATAAATAGATCATTTTTTAATAACAAAAATTTTCCAAATAATCAATATATATCAGATAATTAAAATAAAAATTTTAGAGATAGAGAATTTTCAAGAAAAGGATGGAATAATAAAAATTAGAAAAATAAATAATTAAACCCACTTCTCCATTTCATACTATAAATTTTGCAAAAGAAAAGAACATATAATAGAATATTGTTAGGCAATAATTGGATTTGATACTCTTCAACTACAAGACAATAATCTAGAAGTGGTAGTAACATCTATATAAAAAGATAATCTAGGTAATTACAAATCTCTTAATTTTACTAAAAAAATAGTCAAGAATAATGGGTAGTAGATAGCATATGCTCAAAAATAATATGACTCCTTATAAAGCCCACCTTCTTAATGATAAACCTAGAAAACCTAGAAACATCAAAATTGGTGATTGTAACATTTTGAATATAGGAGTAGGAGATTACATTTTTAGATTTCCTAATAGTAAATTCATTGCTATCATATAAGTATTTCATGTTCCAAATTTATCCAATCCATTACTTTTATTTGCACAAATGGCTAGAAAGGAAATCAATGTGAATTTCAAAAATAACTTGTGTTTTATTATAAAATTAAATGAAGAAGAAATTATTAAAATCATGACATAAAACAATAGAATTTACTGTCTAGATTGTAATTACCTTGATCTAAATAAAAATCCTATTAACATTATCAATGAGCATAAAGGATCCAATAAACCAAAGATTCAAGTGATACATTCACAAGAAAATTCAAATAAAATTACATCCCAAATAATATCCAACAAGTAGCAATTATCAACCAATAAATAAGAAGCCAAAATTTGGCATAAAAATATTTTATAATTTAGGCTCCAATATTGAGAAAATAAAAAATTTAGAAAAACCCTATTACTCTGAACATGAAAGTGACTCAAAAGAATAAATGTGAGATTTGCATTCAAGGTAAATAAATCAAATCACCTTATACAATGCCCATACAAAGAGAAATAATTTTAAACTTCTTTATATAGATCTTGTTGATTCCATGTGAATTACATAAATTGGAGGATATAATTATTTTCTTGTTATGATAGATGATTATAAAAAATTTACTTGAACCTACAACTTAAAAACTAAGGATGAAACCATTAGCAACTTTGAAGACTTGCCAACCTTAATGCAATACTCAATGTATCCATCAAGATCATTAGCCACAATGAAGAAGAATTCATCAAAAATAATTTTACCTAAAATAATATATTTTTCATCAAACAAAATGTGAGCATATTTCACAATCTAATGGAATTCTAAGAGAAATAACAAAACTCGAGAAGATATCATAAGATACTTTCTAAAAAATGCAAGTCTACCAAATAATATTGGAGAATAGCCATGACCATGACAACCTATATTACAAATAGATTATTCAATGGAAGAAACAATAATAAAACTTATTTATGAACTTATTTATAATAAATTACTAAATATTTTACATATGAAGATATTTGGATGTCATTATTATGTGAAAACTACAAAAAAAATATTTGGATAGGCTTGTTGACCAAAAAATGTAAATATATTGGTCATGATACAAAAAATAAGTGGGTGTTATTATCCTATTAAATATAAATGTCATTCCTCTAGGGATCTATTATTTATTGAAGTTAAATTTGACATAAGTGAAATTCGGCAAGGTAATCAAAAATTACATTCTTAAAACAACCCCAATTCATTAGTTCAAATAGATCATTCTTAAAATCAAATGTTGGACACAAACTTTAATAGAAGAATAAAGAGATCCAATATCATTAAAAATATTTCCTACTTACTTCTTAACCCTAGAATCATGTAACATTGAAGAAGTCCAAAGATCCAAGTTTGAAAGGAAGCCATGGATAAAGAATGTGAGATCATCAAGAAAAGTAATACATGAAAACTTGTTGATACACGAAAAGAAAATATATTCATTGATTACAAGTGGTTGTACAAAACAAAGCTCAATGAAAAATAAGAATTTATAAAACATAAAGCAAGGTTAGTCACAAGAGCCTTTAGATAAAAGAAACATATTGATTATGAAGGGATATTTTCTTTAGTAAGGTTTGAAATAATAAAACTTAGTATTTTAATTGTATCTTCTCATCATAATTTGAAGCTACATCAAATGGATGTTAATTTAGCATTTTTAAATAAAAATAGCAATGAACAAGTATATTTTCAATAACATGAAGGATATATAGTTAAAGAAAAGAAGGATAAATTTTGCACATGAAAAAAGGCTTTATATGGTCTAAAACAAGCTCCTATAGCATGATTTTAAAGGATCAATGACTTTTTATTAAGAAATTAATCCTCATTATGAATGTTAGAGCCTACTCTATATTAAAAGCATGAAAAGAATGATTTCATTATAATATCTCTATATGTGAATGACATAGTCTTTATTTCTACAAAGAAATTGCTATAAGAGTTGAAAAAGAATATGAAGATAGGATTTGAAATGAAATATCATGAAAAATTAGAGTGCTTTATAAGCATTCAAGTTTAATAAGAAAAAAAGAAAATTAAAAGTTATCAAATAAAATGCAACATCTATTTTAGTAAAATACAACATTAGAGAAGATTTAATGAACTCTTCATTAATGATACTCTATTAATTAATGTAACCAAGTACAAAATCATGGTAGGATCAATTAAATTTGTATGTCATATGAGGTCTAATTTAGAATTTGCAACTTTGTTTTTATCCTACTTCATGTAAGAAGCATGAAAGGCATCACATCTCAAGGCTCTTACACATGCTAAAATAAATAAAAGGAATTATAAACTATGATGTAACATATATAAAATAAAATATAAGATTTCATACATATTTAGATACTAATTTTGGGGGAATTAACAATCATAAAAAATCAACAGCAAGTGTTATTAAATTTTTGAAGCAAAATTTATATCTATGGTCAAGTGTATACAATATATTCTTTGGATAAAAAAAATTATAACTCATATTGTTTTTAATATAGAGCCTCCCAAAAAAACTATTATGAAATAATACCTCAACTATCAACTTTCAAATGAGCATGTTTTTCACAAAAAATATAAACACATTGGCATCAAGTATTAGGTGGCTATGAGAGATGAGATGAAGTCACTCCACAAAAATGTGACATGGACACTAACTAAGTTGCCAGAAGGAAAGAAGGCATTACAGAATAAGTGGGTGTACAAGGTCAAGGAAGAACATGATGGCAGCAAAAGATACAAAGCAAGGTTAGTAGTTAATGGTTTCCAATAGAAAAAGGGAATTGACTACATAGAAATTTTTTCACCTGTAGTAAAGTTGACTACTATTAGAGTAGTGCTAAGTATTGGGGCTACTAATGATTTGCATCTAGAGCAGCTAGATGTCAAAATTGCATTTCTACATGGTGACCTCGAAGAAGACATTTAGATGACACAACCAGAAGGCTTCCAAGTTCCAGGGAGGGAAAATCTAGTGTGTAAATTGAAGAAAAGCCTATATGGGTTGAAGCAGGCTCCAAGGCAATGGTACAAAAATTTTGATGGATTTATGTGTAAAAATGGCTTTGTTCGAAGCGAGATGGATAATTGCTGCTATTTCAAGAATACTAATGACTATTATATAATATTGTTGTTATATGTTGATGATATGCTAGTTGCAGGGACTAGCATGAATGAGATCAATAGCTTAAAGCAGCATTTGGAAAGAAAATTTGAGATGAAAGAATTGGGACCAGCTAAGAAGATACTTGGGATGAGAATATCTAGAGATAGATTAGAGGGATTGCTAAAGCTATCTCAAGAAAAGTACATAGGAAAGTTGCTGAAAAAGTTTAGTCTTCAAGATGCCAACATCAAAAATACTCCTATGGGAAGTCATGTTCATCTCTCCAAGGAGCAGGCATCAAAGATAGATGAGGAGAGAAAAACATGGGCAAAGTACCTTATGCTTCAGCAGTTGGAAGCTTGATGTATGCTATGGTATGTACTAGGCCAGACATAGCTCATGCAGTGGGAGTTGTTAGCAGGTTTATGTCTGATCCAGGAAGGGAGCATTGGGAAGCTATAAAGTGGCTCCTAAGATATTTGAAAGGAACTTCAGGTATGAAACTTTGTTTTAAAAGGAGCAGCATTACTCTACAGGGTTTTTCTAATGCAGATTTAAGAGGTGACTTGGATAGCAGGAAGAGCACCACTGGTTGTCTCTTTACCATAGGCAACACGATTGTGAGCTGGATGTCTCAACTTCAGCAGAGCATTGCTCTCTCAACCACAGAAGTAGAATATATGGCTATCTCAGAAGCTGGAAAAGAGATGATCTGGTTGAAGGGTCTTCTAAAAGAATTGGGTAAGACATAGGACAACAATGAGCTTTTCACTGATAGTCAAGGTGCCATACATCTAGCTAAAAATCCAATCTTTCATTCCAAATCCAAACACATTCAGCTGAGGTATCATCATATCCGGGAATTGATAGATGATGGAACATTATTGCTAAGTAAGATTCCTGGTTCAAACAACCCTGCAGACATGTTAACCAAGGCAATCACCTTTGCTAAGCTGAAAATTTACACAACCTTAGCAGGCCTCCAAGGTTAGCAATGAGGAGGCATTGTTTGTGGGATTAAGAGCATCTATGGAATAACCAAGGGAGTAAGAGTTTTTTGTTTGATTCGTCTCCAAGTGGGAGATTGTTAAGTTATGTGGTGACTGATCCAACACGGGTCAAAACCAGTTAGCAGCAGTGAGCAATAGTTAGTAGTAATTACTGGTTCCAGCAGTTAGTGGTTTTCGTCCAGTTTCCGTTCTTTTCCATAACTGGCCAAAAACATTCCTGTAACAATAATTTTATCTAGCAAAAATTATTTAATAACAATTCTCATGCATTTTCTGTGGTGTGCTTGCTTAAACACCACACAAAGTTGTGTGTGTTTCCTGTGTTTTCTTTTTCTTCTGTTCTTTATCTGTTCCTGAATATAACACTAAAATTCATCTTCAACTGATAATCATGAATAGAGAAAAGTTTTATGAGTTAAAAATTTTATGTGAATCATGTGCAACAACTAAAGAGAGTTAGCGGAGATTGAACATAATGTAGAAAAAGAAATGAAACTACAGTCACTCATGAGTTTATTTAAGTTCTAGGTTCAAAAGTAGTAGTGATAATTTTGCCAATACTATTACTTCTCTTGTTGCTTCTACTAGCTGATATAGCTCTTACTTTGTCAAAATGACATAGTTCATCATCATTCAGATTCTTTTGGACTAAACTATATTCATCCAAGTCATGATGGAGTAAAATAGTTAATTAAATGATGCTACGCAAAATGTTTGCTTAACATGTAGTTGCTCTCCTCCAAGATATCCAACGAAGCATGTACAATAGTAGTAGGACTACTCTTATTCTTATCATGGACTTGAAACCTTCAACTAAATCCTTAAACATGAAGGACTCTAAACTCGTGTAGCTTCAGTAGCAAGATCTACATTTAGTAAATGTCTTTTCCAAACCTATTATCTGTTAGAGAAATTTTCAAATTGCAGAGGTTCTTGATGTTGCAGTAGATTCAATTTTGATATTTAAACTTTCTAATCTTTAGATTATTAGCCTTCCCTCACACCTACAAATGTAAGGGTTGGTGTTTTTTTCTTTCAAACATGTGTCCACTATTTTCTTTCAGAAAGAGCCAAGTTCTTTCTATAAATCATGTGCTGCCATCCTTATGTTTTCCATGCATCTAACATCAAAGGAATGTTAATGAGGGGTGAAATTTCCCAAAAGTGCCTTATGATACTTTTGATGTCTATCATTTTTACCTCATTTGGAGTTAATGTTTAACATGTTCTACAATGTGTTGCAATTTCCTTGCTTATTTTGCATTTTGTTCAATCTTTGCTAACTAATATTAGCTATTGCACATAATCTACATAAAATTTTTAATTCATAAAATTGTTAAATTTCTTAAAAGATCTTCATGCTACTTCTAATGTTTGTCATTTTTATGTCATTTATACTTAATGTTTAGTAGCTTCTTCCATCTTTTCTAGTTTTTATGATTTTTCTACATTTTGTTTGATCTTTGTCAACTCTCTTTAGTTGTTGCACATGATTTACATAAAATTTTTAACTTATACAATTTCTTCCATATTTTGCAGTTTCTTTGGTTTTTATGCATTATGTTCATTTTTTTCCAAAACTATTTAACTACTACATGCAATTTGCATAAAATTTTTACCTCATTTGTAGTTTTTGTTTAGTAGCTTCTCCCATGTTTTGTAGTTTCTTTGTTTCTAGCATTTTTTTGATCTCTACTAACTCTTTTTTGCTATGATCTACATAAAATTTTAAATAAAAAACAACATAGAAAGAAAAGACTTTTTAATTTTAGGAATATCTACTTAAGTATAGAACCTTACAATTGATACTTTGAAAACTCAATAGAGGAAAATTAATTATTAGTAGGGAAGATAACCTAATCCTAATAGCATTTACCTCATTTCTAACATCTTTGGTTAAACTTAAAATAACAAAAGGATTTGAGGTAATAATAGAAATCTTTGGTGAAATACCAACTTTTGTAAGAGAAAAAAATGCAATTAAAAATAATTATACATATTGTCTATCACAATTTACCTTACATCAAGAATCTTTGCCATTAGCATTAATACACTTGTAGCTATATACTTTAAGCTTTTAGTTTACAATATTTTTGTTAGATGAGGAAAATTTTTTCTTATGAGCTATCTATCTAGAATAATCAATGCTTTTTGAAAAAAAAAAATGTTCATAGAAGTTTTTTTCTTCGCTTGTTTCTTTATTACTATTTAATCATTTTGATTATTGGCATTAACTTGATTTTTTTATATAATTGGTTTCAAAATATTTTTTCCCATCCTCAACTTAAACACATGTTTTGTTTTTCTCAATGACTTCAACACATTTTTTCTTTTGCCTAGCATGTTTATTCTTAAGTAGAAAAGAATAAGCATTAAATAAATATCCTTCACAATAAAAAATGTTGCAAAAATTAGAAAAATTATATGCAATTGGAAGAATATAAGTCTTCTTATTTACTTGTAATACTAAGTCCTTTTATGGTAAATAAGATTGATTTTAACAAAATTAAGAAAAACTTAAAAACAACACCTCCTAGAACCAAATGGTATGAAAATATGTTCCATATGCTTAATTGACTTGAGAAACTTAATAATTTTGTGGTGAACTTTCTAAAAAATCAATGAAAAATTAAATAGCTTGAAAAATGTGAAAATTTAGAATATTATTTACATTGACTATTAAAATCTAAAGTCCACTGAAGAATGGTATGCTTATATATAAATGAATCTATATTGAAGGCATGCTACACCTTGGAAGCATTGCCTAGGTTGACAAGTTCAAAAAAATGAAAATAATACTTGACATGAGTGACTTAAATATCATGTTTTTGCATCATATCATTTAACTACAAAATGAAACTTTGATTAGAGGGTAGGTACACCAAAATTTGAATGAAGACATATTGTTATGTAAAATTAATGAATCTTATACATCCTTAGGTATTACAAAATCAAGTATCTTATTTACATCAACATCATTATAAGAAACTATCATAAATTTTTCTCACCATGTTGGAAATTTGCATCAACAGAATGAATAGAAATTTTTTAACAATAAAATTAGAAATGTCAATATTAAAGGGGTTCTAAAAGAATAGATCTATTGAAAAGAAAATCCAAGAGAAAAAAAAACGTAAACTTGTTGAAAAGAAATCGAATCTCATAAAGAAACATCCGATTCACCGGAAAAAAGAGTTTCATCTGAAAAAATCAAATCCATAGAAGAAACATCGGATCCCATGTTTCAAAACTATATTAAATGGTTGAATTCATAAAATAATGATAATGATGATGAGCTAAAGATGTGAAATATACTTCATTTGTAACAGTTTTACCTTTCTCAGCAAATCTACCGAAAAAAGTAAAAAAAAAATACACGCAATAAAGACCGAATACACGTAATTAGCTTGGTTGGTACATTTATGCTAGAGAGTGAGAAACAAATTCCAAGGTTTTATGTTAGTATAAACCAAACCCTTCAAAAATCCGATTCATAGCATCACCAAATGGAACAGCTAGGAAATACAATATGAAAACCTACGAACAGGTGTTATCTTTCCTGGTAAATCCATCGCTAAAATGGAACATCCTGGAGATACAATACGAAAAGTTGCACAAGTGAAATTCAATTCATTTGAAGTAGGTGTGTCCTTCCAAGCGAATCCGCCATGAGGAATAAAATTCTCGGAAAGTAGGATCTTGTACGTATAAGTGTGAACTTGTACTGGTAAAATTTAAATTAAGAATTTGTTACATTTATGCTTAACTGAATGAAGAGAGAGTGATAGAGCGAAAATCCAGGGGTTTTATGTTCTAGCAACAAAACCCTTAAAAGCTGATTCAGATAACCACCATATATACGCTTCAACAGTTACATCAACCCGAATTTCGCACAAAGAAGTTTAGTTAAAGGGGACAATAATTCAAACGTTCATTTTTAGCATATTTCACTTTTTACCTACTGTAACAGTTATAGGAAAATTCCAAAATGATTGTTAACGTAAATGAGAAATATTGCAGTTGCCCGAGGAAAGATGTTTGCAAACAGTTTCACGTTTTCTGCTCTTGCAGAGACAGGTACACTTTCCTTAGGACTGTTTTTCCTGGCCTAAGGAATATTTCAAATTCAAATGTTGGCGTAAGATTAAACATGTTTATGGATGTATCGTATTTAAATTTTCAAAGTATTTAACAAGGATTGGGATCAAGATATCAGTCAGATTTTGTTAAAAACAACACAGAAACAGATGAAAATAAAACGCTGTTTCAACCTTTGTGCAAGATCGCATACAAGATAAACTCTGAAACATCAGAAGAAAATTTGCATAAAAAGGATCACATATGTATAGGATATTTGGACTACATATATTATCCTCGGTTTGCATGCAAAAATCTTTGTTTCAGTTCTACCATATTTGTCACTGTGCTGCTAATGGGTAGGATCTTGAGCTGCAGAGAGAGAGAGAACAAAGACAACCCTAAAAAACATAGAAGAAAGGTTTTAAAAAGACGACTATATTTTCCCAAAGAGTATAATTTTAAAAAAAATCAAAGCATTTAGCTTATTACATAGAGTCATAAACAAATTAAGTACAACCCAAAAATCATGGAGAAGCAATTTCAGAGTCACCTGTGTTAAAAAGGGAAGGGTGATCTCAAATGTTGGGACCTACTTAACTTTCCTCATTCCCATATGCACAGAACCTGTGTAATTACAGAAGACAGTTGGACGGTGTGAGTCAAAACAGTAAAGAATGTCATCAGAATAAAAGAAATTAAAGCAATTTAGTAGTAGATTCATGAAAAAATGCAAAACTTGTCCTACCATAACTTGAAATTAAATCTAATGGGACAACAATAGCAACATATAAAGATAAAAACATCCTTTACAGCCGTAAAAGGCAGATTACAAAAAAAAATCTCAGTGAAAGTCTGAAAGATGAAAGAAGACAATATGAAGTAAACCCAGATGGGAGCTCCCTTCAGTCCAAAGGGCCATAACAGAATGGGCACTGTAATTCACAATTTCAGTGTTGGGTCCCTTTGGACTTTAGGAAGCCTCCATCTGGTCTTGTCCTATAGCCCATCAATGAGACACAGAAGAAACCAGAGCAGAGCCTAGCAGCCCATCAGAATTATATAAAACCCGACTTCTGCAGAGATATGCCTAAAAACAATGCAAGTTTGTAATCTGGAGCCCAGGTGCTATAATGTAGGTAGGAGCTTTATATCACCAAATGACTATGCAATCTGCAACCTGGGCCGATCAGGAGAGCACGAGAAAATTGCAGAGCATTAAATGGGTGGCCATTTTCGATTCTGATGGATTGCCAGAGCCAGCAACCCATGAAGATAGAAATAGAAGAATTGGTCTGACAAAGGAACACGACAGACACTAGGATGTGGCATGAATCTGTTGAATTAAGGTATGATCTTACTATCTCTCTCTGCAACACTTCCAATATGGAAATATGTCGGAGCTTCTGACTAACAAATTGTGATTTATTATTAGGTAGGTAATGATGTGGAGTTCCTTGACAAATTCCTATATTTGGGAACTTGGCTATTGGTATTGACGGATGATTAAGGGTTTAAAGTTTCAGTTTCAGAACGATTCTTTTTCACTGATTTCTCTATTAGCTGATGATTAACGGTTCAAAGCTTCATTTTTGTCGATTTTGTAAGTTCCTTTTCAGTACACTTGATTATTTGGGGTTTTGGGTTTGTCCTGATTGAATCTTCTCTGATGGCGTGTGTAATTGGACTTGCAAGGTTGAAAGGGATTATTCATTATTCATGGTTATCCACTGTAACGCTAAAGACAAAAGGCATGCGACTTTATTGAAATTCCTGCATAATTGCCATTTTTATTGAAATTAAAGGTTTCCTTTTACTTACCATGATGCCAATGAAGGCAATTGTATGATGCTTTAATTGCTTGTTCTAATATACTACTACGCGAATCCTGCTAAGAAAAACATCACCTTGCATCTTTGAATTTTTATATGCCTTGAAAAGAATTCTGTCATAGTCCAAAGACTCCTACTGAAACCAATTTTGAACATCAAAATGGTAACCAGAATTACTTGCAGCCAGCGCTTTCGTTATCAAGATTTGCTGAAAACTTTTCTTGTAAAAGTTGCTTAAAAGACAACCATTCGTCGATATTATTGTAACTGTCTCTTAACCTTGCTGGAAAACTTACGTTGAGTTCCATGAACAATGAAATTAAAGCTTCATTACGTCTTTGACAGATATTATATTTGTATAAAAAATAAAGACACTTTCCAAATTGACCAAACACTATTGAATAAAATATTTTAAAATTTTAATTTTTGTAGTTTACTTTTCTATGTAGTTGACTATTTTGGGTAGGATAATGTTTTGCGTGATACTTTACGGATCATTTAGCCATCCACCACACAAAGAACTTTGCAAATTTTTCTATGTGAAGCTGAAACTACATAGGCATGTTTTTATGAGCTGAAACTGAAATTGTATATGCTATTCGGTAGTATTTTGGAGATTAAAATTAGTTTATTGGCAGAAATGCAGGTCTTTGTGCTTAGTTATAATTGGGCTTAAGAAAGAATCTGTAGACTATCTCATAACTATCTTATTATTTATGGTGCGAAGAAAGTGAAAAATCTCAACAACAAAACTTTTCTATGTTTTATTGATTTTTCCAAGGCTCATGATTCTATTGCTCAAGATAAGCTTTGGGAGAGGCTAGATAGCATTGACATTCAACAAGAACTCCTTTCTATTGCAACAAGAATCCATGAAATAACATTCTTATTAAAGATAATCTTAGAAGAAGTAACAATTATCAATAGTTTAGTAAGAGTTAAACAAGGTTGTTTTTTGTTTCTTACTCTTTTTAGCATATTTATAGATGAATTAGAGGAATAGATGCAAAATCCCTATAATCATGTTGTGGTGCAAATGGATTATTATTGAACATGCTTCTTTTTACAAATGATGTAGCTTTGATTGCAAAATTAGTTATAGGATTAAATTACATACTTTAAATTCTCTATGACTACTACAACTATTCTAGTATGAAAGTCAATATTGATAATACTAAAATTCTAATATGTAGCACTATAAATTAGAATTACAATTTTTTTCTTGAAGAAAAAAGACATGTTATTTGTGAATCTTATAAATATTTAAGAGTTGAATTTGCCAATAATTATAGTTAGAATACCATTATTGCTCATAGGACCTCAAGTGGCATATGAGATCTATTTGCATGAAGAAATAATTGTTGTCGGAAATAAATTTTGGTATAAGAGATTAGAAAAAAAAATATTTTCATAATTTTGTCTAACCTATATTATTATATGGGTGTATTGCATAGAACTTTCTCTTTTTACACATAATTTTAAAAAATTAGAACATGTTTAAAAACAATTTCTTGTATATGAATTTTTAAGTAAAATTGCATACTTCTTATAATATCTTGCTTCTAGAAGTATATTTTTTGCCTCTTGACATTGAAGCTTCATGGAGGAAGTTAATTATACTAAGGAGATAATGAATGTTACATAAGAAAATGGATTATTTGTTTAAGGAAAATTATAGCTTCAGTCATGGAATATTATACTAGAGAATCTTCATTTAAACAAAAGACTCTTCAAAAATACTTTAAAAGAAAATGTCTTGGCTAAATTGTGCTTGAACACATCAAGAAAGAAATATTTTTAATTACATTTTGTTAGAGGAGGTTTATTATATAGTACCTAGAAGTATATATTCTTGAATACTCCAATTCATTTAAGAAATCAAATTACTAGAGCAGGAATGATCTTTGTATTCATATAAATCGCTAACTATGGTCTCTAGCTTATTTCTCTCTTTGTTGAAGGTCTTTATTAAATCATTTTTTTATAGAGTAAGATCTTTCACATGGTCCTAGAGACAACCAGTTTATTCTTGGAGTTCAGAGGTCTTATTATGTATTATTGGCTTATCATCCTCTAACTCCATATTGTTGTTGGCTTTTTATAGTAGAAGATAACAATTTTTTGTTTTTGTTATACAATAGGAGTTTATTTTAATAAAAGATAGGAAATTTTTGGATTGATACAAAGTTGTAATGTTATTTTAACCCTAATTCATATGTGTATGTGTGTGTAATTTTAAAGACCTTTTTTGTCATTATTACTATATTGTATTGTTTTTAGTAAACTTTATCCCACTTATCATGTATATATATCTAAGGCATCTCTTGGAAATTCGTATCATGGAATCAATAATATAATTTCAGCAAGAATTTGACTATTTCATCATCAATTCATCAATGTGTATCAATATAATTCATCATTATTTACTCAATCTTAGAAGTTGAATAGTCAGGATTGGGGACAATCAAAATTTCACTTATATCCTAGACATTTCACATTATTTTTCAATGATTCTAGATTTATTAAAAAGCTAGAATGGTGGCTACATGCAACTAAAATATCAATTTAATATCTATTGTGGTTTGGGAGAAATTAGCTCTATAATTTGATAGTTTTCCTAGATCCAAAATGTTTACGAAAATAAATCATAGCAAATGATTAGATCATTTCTCCTTCGTCACACAATGATTTGAATAATACTAGATTTATTTGAAATTTAATGTCTATGGGGAGGTTTAGTTAAAATTTTCTGTAGGGATGCCATTTCCGATTTGTCTTGTTCTTTCCTACAAATTATTTTTATAGGTTTTTAGCTCTAGAAAGATGACTTGAAAGTCCACAAGATGTCTTCGATAAGACTTGGGCCTAATAGGAGATGTCTTGTTTGAAGAGAAATCTTCTATAGGAAGATGTCTTGTTGAGGAAGAGATGTCTCCCAAGTAGAGAAGATGTCTTAGAGAAGATATCTTCTACTAGGAGGATACATCCTTCCCACGAAGGAGATGTCTCCCACTCTTAGGAGACGTCTATTCTAAATGATGGTTTTTTCCATTGATGACCAAAGTAGGCTCAAGATGGCCCATATAATTAGAGAAACTTGTAGAATTAATTGTTTCAAGTTGGGAAATAGGTAGGAGAATATGGAAAAATTTAGAAACAACGTGGGAACTTCATGATGAGCTTGTGGAAGGTTTCCTTAGGTTTTTTTCTTTTGTTTTTTTAATAAATATGAATTGTTCATGGTTGTAACCATAGAAAGTTGAAAGAGGAGATGTGATAAAGTTCATACGCGAACTTGAACAAGAGTAGGGATAGAACATTAAGTAAGTGCTTAGAGTTTGCAGCTCCAAGGATAATTGTGTAAGCATCTATGTTCTAGTCTTGATTATAAGTTGAGATATCAGTTTCAAGTTATGGAAGAATATCTTTATTGATTGTGTCTTGCATTGAGAACAACCATTGTGTACTTGTAGAGCCTCCTACTCTACACCATCATTTGAGCAATTAGAAAGGTTTAGATATTTTATGGGTTGTGAAATCCTATTGCAATATTTTCTTTTTAATAATTAAATGTAGCTAGTTTTCTTACTTTTTTAGTAAATAAATTATCTTTTCATAATATCTGGATTTAGTGTTAGAAGGTGATTTTAATATTGGGGTAAACCTACTTCAACTTTATTGGTATCAAAGCTTTATGTTAATCATTTCCTAGATTTGGTTGAGAATTTTGTCTAGTTCAGATGACACCTAAGAAGAAATAGGTTCAAGCTCTTAATAGATACATGGAGAATATGAAATTTTCCTTCTAGATGATGGTTTCTTACTTAGATGAAATTAGCATGAAGGTAGATAGATATGTTGATCCTAACCAATCCAAACATGTAAAGGTGATGAACATGCATGTTCAGATGAAGAAGTTTCACAATTAGGCGAAGATGAAGTGGATGATAAGGAAGGAAAATCTAGTTGTGAGAGTGTAGGAACCCATCACTTAAGGATTCCAATAGGAGTGAATTCCATTCATCAGATGAGAATTCTGAGGATTCCAATGGTGGTAACTACTTTTCTCTGTGTAAGGTTGATGAAGAAGATGAAGAAAGACTTGCTAGAATATTCAGAAATACTACCAAACTTTTGTATATGAAGTTGATGACTTTCAATTGTGTAGATGGTACCAATGTGTTTTCAAGTTGGTTGAAGGTACTTGAGAAGTACTTTGATTTGGAAGAGATACCAAAAACCTTGAGGGCACCTATTGCTAAAACTAGATAAAAATGTATGGCTTCTACTTGGTGAGAAAAGGAATCTTGATGTTATGAAAGGTAAAATGGTTAACCCATCAGAGATTGACCTCTAATGAAATAAAGGTTGAAAAGAAAAGTTGAACAATCTCATCAGAGATAAGGGATCATTATGAAGTTAAAATTTCTATGATAAGGTGATAGGAATTTTAAAGAATTCTACATCTAATGTTTTGATCTATTCCATCAAGCTAAAGTAAATTAGAAGGACTATGAATAATCTTCAATCATTTTAGGAGGTTTTAAAATGGTGTGTGAGTAGGAGTTATCTTTTTATGAGTCAAAAACCCTCAATGAAGCTTATGGTTTAGTGCATAAGGCTAAAATGAAATTAAGAGGCTTTGAAAACATTAGCAAACAAACTTCTAAGAAGAAGAAGAACAGATCTAAATTTAAGAAGGGATCCAAGTTCAAAGCTAAAGACAAGGATGACAATCATGAGAAGAAGACTAAAAGAGATAATGAAAAGGGCAAAGACAAGAAGGACCAAGGTAAGATAGGAAAGGATCAAGGTAGTAGCTTATCAAAAATTTAGTACTTCAAGTATGGATAATGGGGACACAAGCAATCAGAATGTCCATTTCACAAGGCAACCAAGGGCAAAGATGTGTAAACCATGGAGGTGAGGAGATATCAAGCCAAGGTGTTTAGAGAGATAATCCTAATATCAAAAAATGAGAATGCTTTTGAGTTAAACTCTTGTGCATTCATGGAAAATGTGAATAGAGAAGATCATCCTAATAGAAATATGTCATTTCAAATTGTAGCTAGATATTTACCTAGTGAGGAATGAATTCATGTTTTGATTGGAGGGGGAGCCCAAAAAATGTTATTTTTAGGACAATTACTAGATTGGGTTTGGTAACTAATTCTTATCCTAGACCTTATGAAGTGCATTGTTTATCTAAATATTTTTCCCAAGAGGTGAGGGAACAATATACTTTGAAATTTAAAATTGAAGGTTTTCATGAAGTTATGAAGTGTGATGTATTTTCAATAGATTGTGCCAATGTAATTCTTGGTAGACCTTGGAATTTTAATAATGGTTCCTAGTTTGATGAAGTAGGAAATGTATGGAGTGTAGGTAGATTTGATGAAATCCATGAGTTGATTCCCATGATAGCTAAACAAGTGAGACAACAAAGCTTACTAAATGCTTCCTTAATCCTTCTAGGAGAGAGGGAATACATTAAGGAATATAATGAAACAGGTTTTGGTTTTTTTGTTGCAACAAAAATTTCTACTACCCATGATGATGTACAAGTTAAACTTCCAATAGGTGTGCTAGGATTGAAGAAGAAATTTTTGAAGAAATTTAAGTGGTAATTGGATGGATTACCACTAATGAAGAATGTACAATATCCAATTGATTTTATTCCTAGTGCTACCATTCCAAAAAATATGGTTTACTAGATGGTACAAAATTAGTAGGTTGAATTGTAAAGGCAAGTAGATGAGTTACTTGCAAATGGTTTTATGAGGAAATCCTTTTTACCTTGTATAGTTCCAATGGTTCTAGTGCCAAAGAAGGATAGTGATGAATGGAGGATGTGCATTGTCTCCAAGATAATGAATAAGAAAATAGTAAGATACACGTTTTCTATTTGAAAGATGGATGATTTCCTTGATGTCTTTACCAATGCTAAAATTTTTAGCAAAATTGATTTGAAGAGTGGCTACCATCAAATTAGAATTAGGCCTGGTAGTGAATATAATATAACTTTTAGGATACCAGATGGATTTTTTGAGTGGTTGGTGATGTCATTTAGGCCAAATCCTAAGAATGTTTGGGAGGTAAGATCATTTCTTAGTTTAGGATGTTTTTATATACAGATCATTAAAAACTATAGTGGTATTTCATGGCCTATGTTTTCTTTGTTAAAAAATTAAAGATTTCAGGTGGGATAATAAAACATAAGGAAGCTTTGACTTGTTGAAAGAAAAAATTTCCAATGAACTAGTGCTTGTAATTCCATAATTTTAGAAGCATTTTTAGGTGGATGTGGATGCAAGTGGACTAGTGATTGGTGGGATACTTTCATAAGAAGATAGGCCTATTGGTTTCTTTTGAAAAAATTTCAATGAGTTAGGAAAAAATATAGCATATATTAAAAGGAGTTATATACTATTCTTTAAGAAATCAAGCATCAAAGGCATTATTCATTGCCCAAGGAGTTCACTTTGATAACAGATCATAAAGCAATTCAATTTCTAAACTCACATAAGAATTTTAGTGGAAAGAACATGAAGTGGATTGCATGGTTATAGAAGTTTAATTTTATGTTAAAGCATAAAAGTAGAAAAAACAATTTAGTGGCTAATGCTTTATCTAGTGTGCTTATGGTAAATTTTAGCATACCTCATGTGGAAGGTATAGGTGATTTTGCTGATTTGTATGAATATGGTGTTAAGTTTGGGCAAGTTTGGAGGAGTGTCAAAGAGCCATTATTGAGTAAGATAGACCAATGGAGGGAATATCATATTCAAGATGAACTATTATTTAAAAGTTAAAAGGTATGTATTCCTAATTATGATTTTAGAAAAATATTTTATTTGAAAAACATTCTAGTGGTATGGAAGGTCATATTCTCTAGGATAAAACATCATAATTTAAGGATAGGCACTATTTTTAGCTTAGTCTGGAAACTAAAGTTTTGAAATTTATAGAGGTTTTGACTTATCATAAATTTAGAGGATGTAAAGGAGTGGATGAACATTATATGCCTTTTTCAATTCCCAAGGGTCCATGGGAAAGTATGTCTATGGATTTTGTAAGTGGTATTCCAAGAACCAAAAGTGAAAATGATGCAATTATTATTATTATTATGGATAGGTTACCCAAGATAACACACTTCATTCTATGCAAGAAGATGAGTGATGCTTCTCATGTTGAAAATTTATTTTTCTAGCACATTATGAAGTGGCATGGAATTCCTTTGAATATTTTTAGTGATAGAAATTCCAAATTGATAAGTCAATTTTTGAGGTCCATTTGAAAAATTTTAGGGACAAAGTTAAATTTCTCTAGTACATATCATCATGGCCAAATGAAGGTGGTAAATAAATCCTTATTAAAAATATTAAGATGTTTATGTGATGGAAAACAAAACAGCTAGGAAAAATTGTTGTGTCATGATGAGATTTTATAGATAATGTTTTTCATGTTCCTATTGGAAAAATTCCATTTAAGATAAACTATGGATTTTATCCAAAGATGATGGATAGCTTGAAGAGATTTGATGGTGAAGCTTGACTTAGTGCTGATTTTTTATAAGAGATGAAGGATCTCCATGCATAAGTGAAATCAAATCTTGAAGAAAAGACTAAAGAGAGAGTACTCAAGAGGAATGAGAATAAATAAAAGTCAAATTTTGCTATTGGTGACTTGATTTGTGTCCACTGGAAGAATAAATGGTTAAGAGATCTTAACTCCTCCAAGTTGAAAGCCAAGGAGATGGGGCCTTTCGAAATTAAGGTCAATATTAATGATAATGCTTTTGAGAGAGATTTACTAAATGATGTTCATATATGTTTTATGTTTAATGGTTTAGATCTTGTGCACTATCATGGACTAGTTAATGAGGAGATGATACAAGATAGCACTGATGAGTTAAAGGGGACTATTGATTAGTCCAAGCCTTCAATGAAGTAGAAGGAAATCATACTCAAGTGAAGGGAAGCTGCAAGCACTCAAGGAGTCAAGAGGCATGAATATTTGATTCATCGGAAGGATTAATCCATGGATGATGTTGTATAAGTCCATGAAACTAAACTCTATGAGTAGGGAATCAATTAAAACCCTACTCCATTGTTCACATAATTTTACGTTTTGAAATGTGGGAGAGTTGCTACAGGAATGCATCTTTCAATTTTCTTTTTTTATTCTTGATAATTTTTTCTCCAGGTTTTTAGCTCTAGAAAGATTTCTTGAAAGTCCACAAGATGTTTTAGTTAAGATTGAAGCTTAACAGTTGACATCTTAGATGTCGAGGAGATGTCTTATTTAAAGAGTAGTCTTCTCTCAGTAGAAATCTTGCTAAGGAAGAGATTTATTTGAGACAACATCTCATAGATAGAGGAGACATCTCAGACAAGATGTCTTCTACCAAGAGAAGACATCTCTCCCACAAAGAAAACATCTCCTACTCTTAGAAGATGTCTATTCTAGATAACATTTTTTTCTAGAGATGACTTGAGAAGACCTGGGATGATTTGTACAATCAAGGAAACTTCCAAAATTGATTATTTCAAGTTGGAAAATAGTTAGGAGAAGGTGGAAAATGATAGAAATAACATGCAATCTCCAAGATAAGCTTGTGGAAGGTTTACTTAGGCTTTTTTCTTTTATTTTCTAATAAATATGGATTTCTCATGCTTGTAACCATAAAGAGTTAAAAGATGAGATGTCATGAAGTTCATGTATGAACTTGAATGAGAGAAGGAAAAGCATATTCAGTAAGTGAATAGAGGTTGAAACTCCAAGGTCAATTGTGTAGACTTGTGTATTCTAGTCTTACTTGTGAGTTAAGATCTTAGTTCCAAGTTATGGAAGAGATTCTCTATCAATTTTCTTACATTGAAAATAATCATTTTTTGGTTGTAGAACCTCTAACTTTGCAACATGGCTTGAGTGATTTAAGTGTTTTGGATGTTTTGTGGGTTGTGAAATCCTATTGTAATTGGTATAGGAACACCTCTTCTAATATCCTTGTTCTTTCCTATATATGTGTTTTGCAAGTTTCAAGTTCTATTAAGAAGTCTTAAAGCCTAAGAAGATTCCTTATTTGGGTACTAGAACTATGCAAGATATATTTTGAATTTAAAGAAGTTATGTTAGTTGAATTTAAGAATTCTCAGAGAAGACATCTTACCTACAGAGGAGATGTCTTCCTAAGATAGGAGACATCTTACGCAAGATGTCTTTTAAATGAAAAAGACATATTCTAAAAATAGTAAACGTCTTTCTTGAAATCTAATTTTTGATATGAGACATCTTCTTTAGGTCAAAGATAATCCACATAGCTAGAAAACTTTCAAAATTGGCCATCCCAATTTGGAAAACAACCAAGGTAAGTTGGAGAAGGATGAAAATAGATGGAAAAAAGGAAAGAAGAGAAGACTATGGAAATCATTGAAGAACTTGAAGTCGAGTTGAGAAAATGTTTCTAGGTTCCTATCTTTCTATTATTCATAAAATATTAATGTAATTCATAATTGATGGTACCATAAGTAAGAAAGAAAGCTATTGAGTATGGAGAGTTAGCAAGAGAAGGTGTATGAGCACATTGAGTGAATACAATTGGTGATTGTAGATCCAAGTTCAACTTATGGTTTTTTGGCTTGTATGGTCTATTTTATTGTCTCTTACTAATGGGTTGATATCTTAGTCTTAGGTTGTGGGAGATATTTTCTATTAGTTATGTCTTACATTGAGAACAATAATTGTGTGGTTTTAAAGCCTCATTCTCTGTAATATCATTTAAATATAAAAGGTTTTGGATTGTTGTGGGTTTTGAAAATACTATTGTAATCTTCTAATTGAATAATTGAGGATAGCTAGTTTTCTTATTTTCTAGAAAAAATTATTATCTTTTCATAATATTTGGATTTAGTAGTTTTAGAGATTTCTATTGAGTTTTGTGTTGATTGTAGTTGAGTTTATTATTTCTTAGAATTAGTTAAGGATTTTGTAAATTTTAGATGGAATTTAAGAAGAAACATGTGAAATATTTGAATAGAAACATGGAAAGCATGAAGTTTGCCTTCTAGATGATGGTTGCTTGATTGGATGAAATCAGCCTAAAAGTAGATAGAAATACTAGTGCTATCCATATCTAGACATGTAGAGGTGATGAACATGCTCAATGAGATGAAGAAGTTTCATAACTAGGAGATAAAGTGGATGAAGAGGAAGAACAATCTAGCTATGGAAAGAAAAGCTTGACGAGGGAGATGAGGTAAGGCTTCCTAGAGCATTCAAAAATACTACATGACTTTTGTATGTTGAGTTGAAAAATTTCAATGATGTAAATGATACCAATGCATTTGCAAGTTGGCTAAAGATATTTGAAAATTATTTATAATTGGAAGAAATACCAAATAACTTGAGGGTACCTATTTTTGAATCTAGATTAGAATATATAACTTCTACTTGCTGGGAAAAGGAGTCTCAAGGTCATGAAAATTGAAATTTTTAACCCATTATAGATTGGGATCTAATGAAATATAGTTTAAAAATAAAATTAGAATAGTCTTGTCACATAAAAGAGACTATTATGAAGTTAAAGTTTCCATGGCAAGGTGATAGGGATGTCAAATAATTTTACCTTTAGTTTTGTGATCTATTTCATTAAGCTAAGATAAATTAGGAGGAATATGAAAAGGCTTCAATCAATTTAGAGGATCTCCAAATGAAATACTAGTTGGAATTATCTTTTTATGAGCCATAAACTCTTGATGAGGCTTATGATTTGAAACTCAAGGCTAAGAAGAAATTAAGTGGATTTGGAAATAGAAGCAAAAGACTTCCAAGGGGAAGTAGAAGGGATCCAAATCAAAAAATGAATCTAAGTTCAAACCTAAAGACAAGGATGGTAGCCATGATAAGAAGACTAAAAAAGGCAATGAGAAGGATAAAGCTAGGAAGAACCAAGTTAAGGAAAGCAAAGGTCAAGGTAGTAGCTCATCAAAAATCTAGTGCTTCATATATAAAGAATGGAGACACAAGCAATGGAAATGTCTACTGCATAAGGTATCCAAGAATAAAGATGTGCAAATCATGAGAGTAGAGGAGACATCAAGATAAGATCTTGAGAGAGGTAATTATAATGCTCCAAAAATTGAGAAACTTTCTAAATTAAATTCTTGTACATTTATGAAAAATGTGAATAGAGGGGATCATCCTAATAGAAAATTGTTATTTCAAATTGGGGCTAGATTTTTTTTGCTTACTAGGCAATGGACGTATGTTTTGATTGAAGGGAAAGTCCATGAAAATGTTATTTGTTATAGGATAGTTACTAGATTAGGTTTGACAACTAATCATCATCCTAGACCATATAAAGTCCATTGGTTGTCTAGAGATTTTTCCCAAGAGTTTAGGAAATAGTGTACTTTAAAATTAAAAATTACATGTTTTCATGATTTTATAGATTTTTTTGATGTAATTCTTAGTAGTCTTTGGAATTTTAACAATGGTGATCAGTTTTATGAAGCATGAAATATGTGAAATATAGCTAGATATGATGGAATCCATGAATTGACTCTCATGAAAATGGAATAAGTGAGGTAGTAAAGCTTACTTAATGCTTGTTTAATCCTTTTATAAGAGAGGAAATATATTAAGGAACATCATGAAATAGGTTTTAGTTTTGTTGTGATGATAATAGTTGCTACTAACTATGATGATGTGGAAGTTGAACTTCTTACAAGTGTGCTAGTATGAAGAAGAAATTTTCAAAGATGTTCAAGGTGGAAGATGAAAGGTCTGGTGAAGTAGAGATAAAAGAGAAAATAAATTCTTAGGTATCTCTTACTAAGAAAGAGAGTGCTCAATACTCAAAAGTTTCAAAAAAGGAAACCAAGAGCTTCATCAAAGTGATCAAGAGATCTTCAATAGCTAAGATATGTATGTTGTTGATTAAGAAAAATTCCTACCTCATAAGTTATGGGAGGTTAAAGATCATGGTCGAAGAAGTGGCCATGATTAGGCAACTTCTTCAATTAGGATCACAGGCATCACTAGAGGATATGATACTCATTCTTTATGCAATTACTCTATACCTTGTGGTAAGAAAAAGAAAATTCTTTGTCAAGTTGCAACTATATCATGGGAGAGTAGTGATTCTTCTAGCCAAGGTATGTGGAAGAATGATTGCTTTGATGATGAATTTGACATTTAAACCATATAGGAAAATTTACCTTTTGACTTGGTACCTCCAATGTGGAATAAAGAAGTTGTTGATAATTCCTTTGTAGAGGAGAAACCAAGGGAGTTTGAGTCTCCTATGTGGAATCTTGAAGCTTTAAGCTTTGATGACATTAAATAACCCTATGTTAAAGATTAAGTTAAATCAGGGATGGATAGGAGAAGCCATGAAGAGATAAGTGAGTCTAAGCTTTACCTTGCAGATGATAGCAATATCTCTTATTTGGAAACTAGTATGTTGGATTCTAGTTTTTGGCTTTAGCTTAGTAGTGATTTGTTCCATTATGATGATGAACATCATGATCATTATGGTGATTATGATAAAGGTTTAAGCTATTTTGTGCATGATGGAAACTATGCAACTTTGATGCCATTTTTGGAAATATCATGACTAATAATGGCAATTTTTTTTGAAAATGATGGCTATATTAGTAGTCATAATGAGAAGATTATTATTGATATGGGTGTGGATATTGATAGTGATGAAATTAATTATCTTGGCTGTGAAAAAAATGGATAACGTGAAGGAAATATACATTATGATTTTGATGATGGAGGAAGAATAAGTAAGAGACTTCCAAACATTAAGAAGAAGATGAACTTTAATGATGAAGCTCAATTTAGTGCTAATTTTGTGTAAGAGATGAGAGATATTAATGGACAAGTAAAATCAAATTTGAAGAACAAGGCTGAAGAATTACTTCTCAAGAGGAATGATAAAAAGAAAAGGAAAGCCAAATTTTGCTATTGGTGATTTGGTTTAGATGCACTTGAAGAAGAAGCATCTGAGAGGTGTTAACTTCTTTAAGTTGAAAGCCAAAAAGATGGAGCCTTCCAAAAGTAAGGCTAAGATCAATGATAATGCTTTTGAGATTGATTTACCACATGATTTCGATATGTCTTTTATGTTCAATATTTTAGATCTTATGCACTATCATGAACCAATTGAGGAGGAGACCATAAAGGATTACATCAATAAGTTGAATGGTTTATTGATTAGTCTAAGCCTTCAATGGAGAGGATGTAATTATACTTAAGAGAAGGAAAGCTTCTAGTACTTGAGGAGTTAAGAGGCATAAATATTTGATTCACTAGAAGGATCAGTCCATGAATGATGTTGTATAGATCCATGAGATTGAACTTCATGAGTCAAGGCTTGCTTCAACTCCTATTTACTTATTCAAATGAGTTAAATTTTTTAAGGGTGGGAGAGCTAGAGTAGGTACATCTCTTTTGATCCTCTGATTCTTGTCTACATATGTGTTTTGTAGGTTTTGGGCTATGTGGATATGTCTTGGAGGCTAAGGAGATGTTTTTTTTGAGAGCTAGAATTGTGCAGAAGACATCTTGAATTTAGAAAAGTTTTCTTAGCTAAATTTGAGACTTTTCAGAGGAAATGTCTTGCCTATAGAGGACACATCTTGGAAAATACATCTTCCCAACATAGGAGATTTCTCGAGCAAGATTTCTTAACCAAGAGAAGAAGTCTTGTCCATGAAGAAAACATCTTCTTGAAAGCTAGTTTTTGATAGGATATATCTTTTAAAGATTAGAGATAACTCATATGACTAGGAAAATTTCAAAAATTTTCTGTCCTAATTCAAGAAACAACAAGGATAAGTTTGAGAAGGATGGAAACAACTAGAGAGAGGATGAGAAGTGGTGGAGGGATGTAGCACCTTGATAAATCCAAATAGGACCCAATCCACAACTTCTAAGTAGATCTAGCCTAGAAAATAAGAATAAAACTTATATTATTCTCAAATATAAAATATCCCTTATATTAAGATATTTCTTAAAATACATAGAAAATACATCAGAGATAAGGAAACAAGCTCAACTCAAAATTCTCCCAAGGATTTTAGAGACCACACTTGTGATTTCTTAATCCTCAATTGCTCACAATGAAGCCCAAGATCAAGACAAGACACATATAAGAGATTCTCCTAATCTCTCTCAAGTGCTCTCCCATGCTTCTCACTCAACTTCTTTGCACAAGTTATCTTCTTGCACAAGCTATCTTCTCTCGAGAGCTCTCTCTCTCTCTCTTGTCCTCTATTGGAATGTTTGGCCTTTGGCACTTGGCACTATAGTCATTGGCATTATAGCACTTAGCACTTCGGCACTTGTCACTTCAACACTTGGCACTATAGCACTTGGCACTTCAACATTTGGCAATAGTGAATTACATCAAAATATTTATAAGTAATCAGAAGGTAAAAATACTAGAAACCTTTCTTCAACTGAACTTGAGGTTCTCCAACTATTTTACAAGTCTCTTGGCCTTCTCCTTGGCTATTTCCATCTTGTGTTTCCTATTTCCATCTTGCTTTGGCTATTTCTTGAATTGGAAGAAGTATTTTCAAAATTTTCCCCATGCATCTAGGTTGTCTTTGGCTTTCTATAGATGTCCTCTATGCAAGCCCTATTCAATGGAGGCACATCTACTATTTTTGGAAGATGTCTTCTCTAGGCTAGAGACATCTTCACTTCAAAGTAGATGTCTCTGGAAATATGTCTTTCTATTTGCAAAGACTCACTCTTTTGATGGTGCAAAAAATACAAGTGCTCCTTTTGATGTTAGAAGCCTCTAGATGCCTTCCAATAAGTTCCCATAGATCTTGGAACCTCCTAAACTCATCAAAATGTGCCCAAAACATCCTCAATAGAATAAAAAAAAGAGTTACATAACATGTAGGGTGGAACAAGGGAATCAAAATAGGTGTCCCTACACTAGCTATCCCATCCTTGAAAATGTCATGCTTCATGATCTTTCACAAGTTGGAAGGCACCATGCCCCAATGACTCAAGGCCATCACAATAATCATGACTTAATGAATTGAAAACATGAGAATAAATATTATTGGAGGTTTTGGTTTTGAGCTTGCCTTGCTCATGGAGGCTTGTCCTCATGCTCCACCATGGTTCCTTTCTTTGATCATCTCCTTGGAATGCTTTCCTGCATTCCCATGATGGATTAAACCTACAACAAATAAAGAAAAAGAAAAATAAAAAGGATTAGGCTTTCTTAATCCAACATCCTTTATTTGCTTCTTTTTCCTCTTCTTTACCTTCTTATTCTAGGTGATTGGAAGACTACTACTTAGCTTCCTTTCATCATCATCATGTAGATTACCTTCATGCTACACTTCCATTTTATAGCCAAGATAATCAAATCCATCATCATACTTCACAAATTTATCATTGCTATAATCAATAGCAAGCATCTCCAAATTTTGGAGAATCATATTATTATCAATGTCTTCACTTACATCAATAATGAATTTTTCACAATGACTATTCCAATAGCCATCATCATCAAATACATTATCATTATTAGTCTTCCTCTTACTAACAATGGCATCAAAAGTCACAATTTGACTCTGAATCTCATCAAAATCATCATAATGATCATGATCAAACCACTACCAATATGAAGTGAAAACTAGCATCCATCACACTTGCTTCAACATGAGAGACATTACTACAATCAAAAAAGTCAAGCTCACTCTTACTTACCTCTTCATGGCTTCTCCCATCCATCTTTGGTTCAACTTGATATTCAACATGTGGTTGTCCAATCTCATTAAAGCTTGAAGCTTCAAGATCCTAAATAGGAGTTCTCAATTCCATTGGTGTCTCATATTTAAAGGAATCATCAATAAGCTCTTCATCCCACTTTAGAGTTACCAACTTGAATTTTAAACTCTCCTCCATAGTTTTAACATTGAATTCATCAAAAACACCATTAAAGAACTTATTATTCCACATACCTTTGCTAGAAGACTCACCTCTCTCTAATGAGATAGTCTTAAATTGACTTAGAATCTAATTTCCTTTGCCACAAGGTGTAGGTCAATTGCAAAAAGAATGAATATCATATCTTCTAGTGCTGCCCTTTATCCTCCTTAAGTAAGGCCCTTGATCTTTGCCACTCCTTTGGCTTTGATCCTTCACCTCACATAACTCATGATGTAGGAACTCTCCTTGATCAGCAACATACATCATCTTGGATCTTAAAGACCTCTTGGTTCCTTTTATGAAGCTCTTGCTTCCCTCCCTTGAAACCCTTGAGTATTGAGCACTCCCTTGCTCAATAAGAGATACTTGAAAATTCCTTTTCTCATTGATCTCTACTTCACTAGACATTTCATCTTTCCTTCCTTATAGATGGATAGAAGATATTCTATAAATTATCCTCAAAATATTTACCATGTTAGTCTTGAATTTCTCCATTTCCCTTTCTAAATTTTATGCAAAATCTTTTTGCTTGTGGACCTTTACCTTGGGAAGAACTTCTTGCATTTTATTCAAAAAGCTTGAAAGGAGACCTTAAAATCTTGAAGCTCTTGTCTAAGCTCTTAATATGTCTTCTTCTTTGGATCCATAACTAAAGCAACAAGAATGATATACAAAAGAAAATATAAAAATATCTGTAACAATGTTCCTTTCATTCAAAGAAAACATCAAGTTTCAACATAGAAGTGTGGAAACCTCCAAATCTTGTCTCTGATACCATTTTGGTGTAAGGGTGTAGCACCTTGTTAAACCCCAATAGGATCCAATCCACAACTTTCAAGAAAATCTAGCTTAGAAAATAAGAATAACATAATAAAATGGAAAAAATTATCCCTTATATTAAGATAATTCTCAAAATACATAGAAAATACATCAAAGATGAGGAGCCAAGCTCAACTTACAACTCTTCCATTAGAGATCACACTTGTCCTCTCATAATCTTCAATTGCTTAGAATGGGGCCCAAGTTCAAGACCAGACACTTATAAGAGATTCTTATAATCTCTCTCAAGTGCTCTTCCTTGCCTTTCACTCAACTTCCATGCACAAGTTCTCTACTTGCACAAGCTCTCTTCCCTCAAGAACTCTCTCTCTCTTATCATTTATTAGGATGTTTAGGCTTTGGCAGTTAGCATTATGGCACTTTGGCACTTAGCACTATGGAACTTCAGTACTTAGCACTTTGGCACTTGGCACATTAGCACTTGGCACTTGGAAATAATGAATTACATCAATATTTATATGCAAAAAGAAGGTAAAAATCCTAGAAATGTTTTCTCAACTCAACTTGAGGTTCTCCAGCTATTTTCCAAATCTTCTCATCTTCTCTCCAACTATTTCAATCTTGCATAGGTTATTTTATAAATTGGAACAAGTGTTTTTAGAAGTTTCCCCATGCATCTAGATCATCTCTAGCTTCAATTATACATCTTCTATGAAAGCCTTGCTCATGGGAGAGATGTCTATGTTTTTTGGAAGACATCTTGTCTAGGCTAGAGATGTCTTCACTTCAGGTGAGATGTCTTTGGAAAGACATCTTTCTATCTACAAAGACATCTCTTCTAAAGGTTCCAAAAATAAAAGTGCTCATTTTTATGCCAGAAGCCTCTAGATGCCTTCCAACAAGTCCCAATAGATCATGGAACCTCCTAAACTCATCAAAATGAGCTCAAAACACCCCAAAACATGACAAAACACAAAACGATACATAACATGTAGGGTGGAACAAGGGAATTAGAAGAGGTGTCTCTACACCAAGAAGACTATGGAAACAACTATAGAATCTCAAGTTAAGTTAATGAAAGGTTTCTATTTTTCTTATCTTACTATTAGCCATAAACATTGGTGTAATTCATAATTCTTGCTATCATGCATAAGAAAGAGAGCTCTTGAGTATGGAGAGTTAGCAAGAAAGGGTGTGTGAACATATTGAGTGAGTGTAACTAGTAATTATAACTCCAAGGTTATTATGCTATGTGTTAACTTGTGTGTTTTATTCTCTTATGTCTTACTTATGGGTTGAGATCTTAATTCCAAGTTCTTAAAAATATTTTCTATTGGTTGTTTCTTGCATTAAGAACAACCATTGTATGTTTGTAGAGCCTCATGATCTACAATATTATTTGAGTGTGAATGTTTTTGGATTTTGGGAAACTCATTGAAATCTCCTAATTAAATAATTAAAGATAGATAGTTTCCATTTTTTCTAGTAAAAGTTATTATCTTTTCATAATATCTTAATTTAGTAGTTAAAGGTGATTTAATATTGGAGTGAATCTACTCTAGTAATCTTTTCTTTTGAATAATTGAAGATGTCTAGTTTTCTTATTTCTACCAAAAAAATTATCTTTTCATAATATCTAGATTTAGTGATGGATGCTAATTTTAATAATAGAGTGAGCCACAAAATTTTAGCATTATAAACTTAACAACTTTTGAGTTATTTTCTCACAAATTTACACTACTAGAATTGTTGTAATTTTTGATAGATTGGAAAGAATATAACGTAACCTCAACTTTTGGATATCATTTATAGTATTTCATCTTTCCACATTGTAGAGGACTTCATAACATTTTTAAAAATGAAAATTTTATTAGCTAATTCTTTGTAAAGTCATGATAACTAGAAATTATTTCACTAGCTAAAATTCCTTCACTTGGTATCAAAGCATCACATTCACCTATAAAAACGAGCATAAAAGGCATAGCTAGATGCTCCATCATCTTCAATGGCTCTCAAGATTTCTACCTTTGAACAATGATGAGGAAGAATAATAATATGGCTTTCATAATGCTATGAGCTAGTGGCTCACAAGTTATTTCTAGAATATATAGTATTTATAATATTGCCAAACTAGTATGGGATAATATTCTATTAAAATACAAGGAAATCTTATAAAATCAACAATTGCAATAACTAATCTACAAAAAAAATTCAATACCTTGGAAATTAGAAGAAATAAAAGTGTCAATATCTTCTTTATTAGAATGTATGATAGATTAAAAAAATTAGATAAATATGGCTATTGATATACCTAAGGATTGTAGAACTTAGAAAAGGGGGAGGGTTGAATAAGTTTTCCAAATTGAAATTTCATCAACCAAATTTTATTTGATTCCCCAACCTAGGTATGTCCACAGTTGAAGGGTAGAAATCATGCATACCTCTAAATTTTGTTTCTTTTAAAGTGTGGTTTAAAGGACATCATAACCTTTGTGATGTCCCATCCCTAGATGTCATGGAAAATGTCAAATATACAATATATTAGACATTATGCATGTGAAGAAAATATACCAAATGTGAAATATAAGTGATATTTGACATTATGTATAAAGGAAATAATAGGAAAAATGTAGAAAGAGAAAGAAAATAATGCTTTATTGATATAGAATATTGTGCTCTGAGAGCATTCGTTTGGGGTTTTCTTCCTTTGGCTTCTGTCCATTAGAGGAAATCCAACACTATCATCATGGTTAGGCCTATAACCTAGCTAGAAGGGATGGCCAGTCCACTTTTGGTCCTACTTCACCCAGATTTCCATGACTTGCCTATACCAACTCTACCATCCCATGACTTGCCTGTATCAGCTTCATCATTTCATGTCAGCACAACCTCTAACCCTAGGTATAAATGCCTTAGGTAAAACATCCAAAGGTTACCTTAAGAGACACATCAATTATTACAATATGTCCATTCAAGTCTTAATCACAACTACCCTTTTTATGCACTATATTAAGCAAGGAGTTAAAACTAATCTTTGAGGTTTCTTGGGATGGATTTGACTCCACCATTGAGCTTGAAAGTTGAAATCTATAGGAAACAACTCTTTGTTCACCGAAAAAGGTTTCCAAAATCAAAAGTTATGGATTTTAGAGTCTAATTACTTTGGTGTGAGAAAAGAGACTTCCTAAGAGGTTACCCATCCCAATTCTACTCTACGGTGAGTAGAATCATGGTGGGCCCATAACCCATATCTCCGAGGATTGAAACCTAGCATCGATACCAATTGTGACATCCTATCCCCAAATTTCATGGAAAACATAAAATATAAAATATATTAGAAATTATTCATACAAAGAAAATATACTAAATGCTAAATATAAGTGATATTCAACATTATGTATAAAGGACATAATAGGAAAAATGCAAAAAGAGAAAGAAAAGAATGTTTTATTGATATAGAATATCATGCTCTGAGAGTGTTCCTTGGGGTTTTCTTCCTTTGGCATCTATTCCTTAGCGGAAATCCAACACTACCACCATGGTTAGGCCTATAACATGGCCAACCTAATTCCTGTCCCACTTCACCCAACCTCCCATGACTTGCCTATACTAGCTCTACAACCTCATGACTTGCTTGTACTAACTCCACCATTCCATGCCAGCATGACTTCTAACCCTAGGTATAAACTCCTTAGGTCAAACCTCAAAAGGTTACCTTAAGAGACATGTTCATTATTACATCATGCCCTTTTGGGTCTTAATCAAAACTACCCTTATGGATCTTGTTAAGATAACAATAACACTCGTTATGAAGAGACACCATCTTCATTAGTCAGTAGCATCATTTGGGAATGGGGATGTGACAACCTTTACAAATTTTAAGCTCTAATAAGGAGAGTTTCTTCACTAAAACAACTCTCAACCCCACAAGGTTCCAAAAAGCTTAAAAAAATCTTAAAGGAAACCACACCATATACAAGCTCTAAGATTTTCTCTAGAGTGTTTCATCACTACAAAACCACTCAACCCTATAAGGTCCCAACAAGCTTAGAATGTGGTTTCAAGGATCTCAAAACATTTATAAATTAAGCTCAGCTTTAGAGTGTTTTGATGTTGCAAAAATACTCAATCATGTAGGATCCCAACAAGCTTAATTACTATGCCTTCTTGCAAGAAGCACATCAATCCTAGTAGGACAACAAGAGAGAAACAAAAATACAACGAAAGAAGTAAACTTAGATTACAATTTCTTATAATTTGATGTAGAATTAAAATCAATCAAGAAAATGATTTTACAAATGAAGTACAGAAGTATAATAGAATAGAATATACAATGATTTCCTTGATGGTGACTATTCTTTTACAATGCATGCATAATATCGAATATATTGAACTCTTATTATAGCCTCAATGTGTCTCCTTTGAGATTGGGACATCTCTTTAAAATTTTCTTCAATTCTAGGGATATTTATCTATTGAAAATGAGATGTATTCTTTCCAAAGGATATGTCTCCTATTGTTAGAAGGCATCTACTCTTCAAGGAAGATGTCTCTAGGGAAAAGTCTCTTTTGTAGATGCCAAAAATAAAACTTCTTGTTTTGATGCTGGAAACCTTTGAATGCCTCAAAATAAGTCCCCATAGACCCTATAACCTCCTAGAATCATCAAAATGAGACACAAACACTTTGAAACATGCTAAAACATCCAAGAATCATCCTTAACAAACTCAACATAAATAGACACATTTAGCTTCCTCTTAATCACTAGAGTATCTTCATTTTGCTTGGAGTCTTTGTTCTCATCCATGATCCCTTGAGTCCTTGTAGTATTTGCTTTGATAGCTCTTTATAGACCTCATTCTTGACCTATAAAATCATCAAATTCCATAAACATCCTATGTTCTCCATTTGCATTAAGGTTTTGGCATACCAAAAGGTCAAAAATCTTTCCCTTTTCAGTGATGTGTAAAACTTAAGAAAATGGGTGAGTATATCCAAAATAAATATAGCATAGAGATACATGAAGGTTAAATGGAACAAATATATATATATATAGCAAAGTATATTCCATCAAAATATATCAACAAAATATTCTACTCTCTCTACCTTTTTGAATGACACCCAAAGCAAGGTAGGGGAAATGAGAAAGACTAGCCATAATTTGCAAAAGGGTTCCATTGTAGCTATAGAACATCATATGAAAATCCCAATAAATACATACATTTAGCTAAGAAGGAAAAACATGATGAATATTGATTAAAGATTACATAGGACTGATTAAGGAAAACAAAATTCCATTAAGAGCTACTCCTTATCTATTCACATACCAAGTTAAGATTAGATAATTAATGAAGTAAAAATTAGTCAAACATAACTAAGAAAATCCATTCAATTGATATTTAAGAGTATTTAAAACCAAATTCCAAACTCCAAAGTTTGAGAACTAAACATCAAGTAACATGTCTATGAACCAATAACCCATTAGTAACAAATGAACCAATATTTCATGATTCTACAATCACCCAATACCCTAATCCTTTTGAAACATCAACAAAAAGATAAGAAATACGAATTTCATGGTAGGTTAGTAAAAATATATATATTCAACTTTTAAGACAAAGCACCACATCTTATCATGCTAAATATATCAAAATATCAAATATAACCATTTATCTTTTTATCCCAAAAGAAAAAATTCATAAACTAATATATGATAATATTGTTAAGAGAAAAAATAGCATATATATATACACCTCATTTCTTGTCAAAAGAGATCATGAATACCTTTTCTAGTTTCAATCTACCATTTTGAGTACTTGAGATCCCTAAGGTGAGTACTTATCAACTAATATTTGCAATAAGGATGTTAGGTACTTAAATCGATACATTCGCAACATACAAAAGGGCAAACATGAATCATTAAATCCTTAACATAGTTCTCACAAGTAATTTTATATAATAGATACAGTTATAAATCTTTCACTAATAAAGACCATCTTTAGGTAAGGATTCTAAAGATTGATAAATAAATGTCCTCTTTTACTTTCAAAAACATTAACAAATGAATATGATCTTCCTTGTTTTCTAATATAGGTGCTAGAGATTGGAAGCTTGCAATTATGATATCTTATCTTTGGAAGAATGACTTAAGAATTCCCTTACACTAATGCTCCCCTTGCATATATGACCCATCTTTTGAAACATCTATTGTAATTCATCCATTGGAATCTATACTAGATGTGTTGAAGACATAATAGATGTCTTGTATGTAGCTGAGATGTCTAACTGTCATAATAATGATGCTCATTTTAAGGAAAGGAACCTCATATACTTCTCTAAAACACATTCAAACATGGTAAAACACCTTGAAATCATGGAAAAATCAACACAAGAAAACACACATAAATATCATACATTCATCGAGAATTACAAAAGGGCTAGGTGAGGTTTCCACAAATCTAGAGTGTCATATCAAGACTAATTTAAGAGAAATCCCTTTTAAAAGGATAGTAAATAATTCATATGCTTAAGGAATTCCTTTTAACATGTTTCTCAAAAGATACATGAATTACATTAAAGGTACCAATTCAAATGCTTTAATTATCATATATCAAAAATCTTCTAAAAGAAATTAGACTTTATGATTTTAGAGGAAACCAAAAAAGCCATATCATATGGAACACAATACATATATTTTTAAATAAAAATGAATGTTTAGCAAAAATCTTTTTGTTCAAGAATTATGGTTAAGATTTTTAAACCACTTAAAAACAATACATTATAGTTAAGAATCCAAAATATGCTTTATTAATAAAATTTCTTAACAATCTTCCATTCAAAATTAAACTCATATAGTCTAATTGCATCAAGTTAAGGTTTAATAATTATAACTATACTTATTGTTACTTACCTTGCTTGTTTATGGAGACTAAAGGTGCCAAGTAAGCTTGAGAATGAGATCCCTCTTTTCTGGTTTCTCTTCTCACATACACTATTCCTTTCATGAAATTTTTGGAGAGTCTTCTCATTCTCATGTTCCTTCCTCTTGATTATCCAAACTTTCCTAACTTCCATGTGATTTGTCCACCAATCCCTTTTATCTTGCAAAATTTCCTTTCTAGGCATATTTCGGTAAGATCAAGGGGTCTGATGATATGACCAGGTGATCATGTGATAATACTTTAAATTGCAATTTCATTTATTATGACCAAATGTATTATAGTAAAAGCATCTAAATTTTTTATTATGGTTAAAGTGTTCATACCATGGAGCTACTCTCGGTTGAGAAGTAATACTTGTTGACTCTTCAATTTTTGGAGATTCCTTTTATTTAATGGTTTGTGTAGATGTTTCTTCTTGTGAGAAACATCCTAGTCCACTTTTATCATGTGAAATTCTTTCTTTTCTAAGAACCAATTGAAGGAAATATTTTCCCTTAACTATCCTTTCATTCACAAGTTTGGCATTTGCAAGTTCTTCCTTGATCTACTTACAAGACTTGGTTGGATCCTTGTTCTTAGCCTTAGGTCTAGGATTTCATTTGTGAGATCAGAAATAGTTAAATTTAAGGAAGACATATCTTGATAATTAGTTTTTACTTGCTTAGTAAACTTTACACAAATACTTTGCCATGATAAGAGTTCCTTACACATGATGTCATACTTGTCTTCCTCATTTTCAAAGTGACCATCATTAGAAAGGCCAAAATCATCATTTGTGAGAGCCATATAGATGATATGTGAATATTTTGAGGTGTCATCTACCTCTTCCTTACTCCAGTCTCTATCATCCTTACTTGTATAGATGTTACTTCTCCTTCTTTCACTATACTCTTTCTATTGAACCCTGTAAAAATTGGGGCATTTGGAGGCCATATGGCCTCTTCCACCACATATCCAACCTTTCATATAAAAAGTATCAAAATTTGAAAGTTTAGGTTACTTACCTTTGCTCCTACCTCTGTTGCTCAAAATGTTGCTGATGAGTTGAGTGCATCCATCCAAGATGAATACCAAAACTATAAACTACATGTACTTAACAAATTTTTGCATTTAAGTCTTTCAGCATGTAAAGGTAATCCCATTGAAAATTGCTAACTTGATGTATGATCCTCCTTCCATTTGTTTGATCTTGAGTCATTACACTCTAAACTAGGAGGACTGAGCTCTGATACCACTTGAGGATAATAAAACTTAGAAAAAGAAGTGTGTGTGTGTGGGGGT